>JAGTXR010000309.1:0-359979 GCA_022606575.1 Glossosoma conforme
GCGATAACGAATCCTGAATCCTGGCGCAAGTTTGTCGATTCGATATTCTACGTCGGAAAGGGCAAGAGATCGCGACCTTACTCTCATCTTTATCAAGCGGTGACGCTCTATAAAGCTGGACAGATGAACAGCAATGATAAGAAGGTGCAGCACATTCTTGATATATGGAAAGCCAATCTGGGCGTCGTCTGCTTGCATATTTTCCAAAATGTTATTCCGGTGGAGGCTTACACTCGTGAAGCTGCGATGATCGAGGTTTTAGGACTAAAAAACTTGAAGAATGCCAAGGTTGGGAATTACTATGGGGTTGTGTCCACGTGGCCGCTTAAGCAGAAGAAGCATCTCGGTGTTTATCTGCTGTATCGCGCGATGCTGATATTCTTAAACGAGGGTGAACGGCAACTGAGGCCCGCCGATATCGGTTGATTTGATGATTTTTGATAGAATTGTTTACTTTAAAGCAGCGCTCTCCAAAAATAATTTATAATTTTTATTAGACGGTGACTAATATAATTTTTTAATGTATTAACCCATTGACTGCCATCATATTTCACATATCTAAAACCTAAAAGCCAATAAAGAAAAATGTTATTCAGGGTCACAATCATTTTATAAAAACGCATTGATTTAAAAAAAAACGAAAACAACAGTAATATTGAAGACTTCAACTTACACACCACACGCCACACGCCACACGCCACACTGCACACAATCGTTCAATGCGAACGCTGATGCAAGACTACTCCATACAAAATGTACGCCATCGATAATCCCGACCAGGGTTTGTGGTGCTTCGTTTGAGTAGCCGAAGAACTCCGATCGGGGTTCGTGGCAGTCAACGAGTTAATTTATAGAGCAGGTAGGTTAATCACCTGGGTGCCTTAAAAATATTGACTGAGCCTCTGAGCTAATGAACCTGAATCAAATAATATGTCATGTCAAACTCTTGTTATCGTGAAATTTCACCAAACGTATTTAGTCAAACTTTGTGATACAGAGCTGTGTCGGATTGTATCGAAGGATCATATAGATGTAATTCCAGGTTTTATGTCTGTGTTAGTTGAATGCTTCTACTTGGGTGAAGATATTTTATGTATGCAGTGATCGGCGACATTTTTAGACACTGGGTAATAATATATTTTGAAGGCGAAAAAAATATAGTAATATTTTTTAAGGTGTTTTACATATTTTTTATAAAATAATTGTACGTGTAAATATTACTTTAATTATCAACTGGAAGTAGTTGTTGATCACTACGGTAAATACTAAATCAACTAAAATTAAGTTACATTCACATGACTTATGAAAAAAAATGTTTTAATGCTTTTCGCATTATTCATTTAATCCACATATTTTTCCTGGTATGTATATATGTGGATTACAAAAAAAATAATATCCACAATTATATATCGATTAAGACCATAGTCATCATAAATTAGTTGTGGACTTCCACTTTGTCTATGGCTGATTTTATAGAATTTAATAAATAAAAATGTGCCAAATTAATTTTTGTGAACAAATCTGTAAAAAATTGCCAAAGCTTTATAAACAGAAAATTAGCAATTAATTTATTGTAAATTACTTGAGTGTTTAATTAACACTAGTTTAATTTTATAATGTTATTTATTTGGATCCCATTTTACACATAATTTATTTAGATTTTTAATGTATATATTATACTGTAAAGAAAAACAACAATTTGCTGTTCTTTTAAATTTAAAGGCTACTTACATAAGGGAAATTAATAAAAATTAATTGATTAACCTTCAAAGAAGGACAGAGTTATACCAATATTATCATTTCATATCTATAAGGGTTATAAAATGGTTCAGTATTCTTTCGTTGACATAATGATGTGTTAAAAAAATAATCTTTTCTTCGTAGTATCAATCCAGTGGATTGGTTTGCAGCAACAAAATCTTGCATCTCGATCTCTACTTTTCTAGATCTTCTGCAACCCTCTTTAGCTGGGCATAAGAGCTGCAACTCATTTCCTCGAAAACTTGCTGCAAATACTCCTGTCTAGGGCGCCCTCTGCAGTTTCTCCCCTCAACCATCCCTTGCACAATGTCGTGAAGAAGACCATCGTGTTGCATGATGTGACCGATCCATCGGGCTCGCCTGCCTCTTTGAGATTGTTTTTACTAAGTGCCTATACACAAAATATACTTAAACACACAATTATGTTTATATCACTCTGCCCGTCTCTGAAACATAAGCAATAATACATCTCGATCTCTCGTGTAAATTTATTAAAAGTAAACTTATTTTTCCTGTCCCTATCCCATTTACTTGGGGTCGGCTCTCCTAATAACATTTTTCCAAGATGCTCGATCGAAGATAAGCTCGCTGTCGACGCCACGACGTTCCATGTCCTTCTTGACTGTCTTGAGCCATGCTGCAGGAGGCCACCCGGTCCCAGCCTTCCCGCCTGCAGCTGCAGGGCTGCGTTCACAATGTGTGTGCTATCCCGCCTACACACATGTCCATACCAGCGCAGGCGGCTTTCTGTCGCTTTGTCCACAATGGGGGCTACCTTGAGGCTCCCTCTGATGTGCTCGTTTTTCACTTTGTCAAGCATAGTCACCCCGGCGTTCCACCTCAACATCCTCATTTCTGCTACGTGCAGCTTCTGCTCCTCTTTTTTTCTCATTCTGAGCCTAGCATTCTGATCCATAGAGGATAGCTGGCCTCACGACTGTTCTGTATACCTTCCCTTTGACATTTACTGGTACCTTGTTGTCACACAGTATTTCGGAAAGGGTACGCCATTTCAGCCATCCGGTGTTTATTCTATGCTCTATATCGGCTTCAATCTTGCCGTCTGTAGTAAGAACAGAGCCGAGGTAAGTGAAGTGTTTTATGGATTTTTCTATTTATATAAATAGCTCTTTACAGTGCATTTTTTTATTGCATTTTTCACCACATTGTAACACTAAGTTTTCTCTTTGTTATTTGTTTTATTGTTTTTATAATTTATTATATATTGTATTTATTACTTGTATTTAATACAAGACTGACATTACCAGCAACTGATGAATAATTTTATTTATGGTTTATTTTACATAGAAGTAATAACGAATTAATGACATGTGACAATGAGGTAATATTGTAACATTGACTGATCACGTAGTTTCCTAAACTGCATATATTTTATACAATGATATTATTTTTAATTGAACTGTTTGAGACACTAATTTATATCTCAATGAACTGATTGCCAAAACTAACTGTAATATATATTTAATTTTTTGTATTAAATTTATACAATTACTGCTGATGTTTGTTATTATTTCAATTTGATTATCGCAGCCAGTATCGACTATGATATTTGCTTTAATTGATTCACTTAAAACAATAAAGCAGTCTGGTATTAACGCATCATCCATTATTAAAAGGATTCACTTTGAGTAGATCATTTATGTCGCCAATTTTGATTAAAAGACTTTTTCATTACGTACACAATGATTTGTTTCGCAACATCTACTGTATTTATGAATTATATGCCGGTGGGTATAGCTCAATGGTCAATGCGTTGACTTGACAAGCCTAAAGTCGTGGGTTCAATCCCCGATGGAGATTAAAAAAAAAAGATTTCTGAGCTCTACAATACCCCGGTTGATGTGAATTTGATCCTTCACCTGTAAAATTCCAGTCATAGCTAATCAATTAAAATTGGTGGCAGACGAAAGATATCCCATGAAGACCACCCATTTATTGTAAATTCCTGTAATAATTAAGGATAATGCGTGAATCTAGGGCTGTAGTCTATGACTTGGGCGGATCAATACTCCACATGCTGCGCTTAGCCATATGTAGCATGGTGAGCGTCATAGAATACACAGATGGAACTTAAGAATCACTATCACCATCTATCAGTATTCTCCTGAGCATACATCTCTCCATGGGACGTTAAGTGACCTTTATTTTATGTGTAAGACCTCCTGATAGATTCCACGTCTCTGCGCCATAAGTTAATACTGTGGGAAGCATTGGTTAAACGCCTTAGTTTGTAAGACATTGTGGAATTTTCACTTTACAAACTTACTTAAGTTTTCTAAATGCTGCTATATTTATATAAAGACCTTTTACAATTAATAAACACCAGTTTTTTTATCGTGCTTCATGGGGATTGAATCCGAAACCTCTCGCATAATATTCAAGCATTTGTACCCACACCTTTCGGCATAAAAAGCTTTTATATTAAAAGTACCAAAGTTTTAAGAAGTACAGAGTCTATCGCAATGAGCAATAATTTTTTGGCATAGTAACACAGTTAAAAAATTACCTGATTTTGGTGATGAAAAAAAAGTCTTGTAGATTTTAATCTGTAATCTATTACATTACAAGAAAAACTATTACAATTTTGACATAATTCAATATCGATAATTGCTTATTCTTTCACAACATATTACTGAGGATTATGGCCGATAGGTTACAGTGCTTTACTATTATGCAACCAATTGCAAGTTCAACCCAAGACAAAGATTAGATTTATTATTTTCTTTACACATTAATAATTTAAAATAAATTAACAGATAAAAGGTTTGTGAGACTGATCTAAAAAAGTCTGTAGTCTTCTTCGTCTTCGTGTCAGCGACGTCAAATTATTTTTGCCCAGTATCTGGCAACATCGATAGCCCGTGTGCTGCCCAGCATTAGGTCCTGAGATGCGCAGCTTGTTGAGCACATGGAGCAGGATCTTAGGTGTGAGGCGGTCTGCAGGTCTCCACAGTCGCACAATAGTAATTCTTCCGGCCGAAGCATTCCCCACCGCTCGAGGTTGTCCTTTGCTCTACCAACTCCGGTTCTTAATCTTTTCGGGGATTTCCAGGTCCGCCAGTCAAGGTTCTTGCCAGTTGAGAAGCCTTCCTTTGGAGTAATGAAATCATCAAATCTGTAGTAAAAAGTACAGTTTTAGTACAGTTTAGTACAGTTTTACTAAGTCTGTAACCTGGGGTATTTTAGAGCACTTTGTTTGTGACACCATGAGAAATACATGTTGTTCAGATGAGAAAAAAATAAATGATTCCACATTAAATACATCCCAAATAATGAATACATGACACACGAGTATTTTCATCACTGTCTGATGGTGTGCTCCCGTTTATGATTACACAAAGAGAGCTAAATAATTGTATTTCAAAATATATGTCAGCTGAAAGCTTATGCTTTAGTAAGTCAAGTACTTTAGGCATTATTCCACTTGTCAACTGTTGTCTTATCACCCAACCTAAATATTTCACTCACACTATTTATTTGTAATCAGTTATTGCCTTTTAACGATCTACTCACCTTCTTCCAAGCAATGCACTTCTTCAATTACTTATGTAATAACATGTTTTATTATGGTTCTCAAAGATATATAAATACTTTCATAAATAGATAACTATTTCATACTTTGTTTTAACATGGATCACACTGAGCACTGTTTCGCTTGTTAGAAGACTGCAATTCCGCGACCAATGAAAACTTCATCAATTCTAACTCTTTACGTACAGACGTATAAATGAGTATTTACTTAAAAAAGAGTTTCATTAGAGTGTAGGTAGGGAGATGGATGGCACGGGCATTTTACACTTAAACTTATACAGTAGATAGCGTTTTAAACAACATTAGACCCACACGGAATGCCAGCTCTAATCAAATCACATACAAAGGGATAAGGATGTGAATGAAAAACTGCCTGCTGTTCATCTCTATGTAATTATTGACTAAATACATACATACAAATCTATCTTAAATTTCTCTCATCAATTTGGGGAGAAAATACGTAGATTTGTATGTATGTTTTCTTACCTGCGCTTCTTTGGGGCACATACCAAGGCATAGTTTTTAGAGTACTTTCTCGTTATATAAGTAACCAGGTTTGGTGAGCAACACCAAACGTGGGTGTAAAAGTTTGTATGTATCAATTTATTATAAATATTGGTATAGATCGAATATCTATGAAAGGTTATTGAAATTAACCCTTACGGTTAGGGCTCGGTGGAATACAAATTATACTGTCAATACGGTGTGAATTTTTCAAACTATTTTTTTTTGCTTAAAACCAGTATTTGAAACATAAATGTACTTATCTGACCTATTTTCATATATCACATTGGTTCTTCTATTCTTTAGCTATCAGATGATGCATAAAAAACTATTATATTTAACAAACGTTCATTATGTAACTCCATACATGTGGTGGCATTTACACATGTGGTTTACAGAAAATTCGCTCCTGTGACGAAACCTAACGATATTTATTTACATGCTTTACAGATTCCTGTAAAGAATACATGTAGGTTGATATAGAGAATGACTGCACTTCCAAATTCCTACCGTAGATGTCACAATGAGTACTGAAAGTAGGAAAACGATATATCACAGAATCTTTGACAGCATATATCGACAACCAATGCGAAAGGGTTGGTATTGAAAAATATTCTAATAAAATAAAAATAAAAGAGTAATTAATTAGTTTTAATTTTGATTTTTGCGCATCTTATTGAACGTAATTAATTTTGAATATTCATTTGAACATAAACTTTAATTTAAAAAATGAAAAAAATCAGCTAATAAATTGATCCAACAATTATTGATTTTGAAGAGACACAAAATTCGCCTGGTCAGCTAGTTCTTAATACGATAATCGGCTTGACTAATCATTTACATATACTCGTTACTATGTCTGTAATGTTGAAGAACCGTAATGTTACATATCATATAATATGACTTTCATGTACGGTAATGAAATACTCACTTTATCAGAATTAATTAATATTAATTAATTAGCAAATATTCATCATTGACACACTGTCATTAGCGAAAATATTCTGTTGGATAAATTTAACATGTGAACACATACAGGAGAATACCACCAGAGATATCATCTGCGGATATCCTGTTTTGCTTAACGATAGGTTTGACCTACGTTTTTAAATTCTCAGCGGTTGCATTTTAATGGAATTTTAACATTGAATGTTTTATGTGTTAAGGATGCCATTCACATATTGTCTGTATTTAAGGAATTTCACTGTGTCACACATTCACCATTATCATAAAAATTAGGTGTACGGAAGAGTAAAAGCATCAAGAGTAATGGAGACTCATCCAGTAGACTCGACTGTGGATAGATATGGGCTTACGATAATTCATTAAGTTTTTTTTTTAAATATATACAGTACCTACAGTCATTTACACTACAACTCGACATTCACGCAACATCCATTTTCAATGGAATTTTAACATTGAATGTGATCTGGATGCGGAAGGCAGAGGATCGAAGAAGATAGACTCATGCGGGAGGCTTACGTTCAACAGTGGACAGATACAGGCTGATGATAAAATGTCGTAAATGGCGTAAATGGAAGCTGTTCACATGATGACTTCTTGTCTACTACCATTTTTGATTGATAATAAATGACAGGCATTTTACAGGTGAGGGATCAATTACACAAACTGTAGGCATTTATAGAGTGTATTCATTTATTATTATATGGTATTTTTTATTATTTTATGTTTCGTTGGATATTGAACTCGTAACATGTTGTATGGTAAGCAAGTGTTTTATTTTTAAGCCTTACCTATCATTAAAAATGTCATAGGAGATCATAAATGAAGTTCCCAGTCTCTTCACGTAGACGAATGTAATGAAGGTTTTTTTCATGTAGACAAACAGGAGAATACCAACAGATGGTGATAGTAATTCTGAAGTCTCATGTGTGGAATTCTATGACGCCTATCATGGTGCATATGGCTAAGCGCTACATGTGGAGTGTTGATCCGCCACCGTCATAGACTACAACCCGAGATTCACGCACCATCCTTATTATTACAGGAATTTACTATGAATGGGTGGTTTTCACGGATGACTTTCGTTTACCACCAATTTTAATTAATAGGCTATGACTGTCATTTTACGGGTGAGGGATCAAATTCACACCAACCGGGGGTATTTTAGAGCTCAGAAATCGATTAAAAATCCTTTTTTTAATCTCCGTCTGGGGTCGAATCCACTACCTTTGCAAAGCAAACGCTTTGACCATTGAGCTATCACCGCTGGCATTTAGACAAAAAGTAGGGGTAAATACACGATAGTAATCACTGTGACCATAGCTGCCGGCTTCGGATATGTAATAAAAATAAACTTTGGTATGCTGAACTACTTTCAAACAATACATATGATTTGACATTTTTCAATGGATATAAGTGATGATTTTGTAGACGCTTGTGCTCGAATTAAAAAGCAACAAATATATTCAAATAAATATAATTCCATAAACTTTGAGAACCTCTATTAATTAATGATTGTTCGTGATACAATCAGTATTGTGTTGTATTTTTTTTTTTTAATACACTTTAGATATATAAGCAAAAGGCATCAATGGGTGTTTTTTAATATAAGTTAAACTAGTAACACACTTATTTAACAACAAAAGCATCATCAGATTCAGTTACAATTTGAAAAAAAAAGGAATATTCAATTCAAAATGAAATTTCTTTTGTTTTTTGTGTTTTTCTTTTTGGCGAATAAAGTTAAAGCATTAGACAATGGCTTGGCTTTGACTCCGCCGATGGGATGGTTGACTTGGGAGAGATACAGATGCTTGACAGACTGTGTTGCTAGACCAGATGAATGCATCAGGTATATATGTAACATTTTGAAATACTTTCATACTTTATAATTACCATTTTAATTTTCACCATTTGTTTAGTGAACAAAACATAGCTGATGTGGGATGATACTTAAACTTTAGTAGAGTACTTTTTGGTGGAAAATTGTAACGATCGTACATTCTAACTAGGGAATGGATATAGAAGAAGAAGAAGTATTTACTTTGCTATCATTTCCAATAAACTAAATTTAACCCTGTATTAAATCAATAATCATGTGCTAATGTGGTCAACCCTGAAAAAGACCCCTGCAATGGCGGGTGAAAAATTGCTACGAAATAATTCGCCGCACACGGCGAAACCGAAAAGTCGCAATATCATTAAGCTTAACTGATAAAAGTATTAGTTTGATGTCATCTCATTATCAGAACTCTTGTTTTATGAGTTTGTTTTTTATTTAGTGAAAATCTGATATTAAAAATGACTGACCTATTAGTATCAGAAGGATATGCAGCAGCAGGTTACAACTATGTGGGAATTGACGACTGTTGGTTGGAGATGGAGAGAGACAGTGAAGGAAGACTCGTTCCTGATAGAGTCAGGTTTCCCAACGGCATGAAATACGTTGCCGATTACGTGAGTGTTCATTTTTTAGTGATTTTTTTATGGAGATTGGATGATGAGCCAGACGCTCCCATTAACGTTACAATATTATAGATATCAATTAAGATATTCAATAGTAAGATCAGTGATTCCTAATTACTAGGGGAATTTATAGTTATTTTTAGTGCTGACTCAAAATTCATTGAATTTTCGTGAAAAAAATAAAGCGTAAAATTGGGGATAAAAACTATTTTTTTAGAGATTAGGAATATTTGTACTCACAAAATTTGAAGGGGGGAATTAACTTTTGAAAAATGGCCAAAGGAAAATAAAACAATAAATGTTAGGAATCACTCCACAAGATAATATTGAAGGAGGTCAAGACACAGCTTGACTATTGTTTGCTATTTATTTACCTTTGATAAAACATCATGAATAATAGGGTGATAAATAAATTATTATAGTAATGTCTGTATTAACCCAATTACATTTCATTGATCAACTAAAATAAACTACTTCTGTTTGCTTCACTATAACATATCTAATTTCAAATTGGAGCATAAAGAAACCAGGAAGCTATATCACCTGCCTGAATCACACAATTGAATCCTTGCGACTTAGGAACTAATATAAAGACAATTTGGTTTATACTGTTCCTCATCAATTACTATAATTGTTTTAGTTTAAACTTATTTATTCACTCAATTTAAATTACATACTTAAAAACAATGTCTTCCATGAACTGCAATACCAATATGATTCATATCACTATTGTTTCTTATAATTCTATTTTCAAAAATAAAACAATTTCGTTCTTAAGAATAATACCTAAAATCTTAATACTTATTTACAAAAACTAAAATACGTTTATTTTTTTTACCTAAAGCTATAAATATAATTAATAGCTTTAGGTATAATATACTAATATAATATTAATAGCTTTAGGTATAAAAATAATGTACAGTTATTTCATCTTTGTAAAAAGGTATTTAGATTTTAGGTATAATTGTTAGAACAAAATTGTATAGGTATTGTAATTCATGGAATATATTGTTTTTCAAGTATTTTACATCAGTAAAATATATATTTTAAATGTAGTCTGTTAAAGTTATTTAAGCATAATTTGTTATGCATTATTTAAGATGTAATTATATAATTTTCAAACTTGTGTGAAAATAAATACACATTTTAGATCCACAAAAAGGGACTTAAGTTTGGAATTTACCAGGATTTTGGCACTAAGACATGCGCTGGATATCCAGGAATTCTGGATCACTTGGAGATCGATGCCAAGACCTTCGGGGAGTGGGATGCGGACTATGTCAAGCTGGATGGATGTAATGTGGAACTGGAACTGATGGATGAAGGTTAAAATTATTATATTTTGTACATTATATCAACCAAAACAATACTCTTTGGTCTTTCAAAAAAAAAAAATCGGAACAAAATATATTGACAATAAAACAGTACAAATGGAAAATATAGTTAACATTTACAAAAATCATCATCGTTATATGGTGTGATTTTATCTTGTAATTGGTATTTTTGTTTTTCGCGGACAAAATATTCAAAAGAAATGATAAATATAGTTTTTTTTCTCAGAAAATATTTATAAAGAGCCTTTTCCTTATAAAATATTTTATTTGAGAATGTCGCTTTTTCTTGACCAGTTTTCAGAGGCAGAAAAAGGCATTCGTTTTTGGTCATTTAATTTTTGGAGGTAATTGTTTGTTTTTTACTTGTGAGAGAGAAAAAGGATATTATCTTTATTTTCAATAATTACAGTCAATTTTATAAGACGTAAAGTGGTGTTGTTTTTTTAGATTGTTGAATATTTTTTATTAACAAATTTGTAGTGCGTGAATTATGTGCAGAAAAGTGGTATATTCCGATAAAGTATTGGAAACCGCTGCCGTAAATTTTTTCCTACCATAGATAAACTCTAAAAAGTGAAAGTTAATGTTTGAAATAGAAACATAGTATTACTTTTTTTTTCATAATAATATTTTTCGAATATTTTTTTCACAGATTTGAATCAATTTTCACATATTTATGTTTTATTTTTGTTTACAGGATATCCTGAATTTGGAAGGTTTCTAAACAAAACAGGACGGCCCATGTTGTACTCATGCAGTTGGCCCGTTTATCAGGAATACTCTGGTGTAAAGGTAAAATAATGCCAATAATGAATATTTAGCTTTGTGGTTTAACTTCATTGAGGGCGAAACTGCAGTCTTTCAGCTAGTGATTAAACAGTGCTCAGTGTGATTCATGTAAAAATATGTTTTTTTTTTAAATATTGTAATCGATCTCAAAGTGAATGCTAAGAATATAAATTTTATAGCATAATAATTTCTTGTTTTGCTAGCCAGATTTTGATTCTATAATCAAACACTGCAACATGTGGCGTAATTACGGAGACATCGCTGACTCATGGGACAGTGTGTCTCAGATTATGGACTACTTCGGAAATAATTCCAGGCGCTTGGCGACATACGCAGGACCTGGACATTGGAACGATCCGGATATGGTATGTTTCAAAACAAATATAAAATTTCTTAACTCATATGATGTTAGTTTTCTAAAATTAAAAGCTTCAATTTCTTACTTATTCAAATAATACATATTTGGATCATAAATATCTATGATTTTTTTTGTATTCCCTGTACTTATTTGTTCAGTAACTAATTCAAGGTTTGGCAGGAAATTAAATGAATTGGCAGAAAATTAGATAAACTAGCAATAGGTTAAATAAATTGGCATTATCCACTGTGTCAGTACGAAAGTGGTCAGTTTTAAAATTAAAATGTCAGAAATATTCAGTCAGTAATATTAAAGAACTAATTTCTCCTGCACCCACTCACAACCGACAAACTCGTCGTACAATTGCCGAACATCGGTTAATACACGGTTAATGTGTGTTGACCAAGAACTGGCAGTTTCCAAAGTTCCTTCCTTAATGCCACCGGTAAGCTTTGGAATGCTCTTCCAGCGTCTAGTTTTCCTCCTTCCTACAATCTGGATCTCTTCAAGAAACAGATAAATATACACTTGCAATCTCCCCAACTCACACACAAACACGAACACAACACACGTTTCCCGCATGCAGCGTCCAGCCTCCCTGGCTGAGCGTCAGAGAGTGCACTGGTCTTGACCAGCTGTGCTATCCTGCATGCGATTACATAAAAAAATATATACTCAAATAATTAGCGCATAAAATGGAAACTTAACATAATCTAATCTATAATTAATTACCATTCATTAATAACTTACTGCCAATTTATTATTTTTTATGTTTACTGACTATTTTATAAAATATTTACAGGCCAATTGAATAAAATACTGACGAAATAATAACATGTTTAATCTTTTTAAGATACTAATAATAAATATAATAATCATGAATCAATAATCCATTCATGAAACTAGTTAATCAACTTCTGGTGTTGCTTACCTAAAAAATTACTGAACTAATATCTACATTCTTTTAATTATATATTTTTTCTGTACCCATACGAATAATGAATTATATATAAAAAAGCCACCATAAAGCAAGATCATCTCATAACAGTAAATAATACTTTTAAATTGTTGATATAACTAAGATAATTTGATTATATGTTTGAAAATTGAAGTAATAATAAATATAGTTTATTGGGAGATTGACATGAGCCCAAATATGGGTCCGTTGCGGGAAGACCACCATGTGTGCCGTGAGCACACCGGTGTGTTATAAAACTGTATATTTTCAGTCAATATTATAGCTTGGGTCTATAGCCACATCTATTGTCTGATCTATCAAAAAAATGGTTGAGCCCAAAATTGGACACCATTTACCGGTGGTTCAAATCTTGGGTCTATAATCCATAATAAAAAAATGGTTAAAAGGCATTTAGGGGTTGATAATCCAGGCGTTCTATAGATCTATTCAGGGTCATGGCATCCAAAAGGTTAATTATTTTTTTCAGCTGATTATTGGAAACTACGGCTTGAGCTACGACCAAAGTAAAGTCCAGATGGCTGTCTGGGCCATCCTGGCCGCCCCGCTGCTGATGTCCACCGACCTGCAGCGAGTCCGGCCCGAGTTTAAGGAAATATTGCTGAACAAGGACGTGCTCGCTGTTAACCAGGACCCTCTCGGGAGGGCAGGATATAAAATCTTAGAGGTTAGTTTTTATTTATGCTTAAAAACGGCTACTTGAGAAAGGGCTGTATTTCTTTGTTGAGTAACTAATTCAAGGTTTTGGGCAGAAAGTTGAATCAATTGCCAGGAAATAAAATTAATTGACAGTAGACTAAATAAATTGGCAGTGTCCACTGTGTCAGTGTGAATGTGGTCAGTTATGAAATTGAAAATTGCAGTAATATATACAACATTGGTAAAAATTAATGTAAAATGTATGAATAATTAACAAATAAAATGGAAACCTAACCTATTATTCATTACCATTCATTGATTATTTTTTCATACTGTTTAGGTATTTATGACTAACCGTTTGCTAAATAATGACTGCCCATAATTGAATTAAATACAGCCAAAAAAAATAGATGCCTAATAATATTACTACCATAGCACTGACCATCTTATAATTTCCCAAGAAAAGGAGATGTTTTGTTCAATTTTTTCGATCAATAATTCTTGGTGGAATTTCATCATTTCGATGAAACATATCAAAGAAGCCCCTGAGTTTAAAGTTCAAAATTTTATTTCTGACAACATGTTTAAACTTTGTATAGGAAGTAATTGTATAACATAATAATATTTTAAATATTTCTTTAAGATTCGCGAGTATGAGGTTTGGAGGCGAGAGATCACTCCTCTAGTGAACGGGACTCCTTCCCTGGCGTTCGCCTTTGTGAACTATGACGACGATGGTACTCCACTGCTGGCTAAATTGAAGTTCTCCGAACTGGGATTGTCCGATGATCTTACATACAAGATTACAGTAAGAGTTTCATTATTATTTATTTTTATTTATCAATAATGGTAGTGTTAGTTCTGCTGACTAATCACCGATGGAAGCGATGCAGCGTCGAGATTCTTCGCGGTTCGTGGGGCCTTTTTAGATGTCGAGGATTGTAGCGAATCGTCTAAGTTACAGCCACAAAGTTCATTTACAGAAAAATTGAGGAAAAACCTACCCAGCGATAATCGAGTTTAATAGCTTAAATAACTAATCAGTCAACTTAATAGCCTTATAAAAATATATTTAAAAAACATAAAATTTCGCAAATAATGATGATTTTAATAGCATCTAATTGCGTATTTTATGAAATCGCATTTATTAGCATCTATTACGAATTTTATCATCTATTTTGCATCTATCTTTAAAATACGAGTCTCTATTAATCATTTTTATCTGTTCTAGGATCTGTTTCCTTCTGATAAGCGAAACTTTAAGGTTACCACTCTTAAAGGAGCTAAATATTTTAATTTCGTTGTCAATCCAACAGGTATGTAAATTATTACGCTCATTATTTTATAAGTGTTTTTTATTTAAAACTAAGTGAAGTTGTCTCTAGATCAGGAATTATTTAGTTTCCGCTTTGAGTAATGAAAATGCTAAATAACTCAGTTGAGAAATATATTTTAAAATGCCTGTTTACGCGATTAGAAAGTCTCTTCTACGAACAGCCAGTGATGGAAATAGCTAAAAACCAATAAATTTCTAGTTAATTAGTTATTTGTTTTTTTTATGTAAGCAAATACTGCAGAATACCGACAGATAGTGATAGTGATGCTGAATTATATGTGAATTCTATGATGCTTGCCATGCTACATATGGCTTAGCACTGCATTTCGAGTGCTGACCCGCCAACGTCATACAGCCCGACATTTACGCATCATCCAGTTTCAGTATGGATGGGTGGTGTTCACGGGCGACTTTCATCTACCACCAATTTTGATTAATATGCTATGACTGGCATTTCACTGGTGAGGGATCAAATTCACACCAACCTGCGGTATTTATAGAGCTTAGCAATCAATTAAAAATCTTTTTTTTTAATCTCCGTCGGGCATCAAACCCATGACCTTCGGTTTGGTAAGCAAACGCTTTAACCACTAAACTATACCCGTTGGCAAATTAATAATTTGTGAAGAAATAAAAGGAATTATTTATTTTATGAAATACTAAAGTGTGATGGACTCTGTTTATTTTGACCAGTAGTACATAATAACATCCCCTTTACTAAGGAAGAACGAGTTTACGTCTCCGGGATCATTATTAGCACACGTGGTGGATAGATGAGGAGCAGATGAGCAGCACAGACTTTTTCAGAAGCGAACAAAAAGAGACGAAAGATCGCATATCGAGGTTTTTGGCACCATTCTGCAAGGGCTAATCAAGCAGATATCAATAAATACATCTATTCTATTGTAACTCCCTTAATTATATTATTTTTTGTATAATCTAGTATAATTTAATGTTATTTTCTTGATTTTAGGTGTTCTGATGTGCAAATTCCAAGTTGTGTCTGCAAACGAAGAAGAGAACATTTGAAAGATCCACATTTATTATATATTTAAAAAAATTAGGCTTCCTACATACAATATGATACTTTATAATTGTTTCCTACTTCAATAATATTGTTATACAATATTTAAAACTATGTAAATACTTCAACAAATAATGCATATAATTTTAAGTAAACAATAAAATGTAGTTTTCATGCTTTCAATCACAAGATAATTAATTATTAGTGTTTCAAAATTGTATGAGTTGTTGACTTTATTACAGAATCAGCCAGAACTATTAACTTCAATAAACTGACTTCTTCTTGAGTGCTGTATAGTAATTACTGACAGCACCCTGGCGATGAAAGATTACAGCTAGCTTCATGTCAATAATTTTTTTGTGAACCGGAATTTAAAAATATTTGGAACTCGTTTTTAACACAAAAAATAATGTTGGTAATACATATGTCATAAATTAAGAATGTTCTATTAATTTTCAAAATAGGCTGGTTACCCTAAGAGGCGAGGATTATTTGTAAATTTTGATTGGTTGATTTAAATTTTAAGATTTGATTGTCTAGAATACATATTATGGTACCTGCTAAATTTAATGAAAAACTACAAAGGTTAGGTACCATTGTACTTTTAAAATATTAGTTAAATGACAATATTTGCAAAAAGACACAAGAAAGGTTTCCATTTTTGGAAAAAAGCTAAATAACATACTATAAAAATAAATATACGACTACTAAGGAAAGCCATTAAAATCAAAAGACATTCCATCAAAATCAACAGGGATGACAGTTTGATTCTCAAAACAGCATGGCTTCCACCTCTAGCACATACTCAAAAACCTGTACAGACAACCAAGGACAACCACAGCCAAACATGACGTTCGTGGAGGTATGCTCCTTAGAACATACTCATCATGAAGCTTGTGGGGGTACGCTTCTTGGAACATACCCACCATACACGACTCTCCGACATGACCTAGTGGAGGTACGTTAGGCTGACGGCTAAACTACACCAACTCATCACAAAGTCATCAACCCTGAAAGAACCCTGTATTGGTCGAAATATTGGAAGAAAATGATTCGCCACACATGGCTAAACCCAAAAAGCCACAATACCAAACCTTGCCGTGAAAACCCAAGAAGTTATTTAAAAATAAACAAAATTGTACATTAAATTTTCATCAGTATTAATTTATTTCAGAACGTAAAGGACAAGGAATGACAATAATACAATCAATTTCAACTATTTGATTTTATACTTTATACTCACAGCGAAAATTTAAATTTAAAAAATAATTTGATAAAATAGTTCATCAAAACACCACACTTCTACAGATTTATATTACGCTTTAGATTTTTTTGGCAATGACCCAAACGCAGATATAACAGTCCCCTTAGTTCCCGTGGCCGACGTTGTGAGGGCGGGCTGCACAAGACCCGCCGGCTTGATTTGCTGCTTCCCGGAAGCACTGTTCGGAGCCGCCTGATCCCACTTTGACTTCCGCTTCTTCGGATCATCTTCCGTGTCCATCTTTTTAATCAGCCCTGTCGTGAAGTCGATTTTTGAGAGCTTCTCTTTGCGGTCCTTTTCCCGGCGATCCATCTCCGTCTTCTGCGCCTTGGCGAGCTCTTCAAAGTAAGATTCTTTTCCCCATCGAAGCGGATCATAAATTTCAGGCGGATAGTTTGTATCGAGTTCGTTTATGCTACAAAACTGAATCAATTTCTCGTATATGCTCGGGTTTCGAAAGCTTTTTCTGTCTTGGATGACTTTATTCATGTCACGACCTTCGTGAATCATTTTGTGATAGAAACTTGAGATCTTATCTTGCAGTTCCGCAGGGCATTTTCCTGGAGGTTCTTGGGGAATACTGACGCCGTCTTCGGAGACGATGGGCGGTTTTTTAATAGGTTCATCATCGATTTCTGGAACGGTTATGTTTAAATCTGGGATATTAGGTTCTTCGTCGGAGACGACTGTATCGTCATTGTAGGAGACCAATCTTTTAGGTTGTCGGGGAGTCACTGGGGCAGAGTGTGAGGCGGAGGGGATTGAAGCGATCTTGGGCGTGTTGGGGCCGAAGCACCCATTGGCGACGGGCTGTGGCTCTTGTCTGGAGAGGTTTGTCCATCCTCCATGTCTTCTTCTCCCTCCGAGTCGGTGTATGTGGCAGTGAGCGTGGCTAGCGCTTGGGAAGCCATTTTTAAATATTATCCTGAAATAGGTTACAAAAATAATGTAATATATACTTTGAAAAACATATATGTATATTTTTGAAAGTAATTGTTTGAGTTGGGTTAGGATAAGCTAGGGTCATTAGAAATCAGCACGGTGATAGATTTTCTTAAAATATTCGTTTGCTTGAATATTTTTCGTTACGTCTCTCTATTATCAAAAAAAGCAAGGAAATAATGAAAAATTACATTTTAACTTTAAAATCGTAAATTTTATAATGGGAATTACAGGACCACTGCAAAATATACAAACTGTACAAAGGATTTGTTGATTTTTATAATGCTTAAAGTAAATCCTAAATATTTCATATAAACCTAGTGTCAATAAAAGAATGTTTTTTTATGTAGCTGTCAACAACAAAATAGTTACATATTATATCTAAATATTCTTTCACATTGCATTAACTGGGATAATTTAAACTGCGAAATAATTTGTATGCTTACGTTTATACAACCAGGTTTTAAGATGATACTGTAATGATAAACAAATATTTAGATATGATGCTAGGGAAGCAAGAACGTCAGAACTAATAACCTCAATTTATGACAGTTGTGTGAATCGTCAAAGTGATACCAGCCTTAAAAAATTATTTTTAATTTTAAACCGAAAACTTACCTACCATGGTTAATAATAAGTACCAAAGTAACCGTAAATATGAATTTACTAAACAAGTATACCAAATTTGGTGAGGAATATAGATCTTGACCTTTCAGTGAGCTACTTTTGTTAAAATTTAAATGTAGTTAAAAAAAAAAAAAAACGTCAAAAGATTTTTAAAACGTTATGTTAATTTGGAATAAAGGAATATCAAAAGTCACTACATGATTTATAATTTATATTACATTTTAAGACATATTTCTTAAGTTAAATAAAATATTCTTTCTTCAACGTATTCAATATCTATGCAATTTGTGAATTTTCCCCTTGATTCTTGGTCCAACTCTTTCAATGTTGCCAGATGACAGCTTGGCAGCCAACACTTTCAAAGTAATTGGATACATCATATTCAAGTTTGATCTTTTGTCAGAAAATACCCATCTTATATTTGCTTCCATTTTAATGTGATCTAAAATGTAAATTTTAAAATATTTACATCATACTGTTTTTTAATAAATTCGAATAAAATAAAATTCCAAAATATGTATTGTAAATTGATAATATTTAAAATGTTTTTATATAAGTAATACCTATATGAGGATCAATGATGACGAATGCCCTTTTTAAATTTTCTACAGAGATAAGATTGTTGGGATTCTTTTTTCCGCCGAGTTTATTTATCACTTCCCTGATATATTTCTCTTGGGAGACTTGCCTCTGACGCTGCAACTCTTTTGCCAAGTCTATGCGCTCGAATCCTTCTTCATTCTGAAAGATTACTGATTATACAAGAAATTTTCAAGCAACAATGACAGTACTTTTAAATTAAATAGTATCAAAACATCACAAATGTTTCGTTTTGGATTATGTTAAGCTGTTAAGAAAAAAAACAGTTAAGTTGCTTTTCTTTTCTTATATCCTAGAAAAACAATGGCTCTATTTAAAATGTAATTAGAAATAAATAGTCAAATATTCCTTATATATGTTATTATCAGCTATCTTCTCTTTATGCCCTAGGGCTGTTGTTCAGTAGGTTTTTCTAAGTTACAGACTATTTTTTTTTTTTTTAATCAACCAATCAAATATTAAAATTAGACCACGCCTCTGAAGGTAACAAGGCTATTTAAAAATGTAACTGTATTTGATGAAGCTCTGGTGTAAAAATGTCTTGGGAAGGATAATTATGGTGGAAATTGACAAAAATGTAAGTCAGCAATTTTCGGCGGTAAAGTCAACACAAAATACCTACCTCTGAAAATAGCTTTTCAATATCCACATCAACGGCGTTCATTTTTATTTTAAGTTGTCTCCGTGCAATTTCCAGCAATTTTTTATATCGACATCAGATTTCATTGGAAAGCTTGCCTTGAATGCTTTTTCCAATTCATCCATGGATATAACATTCTGCCGAATATTTTATAAATATTAAACATAAAAATACATCTTTACATTCTTTAATTATTTTGTTCTCTGATTAATAACATTGCGATCATAAAACTATTTGAAAAACTGTTAGGTAAGTTAAAACAATAGCGCAGCAGCGATTTATCTTTCATGAACTCTCCAATTTATTCCGGAGAAAAGAGGGTTCAACCTCGTAAGTTAAATAATTTTAAGTAACAATCAAGTGTATCTTGCTGAATTTCTCTGTAACATACTGTATTTTTTAAACATTTAATAGAGCCGCCATTGATTATTAATTACGAAAAAACTGCACTAAAAAAAAAAAGAAAATGGCTTATACTTTATTGTCTGGAATGGTTTTCGTTAATTGGTCTCGAAGATTCCTCCATTCTGCCTTTAGCGCAAAGTAAAGCTCTTGACTGAGAGATCCGCTGAGGACTCCCCAGAAGAGCTTGATCTGCTGATCATCAAGCATTTGCTCGCAGCCATTGTACAGGTTATAGGCCCACTCGGCTCTCATACTGGACTGCTGGTATCTAAAACACGTAACTCAACTAATGGTGTGATCCATATTACAACAAGGTATGAAATTCCTATTTATTTAATACTAAAAAGAATCTCAAAGTGAATGCTAAATACATAAATAACAATGGTTGTCTTTTATTACTTTTACTATTCCACAGACCCTCCAATATGGTAATACTAGCTGTTGAACCCCTTCGCTGCCGAAAATATCAATAGATGTCGTTAGTTATTGAACTGGTTTTTGAACCACGTTTCACGTATATAATATTCTATTGTTCAAAATTAGTTGAACATATTATTGATCGTACAATCAATTGGGTTCAATTTGAATACTATAAGTACTATGGTATCTCACTGCAGAGAACAGTTTTTTTCTGTCTCTTCGGTATTGTTGAACCACAAAAAATAGAATTCAAAGGAAAATCTCGTACAATTTTTTTTATCGATCGAATACAACGCACTTTTAAAAGTTGGGCATTTGTACTGATCACACGCCGCCTTGTAGAAAAAAAATATACTAAATATAATTATTTTCGAACAAGAAGAAAAGAAAAATCGATATAATTGAATAAAAAATGTTCCCCCATCTCTTTCCCACAGAGCAATAATAGTACCATACGTATCAAGTTAAAACATCCCAAATATAATATTTGATTCACTTTAAATTCGATTATTAAAAAAAAGAGATGTTTATATACGATTCACTTCGAATTCAAATTCGATTTTTTTCGAAGAAGAAGAGAAAAAATCGACCTAATCGAAATAATTTTTTTTGTGCTCCATCCCTTTTGCACAGGGGTATATAATACACAATAAATGTGTCACGGGACACAGGTTTTTTTAAGCAATTTAACCTCTCTTCCGATCATGTCTTTCCATGTGATTCTGATAAAAATCAGAACGTAAAACATTATTTGAAATAATGCATTATTAACAAGAACGGATAAGTCGTTTTGGATTTTCATTTGCGAGAGAGCCATCTTTCAAACATTTGGTTGTAAAAATAAATTTAGTCTGTTTCTTTATATACCTTTCAAAGAAATATTGTGACAGAAAGTCCTGCATGCTCAGGTCCTTTGCGGATATTTCTTTGGCGCTCCAAATGTCATTTATCATGATACTCAGTTCCCTTCTTGACAACCTCAAGTTCCTTATTTGTCCTTCGTATTGAAGGTACGGAGGCACCACGGGATCCAATCCCTGAAATGTAAAACATCATGCGATATTTTCTTTAGTAAGACTTCGTTGGTCGAATGAGAGCCACACATAAGATGAGTTATTGACGTTTGTTAATTTAATAATGATGCTGTTAATTTACCAATCCGTCAAAGTATTCCAGATTGAGTGTCTGTGCAGCTGGTCCCAGCTCCCGCAGGATGACTCTCAGCCGCTCCCTGCTGGACAGTGCCCTCGTCAGTTCCTTCCACCGAGAACTGCCGCCGCCAATAAAGTCTGCGCAAATGTCCCATTGAGGACGCGGGGTCCCACACTGCGTCATGTCTGAGCACCTCTCCCTCAACTCGGCACTCTCTTCTTGCAGCGTCGTGTACTTCTCTGGTCACACAAAAAACGGTTTTGTAATCTATTGACGTTATAAAGAGCTTCATCTTCTCTAACATGTAACATATAGCAGCCGGCGGGTATAGCTCAATGGTCAAAGCGTTTGCTTTGCAAGCCAAAGGTCGTGGGTTCGATCCCCGACGGAGATTGAATACAAAAAGGATTCTTAATCTATTTCTGAGCTATAATTTACTAAATTTGATCCCTCACCCGTAAAATGCCAGTCATAGCCTATTAATTAAAATTGGTGGTAGACGAAAGTCGTCCCGTAAAGACCACCCATTCATAGTAAATTTCTGTAATATTAAGAATCATGCGTGAATCTCGGGCTGTAGTCTCATTGGCGGATAACACTCCACATGCAGCGCTTAGCCATATGCACCATGGTAAGCGTCATAGAATTCCACAAATGAGACTTCAGAATTAATATCACCATCTGTTGGTATTCTCCTGTATGTGTTTACATAAAAAAATGACTTTCACGAACTGCCGCCACAAAGCTCTGTCAACCACCATAGTATTCACCTCATCCTATGTCAGTTCTGTTTCACTTCAGTTTATTCCTCACAAAGTCATTGTACCCCCAGTATTCTATGCAGGCATCGGCTTTTTAACCCTATTACACGGCTGCAATGGCTTTAAGTGACATGACAAAATTCACAGCCATAATGAAGAATAAGGACGAAACAGGCACTGTATAAACGGCACTTTTTTTTGATGAAGTAAAGCTGTGAGTCCCAGATATTGCGAATAGAGTTACAAGATACCCCAGCGTTCTCAAGTCAGGAAGCGAGTTCTTTGTGCAGACTACTGTTCTCAATAAACTGTACATTGAGATATCTGAAACTCTCAAACCTCTCAATGGTCTAATCTGCGCTGGTAAGTGCACGATCAGCATCTCGAGAGGCGCTGTTGCACAGCAACTGTTTTGCATGCCCAGAGAGTTAGTTTGCAACCTGTCGATAATGTTAGATCTGCAGTGGTGTGCTCTATAAAGAGCAAGGATCACCAAAATTTTGGACATGCAGAGCCTTCTACGAGTAGTCACACCTTATAGCTATACCTCTCGTCAAATGGTTTGAGGTTTTTTTTATATAAATATACACTGTTCCGGAACCGAGGTCGCGATCCCGAAATTACAGCATCAGCTTATATGGTGATGCTGGAATACCAAAGTATCCCGCAATGAGGATAAGACCAAAGACCGGAGATGAGTTGATACTAATTTATTTAATACGAGACCCCTTTTTATAGCCTAATTTACAGCATGAGGAAGCAGTTATAAAAGTAATATTAATTCATTGAATGTCATACAGTACACATTCCTCGATACCTATTTTGGACCTTGATCCCTTCAATCCACATAGATTGGCAGATTATTGGGATGATCCACGGTATCGATGCGTAAGCATTCCTCATTAATATTAATATTACTAATACATAGAATTTCGTGAACCGCAAATTCCTCGATACTTATTGTTTTGGACCTTCATCCCCTCAATTTGCATAGAGTGGCAAAATGCCCTGTGTCGTACCTGACTGAATGAATCTAAGATAAATAGTTGATTGTAACAATTACTTTAAAGACTTTAGAATGTTTAATACAAAACAGTTATGTTCAAAATAACATTTTGAACACTCACAGTACCTACAGAGAACCTTGCTACTACTTGGAGTCAATGACGCACAACTTGTTGACTTGATGCTATGTGTGGAGAGATGTTTTAATGACTCACACTATTTTAAAATCAGATTCAATGCAATAAAAAGTTAAGTCAAAATTTTAATTACTTAATAAGAGGTCATATTTATCCGAGATTTCTTTCATCTGAATGGTGATTGAACTGAAATCTCTCAGCAGGACAATGTGATCTGACTCTAACATCTCATAGTCCTTCTTGGGAACGGCATCAACATAGTCTTCAGACATGGAATTGAGCTCCTTTATTGCCTTTGATAGATCCTTTCTAAAAAAGTACAAAAAAAATGTAAAAATGATTTTTGCACACTATATTAATTGGAAATCATTAAATTAAATAAATTTATCTGGTTGTTGTAATAACAGAGAAAGTACTCACATAAATTAACACATCTTAACCCCCACAACAATAAGTGTTTATAGCTCACACTCATGAGTAAGATAGCACATTTCAGAGGCATTATAATTTTTTTATACATATACAGGTATATATATATAGTAAGACATTTCACATACCTCGCCGGACTGGCATCCCTGATACAGGCAAGCACTATATTATTTAAAACAGAATATAAAAATAAATACTCGCCTGCAATTATCTAAAGCTAAATTAAGAATGACTGGATCTTTAGCATTGTTATAATGATTCTTCTTTTCTTCCAAAATGGTTTGAATTTCTTGTTTGAGCTTCACATTTTCTGTACTCAACATTTTTTGAATGTCAACTTCAGCAGACAGTGCCATCTGTGAATCTGATTTTAACTGAAAAATATGTGTATTATAATAAATTTGGTGTGACAAGCAAATATGAATAGAGCAACCAAGGAAATCTAAAAGTGTGCGGATAAAATTAGCAATAATTCACTAATCTGTTGTTTTAAGCAAAAACATGATTACTATGTCATCTAGTGATACTAGGAATATAAGTTCTTCTTCTTATTTTCATCTCAGTAGATGTTACTTTAGGGCTCCGCAAGCAACTTGCCAAAACACTTGTTTGGAGCATCTTAATGTACGACTGTGAGACATGGTGCTTATCTGAAAGTGATAAAAAAAGACTAGAGGCCTTTGAGATGTGGTCGTACAGAAGAATTCTCGGAATTTCCTGGAGAGACCACGTCACGAACAATGAGGTTCTCAGGATAATCAACGAAGATAGGCACCTAATAAGAACCATCTCAGAGAGGCGAGCCCGATGGATTGGTCACATCATGCGCCATGATGATCTTCTTCACGATATTGTGGAGGGGATGGCTGAGGGTAGAAACTGTAGAGGGCACCCTAGACGGGAGTATTTGCAGCAAGTATTCGAGGACATGAATTGTAGCGCTTATGCTGAGCTGAAAAGGGTTGCGGAGGACCGAGAGGAATGGAGATCGAGATGCAAGATTCTGTTGCTGCAAACCAATCCACCGGATTGATACTACGAAGAAGATGTAATCAAATAAGTATAAGATGAAATTTTTACAGGACTTGAAAGTTGTAAACCATTTACTGTTTATTTAAATTAATAAATCCTTTTTGTATATGGCATGTCAGTTCTTAATTAAGAGCATGTGGCCACCACATAATGTAGCTAATAAATATCTCTGTTTCCACTTTCCTCGTCAACTCTGCGTCTCAAAGATCAACCATAATAAAATCAAGTGCAGTCGACTTTCCAAATAATGGAATAAAAAGAGCCTAGGGCTTGAATAACACATGAATGACAAAAATGGTTTATGATTTACTGTCACACATTCTAGATTGAAAATTTTGCCAGGATCACTGTATCAAAAGCTATTATGGTATATAAGAAAACAATCTACATTACATTATTTTAAAGAGTCCAATAAAAAAACACATATTTAATTACTTTTTTATAGCAAAATTAAAATAAGTTCAATACCTTTTCGACTTCAGATCTAGTAACCACTAATGAATCTTCTAGTATCCGTAACTTTTCATTGAGTATTTCATTTTCGTTGCGTTTTTGTGCATCAGAATTATTATTTTCAACCTTTTTTGGTTTGCCAACAACTCTCTGTAATAAAAAAATACTTCAATACATATTTATTACATATTTTAATTTTAATGAAACAGTAAAAATAAAACATAAAATACTTCAATTCATATTTATTTACCAACCGGAATGTATACGCAAATACACAATGAAAATTCCTTATAAATAATACTTCTAATGATAACTTATAAAGTGCAATTTATAAGCTTCTTGAAATCATATTATTATGTATTTTCTACTTATCTTTACGAGTCTTAAGATTGAATGTATATTTCTGTGTTAATTACCATTATAATGTTATTCATGTCAATTTGTTTATCCCGAGCACTCAAAGACTCTTCATATGCATCCTTGATGCTGATCAACAATGGCTTAAATGTCTTAATATTGCTCAAAAGTGTTGAAAACGCTTGTCTGTATACCTAAAATAGAAAAAATATAGTATTTATTGGTGCCATGATGTTCATTCGTGAGCGATAATATTATTAACACAAGTATTCTATAAAATATTGTCTTAACAGTATTAAAACCTGCAGCATATCATCGGCAAATTTTCTGCGATCTTCTAATAATTTCCGTTCCGGTTTCTTTATTTCTTTGACCTTTTTGGTTATGGAGGTTTCCAATTCAAATAAAAATTTAGGTTTTTGGTTTTTAAGATGGGCAGGAACATTCTGAAACAGTTTTTAAATACAAAATCACAATTAATAATGATAACCCTTTTTTTAAAGGATAAAACAATGCAATTTAATTAGATGCAAATAAAATATTCTCAACATTATTGGTTAATCTTTCTTCTTTGATAATCGATTTCTTATACATTTTAGAGTATAAATTATTTAACCGTGTGTTTTCGAGTTAGTTACATTCAGTAAATTCAAAACACACAAATTAACCACTTTAACAAATTATAGATAACATTACTCCTAGGTTACTATCTTATTATATTTGATAATATTATCAGGGTTATTTTATTAAATTCTACATGGATATTTAAAAAAAAATGGTTCTTTTAACAGGTGGTTATTTAACTTCTAAATTTAAATATCAGTGACATGTAATAAATTTTATGAAATAATTACTTTAGTCAACCTTTATTTTTTTTAAAATTAGTTTTTAATTTTGTTTATCATTTAAGATAGATAAAATCAAGAAATATTTTTTATTAAAAAAAAAAAAACTTAATATCCCAAAAATGGCATATGCATAAAATATATGGTATGATATAGTGCTATCAGTTTTTTTTTGTTTTGTATTTTGTTCCTTAAATTATTTTACAAATTTCATTCATAGGTTAGTGATTTAATTAACATAAATGAAAGGTTTTTATTTAAAAATGTATTATTTAGGTATCAATTTTAGGAAATTTGCGATGTCCGGTTCGGGAGAATTTTGGAAATATTAGTAAACAACAAGTTTAATTATCGAAGTTTTTTTAGCTGAGGGCTAATATATAACTTTTTATAACAAGATCTTAATTATTTTTACTATTATTATACATACGAAAATAATATTCTATGATTTTTACAAAGGCGTAAATTATTTCGCACACTATAGAAATGTGTATTTTTTTTATCTATTAATATCGCAAATTATATTGCGCATCCCATTCATACAATTGTGCAATCGAATTTGAATTTCATACAAAACACACCTTTTATAATTGTGTATATTATATGTATATTATATGTATATTATATTTAAATGTATTGGAAAAAGTTTTCAGATTAATCACAGATACTACTTTTTTTGACCGCATTTATGATCAGTACTAATTGTTTAATTAAAAACTTCTAAAACTAAAATCCATCCAGGTCCACATATATGAATTCTATAAATTTACCAGAAATCACTTTAAGCTATTTAAATATTATTTTATTTTATCGAAAACCTATAATCATTGAATTTTTTAGTATTTTACTTACCCACCTAGCAATGATTTATCTCCCATTTCTTGTTTCACTATAGAGCAGCGGTCGGGGAACTTTTTTAACCATTACCCAAAAATATTTTTGCGTAAGTCGATATTACCCCTTCCCCCAATTTTGAAAATAAGACAATCAATGTATATTCAAATAAACATTATTTATTGAATTAATTTACACGGAAAATAACAAAAAAGTTACATGAAATAGTAAGTTTTATGAAATAGCAAACTAGAAAATTTTCTTTATTACCCCAAAAAAACACATTTTTACCCTATTTGGGATAATTAACCCCGGTTCCCCGACCGCTGGCTTTATATAATCCATCCAGGTCGATATATGAATTCAATAAATTTACCAGAAATCACTTTAAAGTATTTATGTACTATTATATTTTATCAAAAACCTATAATCATTAAATTATACAGTATTTTACTTACGCAACTATCAATGATTATCTCCCATTACTTTTTCACTATAGAGTCTTCAAAGAAGAAGATGAAATCGCGAATACCTATTCAGTTTCCAGCTGCTCGCAGAACAATATTCGCCTCCCGTTTGGTTGGCAGCGCTGCCGTGACGTCACCGCCTGCGCGACCAGAAAAGCAATGGCCGCCGTGAGCAGTGGACGGGACGCGATGGACTCCCAGGGCGAGCAGCACGGCGACTCGGCCGACAGGCTGCGGGCGCTCTACCCCAACGTGAACGAAGAAGAGACCCCTCTGCCGCGCTCCTGGAGCACCAAGGACAAGTACAGTTACATCGGCCTCTCGCAGAACAACCTCAGAGTCCACTACAAAGGTGAGAACTTTCAAGGTTTTGTTTATGGGAGCGCACGAAAACCATCCAAACTGATATCGCAACACACTGTAAAATTTTCAATTCAAAACTCACTAAAACATACGTTTTATGTTTGTATTATGTTGTACTATTATTTATTTTATATTTATTTGTCATGTCATCGACCGAGCCAGTACTGGCAATACACATCGGGATGTCTGCAAGTCAAACAAAGAATCAGCTGATCGGACCAAACTGACAAGCTCGACAAAACAATCTGCGTATCTAGACTTGTTCGCATCGAAAACCAACTCCATATCTACCACAATCATTTCAATTCAACATCAAAATGTGATATTTATATTTTACATCCGATAATATTGTTTTTTACTGCATACCTAAAGTCGCCTTGCTACGACAGCTGAATTCTATTACACTGCACTAATAATAAAGAAATACACGTCTTAAACGCAAACCATCTCTATTCGTCAAACGTAATTTATGTTTATTTGTAAATTTATTTATTTTTACTACCCTTCAGAGCCGCAATACATTAGTTTTTAAGATATCTAAATATTGCACAATGTAGATACTAATAAATCGTCATTTTTCTTTAAATAAATGTTACATTTTCTTTCATTGTTCAATGCAAAAATAATGTTTATAAAAAAACAGTGATTATAAAATGTATGGACTGCATTCACAATGGCTTTTGTCTCGTTACAACACATGGATGTTGCATAGTTTTTGAATAAAATTAAGTAAAACCATAATATTTTACCATATAGTATTTTTTTATGAATACAAATATAGTAAATGTCTCAAAGCTAACGAAAGCATTGCTAGTGATCGATTTAATAGTAAAAAAACGTGCTCTGTACACTAAATGACATCTCGCAAGACCATTAAATAAAACCATATTTGTCTTTTATACAGTTTGATAATTGTATACACATCTATTTTGCACCAAAAACCAACGTTTTTGACGATATAATACGAAATTTTCATATCTTAAAAGAATATAACCTCATTCCTTTCAACATTGCAAAGATGGTTGCCATAGTTATTGCAAATATTGCATTCATTTCAAATTATCATATTCACTAATTAAAAGCATTTTTTTAATTTAACACTAAAATAATTATTTTTTATAAACTAGTTTAAATACAAAAAAAAACCTTTGTTGTTACAAGTTAAATATCACAAATTAAAATTACTATTTAATACAGTGTATAAAGCAAAATAAAAAAGATTTAAATAATATGTAGTGTTCCTTAATATCGTTCATAATTATTAGATTTTTATTTTTCTGAATAAAAATATAATTTTTTAAATTTTTATAACGACATCCACAACAAAATACCCGCCGATGAGCTAAGTTTAGTTAAAAAAACATGTTTTTTAAATCCAAAATAAATTGTTTTTCGTTTAGGTTAGGTTAAGTTCTGACCGGTTTTGCTAAAATATTCGTTTGCGTCAAAATATTATTCGTCAGTAGTTGGTATCACTGTATACTGTCGAAAAGTGACACTAGTGATATTTTTCTACCCTTTTTTTTCTACCTTTTTTTTTCTATTTGATATATTTATATTTTACACACCTATCACATTTTCATAAGATCCTTGAAATAAAATACGGATAATTTTAAAACATAGCATTATTTTTTTCCCTTTGTAAACACATACAGAAGAATACCGACAGATGGTGATGGTGAAGTCTCATCATGGATTCTATGACGCTTACCATGTTACATATGTTGAAAAAACCCCGGTTGGTGTGAATTTGATCCTTCACACGTGAAATGCCAATCGTAGCCTATTAATCAAAATTTGTGGTAGATGAAAGTCGTCCCGTGAAGACCACCCATTCATAGTAAATTCCTGTAATAATAAGGATGCTGCGTGAATCTCGGGCTGTAGTCTATGACGGTTGGCGGATCAACACTTCACATGCAGCGCTTAGCCAAATGCTGCATGGTAAACGTCATAGAATTCCACAGATGAAACTTCAGAATTACTATCACATCTGTCGGTATTCTCCTGTATGTGTTTACATTTAAAAAAATGTTTCTTGGGACACTCACTATAAATCAGTTATACATGTATGTTTTGATTGTATGGAACGTGTATTGATTTTTTAGTAATCGTTTTAAAGCTAGGCACTGAAGTGTTTATTACCTCGTTTTACGTTGATCTACCTGTCTTCCTGGACGGTGTGAAATGATAATATTTGTTCGCCATCGTGGTGCGGCGAGCGTTATTTCAAATAAGTCTCACGCCGACCAAAAATGGCGGTCTGTCCTTCGCGAGTCTTCGCAATACAGTGACGTTTTGTAAAGCATATTATGCATACAAGACAATATTCACGTCGACATCAAAACTATGAACTAAACCTTGTTAAATCAAAACAATATTTTTTATTGTTGAGATATTTTTTAAATTTATTTGTATTTTGTAAACGTGTGATAATTTTGAATATTTTATTTTTTGTATTGGTCATGTTGATTCGATGACTTCGCGTACACCGCACTCTTCATCGGTGCATAACAATAGTATGTAACCCTTTCGCATCGGTTGTCGGCATATGCCGTCATAAGATTCCCTGACCGTTGACATCGGTGTACGTGATATATCGTTTTGCTACTTTCTTAGAATAGTTTTTTATGCATCATCTGATTGCTAAAGGATACAAGAACCAATGTGATATATGAAAATATACCAGATAAGTACAATTATGCTTCAGATACTAGTTTTATAATTGACCGTATAATTTGTATTCAAACCGAACCGTAATGAAAGGGTTAAAGGGATCTATATTTAAATTAAGTTAAACATTTGTTTATTTTTCCATATCCGTTGCACGTGTGGAATATTTAATACATTGGCCAAAAAATGTAAATAATTAAAATTCAAATTTAATACTAAGCGTCGAATTTTCGACGGTCGATTCTCCTGCGAAAAAGACGAATCGTCGAATATTCGACGCTCATCTAAACACAAGTTGCCACTAATAAAGATTTATTATTTACATCATATATGATCTCAAAATCAAAAAATGGTTTGGATATTTTATTTTTTGATGTTTATATTTTTTTATTGGCAAATATAATTATTATTGATTAATTTTTTATTTGCTCAATCTGAAGTATGAACTATTTGGAATGAACATTACACATTTTTATTTTTACAAGATAAAAATTATGTTAAATTTTTAAAATACTAAAATATGCTCTAAAATCGCTTCGTTTTTTTCGCAAGTTCGCAATGAAAAGTCTTAGTAACCAAAAAGGTTAATATTTTAACTGACGAATGGTAAATCCGGAACTTTGAAACCAAGAAACGCTGTACCTTCGTAGTATTTTTATAATCTTGTTATACACAAGTGAGGTGTATTTTTTTTTACTTGAAATGTATATTTTTCATCTAGAATCATTGTTTTCGTAATAATTTTTGAACTGCTCAATTAACGTTGCGCAATAAATTGTCACATAAAAACGTAATGATTAGGTTTACACAAAAAAATCAGTTTGTTATTACATTTCTTGTGACAGTTACAAAAACAAAATACGTTCGTGTTTTATCTTCGGTAAAAAATGTGCATTTTTATCGAATTTCGTTTTTGTTGTTGTTGCGAAATCGTCACATCACAATAAAATTATCGTTTATATTTGTGTCTCATGCCAACCTGAAATAGTATTAAGGTCACAGCTAAACATTTAGGTAATCGAAATGCTGCAAACTTCACACTCATATGGATGAGAAATACTCGTAAATAATGTGATGCAAAAGTTCCTTATAAACCTTTCGCATCGGTCGTCGACATATGCCGTCATAAGATTCCCCGATCGTTCACATCGGTTGACGTGATATATCGTTTTGCTACTTTCTTAGAATAGTTTTTTATGCATCAACTGATAGCTAAAGGATACAAGAACCAGTTGATATATGAAAATAGACCAGATAAGTACATTTATGCTTCAAATACTAGTTATAATTGACAGTGTAATTTGTATTCAAACCGAGCCGTAATGAAAGGGTTAATAATTATTTTGGTGTAATAATGATTGACATATTTTTTCAAATATATTTTAAATTTTTAAAATATATAGTGCATAGAAAATATCTATATTCGAAATATTCTTAAAATACCACTTGTAAAAAAACATATGTAGCATAAATTTAAACACAGAATTTAAATGTCCACCAAAACGTATATGTATATATATATTTATGATCTTTTTTTTTACTTTTTAAAGCTAAAATATTATTGTTTGTTTTTGTTTAGGTTAGAATCGTATTGAAAGTCAGTTCACGTTAAAGTTCACGTAAATTGTAAAAGAAAACAAACGTAAATTTTAATGCTTTTGTTTTCAGACCCCACCCACATAATATTCATTGAAGTAAAAAATAAAAACAGCCACTTTCAGTTATTACAAGAAAGAAATTGTGTTTTTTTTTTAAATGTCGTAATTTACCATAAAGGAGTTATTTTTATTTGCGGATTTTTAGTGACAGCAAACAGTGTCTCATAGTGGCTGGTTGTGACATTGATAGATTTAAGAGTTTCGATTGACAGGCTAGCCGAGAATTAATTCAAATTGTATCGGTTGTAATCCATTATAAAACTGTGTTATATAAAAATATCCACGTGGATTACTGTCGGCCAATCGATGAAAATCTGAGTTGGCGCATCATCAAGGTGAATTAAAACATTCTAGGGGCTTCGGACATGGTTGCTTCGCGGCCTAAAAACAATAAAAAACTACATCCAATCAACATTACAAAAAACACTGTCGCTAAGTATTGTTGATGAAAGTGGTAACATCCTCCTCTCTTTTAAAGGTTGTTATTCAGTCGCGTGAGGGCATGATTCGGAGCAGATTAATAATAGACAAACTTTTTCAGAAGCAAATTGACATATATTTCCGATAAACTTTACAAACTTATGGCTCGACCTAGTCACAGAATTCAGGCCGAGCCACAATACAATATTCTCTCGACGACTGGTCGCGCTCGTCGGCGCTGAGGCTTTCGCCCAGCGCCCCAAGTGGCGTTCTATGTAACTAGTCTAAAATGCCAATATGGCAACACATACATGTATGACAAGCGAACATAAATAAGAGACGAAATATTGTATATCGAGGTCTTCGGTACCAGTCAGCAAGGGCTCTGTCACGTTGATGTCAGTGGGTATACAGTCGACCTTGCTGTAACGGTTTTTCAAAAGATCGGTTGATTAGCCCGATGCTCCTGACGACTGGACCATTAAGTCCTAAGAAGAGAAAGAAAAATCACCAGAAACGCTCAAATCTATGTTTAAAAAAGTGCGTAATGAAAGGGTTACCATATATATATAATCGTGTCGGAAACAACAGGGTCAGATCCTGTCTGACCAGAAGTGGGCGACGTCGATGGCGATACTTCTGGCCATCATCAGGTCTTCCTGGGTGCAGCTATTCGGGCACAGCGTACACTCCAGAAGGTGTGACAGGGTCTGCTCCACGCCGCAGTCACATTCAGTCGGTCCGCTGTAAAACTGCCAGGCCCTCATTTGTGTCCTCGTCTTGCATACTCCGGTCCGAAGTCTGTTAAGGGACCTCCATATATTCCACCCCTGGTCTTGTCCAGGGGCTAGGTCCTCTTTCGGGGTAATCCAAGTATTCCCTCAGTTGCGCTTCTGTTCACATGTTCAGTCGCAGGGTGGCCTCAGTTATCACCAGTTCCGTTGTCGACTGTAGGAAACTACTTCTTGATTTGAGCCGTGTGGGGTTATCTTTTGATACCCAAACATAGGGTGGATAGGACCGATACATTAAAAAGTGCGTTTAAGGCAGGAGATGTGTATTCAATACAGTTCAATTTATTTGTGTGTAGCATTTTATTTTATATATATTGTATTTTTTTGGCATCGTTTGATTACAAGTAATTTCTCGTTACGAATTACAATTGGATATTGTCGCGTGCCAAACTGTCCTCCAAGATGATTTTGTTGTACTAGCGTTTCTCTATCGCGTGCTTATAACAAGTATTTATTATGCTAGTAGTTTGCCTTCCAACAGCCAATCTGATGAAAATTCATAAGTAATAATACTCATTGCAAATTTAAAATATTCAATACAGACTGAAATTTTAGTCGAGAATTGAAAAATTTCGCCATCTCTGTTTTATTATTACATTCACTATCTTTCCGTGTCAATGAGACTAGAAATATCGTATTAATTTATTAAATAGGCGTAACTAAAAATAAAGATATCAAAAATAAACAACATAGCATGTAAAATATCTAGATACATGGTCACGACGGTTACGCCGCATGTCTTTCCCAGACAATTCGTTTACGACTCATCTGTTACGACGTGGGGCGCACTGGATGTCTGGTGCACGGGACATTTGGTGCACGGCACAACTGTTCCACTGGATGTCTCGCTATAGTATATATATCAGTATAGCGCTTTTTTATGACCGAATGGTCATTTCAAAAGCGCTTTTTTGCCTCTCTGAGTAAAAAGGTGGGTCTTGAGTCTGCTTCTGAAGGATGCCTCCGCTTTGAGCTCTCTTATGCTTTCCGGTAGCGAGTTCCAGGCCATTGGTGCCGCGTAGCTGAAAGCACGATTGCTAAAGACCGTGCTGGGACTACGTCCCGTAAGCTGCAGGGTGCTTCTATTTGCTCTGGCTGATCTGAAAATCTCTGTAACTGCGCTCGTGGGGAGCACTTACCGAGGCATTGTTTTCACAGCACATTCTCGTTATTCAAGTGACGGACTTTGGTGAGCAACACCAAACGTGGGTGTAAAAATTCGTAGTTCAGTCGTTAAAAATTGGGATTTAGAGAAATAACCACTAAGCTATGCCCGCCGGAAAATATATAAGCATTTACGCCCGATTTATGTGACATGTCCCGTGCTGAAAACGTACCGTTCCCGGTGCACTCTTCGCAAATAAACGTGTATTTTCCGCACAGTGTTATTACGAGTATAACAGTGATGTTCTTCTGCTTGCTCGTGACGGCGCTCGTTGCAACACGCGCCCGCTTGTGACGAAATACGAAACCCGTACGTAACGCTAATACGCGTCGCTACTAAAATTAGGTTTCCAAACAAGCAACGCTGGAAGCCAGCAAGCGATGCGATATCGACTTGTTAAATGACAGATCAACCGACTGCCTTATATTTCTCAACTAGCTGATCTGGGCGTTACCCGCCTCACACCCGCATCACACCGGAGGACAGTTACGTCTCCTTGATGATGCGCTCATTCAGATTATCATTCAGACACCAGAAACTAGCTGATCTCTCAAACTTTGTCATCATCAGCCTGTGTACGTCCACTGTTGAACGTAGGCCTCCCGCATGAGTCTCTCCATCCTCTTCGATCCACCGCCTTCGTCTCCATCCTCTTCGATCCTCCGCCTTCCGCATCCAGGCCACTCCCGCTATTCTTCTGATGATTGAACTTCGTACCGATCCAGAATCAATAAATTTTTACACGATTGTAAAAGTGGCGTGAAAGCTTATTGAAGATGATCTCCAGGGAGGCCGAAACACGTAATCGTTTAAAATAAATGTGAATCAAAATTAAATATTTTTAATTTGTGATTTTTTTAAATTGAAATTAATTTAAAATTATAAAGTGGTGAGAGTCATGTTTCATTCGATATAATCTATAACAAGTCGTAATAATAAAGATGTTGCGTGAATGTCGGGCTGTAGTCTATGACTTTGGCGGATCAACACTTCATACGCAGCGCTTATCCATATGTAGATTCGTAAGCGTCAAAGAATCCACTGATGAATACTTCAAAATCACCATCACCGTCTGTCGGTATTCTCTTGTATGTGCTTACAAAAAAAAAACATGAATTGCACACGCTTGATTGTTTGAACTATTTGCCTGTAGTGTGTTACGCACGAGCCGTCAATAACTAATAATGTAATTAATTGGTTAAATAGTGGCGGTCAATTTGCGCATAAAATGTTCATACTATCAGTAGCTCCCAAGTAGTAAAAATGCGTAATGTGTTTTTGTTTATTGTTCCTTATCTATTGCATCTTAATGATGCAATGCAAGTACTTTGGTAGATACAGCGATATATACTTTACTTACTAACGTGTTAATATCAATATACGATGACTACGTTTTCAGGCAATATATTAGATATTAAGATCACGTGATACAATTAAACTTTACGAAAGTAAAAACTAAACATGCAATTTCGAGATGTGCGTTTAAAAGTATGCCTTAAATTATTAAATAAAAGAATAATGTTTAAATGTCAGGTTGAGCCACACCTAAGGACCAAATGGCCGAGACCGCGGGATCGTCGTGCCAATCGTGCGATTTCTTTTAAAACATCCGCTTAATCACTCTAAAAATATGAATCGGATGCTATAGCTAGCCCCTCTTCAAGTATCGGGTTAGATGAGGTTAAGTTCTTCCATCTCCTTCTATCTTCGTTCTCTTTAGCACTTATGTGCAGTGGCCACAATTGTGCAGAGGGACTTCCACTGAAGTTATCAGTTGCTAACTGATCATAATCTGAATGACCGCATCATTAAGGATGCTTCATTGTCCTGCAATGTGATGCGGGTGCGAGGCTGTTAAATTCCAGTCCAGATTAGGTTAGGTCCAGTTCGGGGTAAGGTTAGGTTAGGTCCAGTTCGGGGTAAGGTTAGGTTAGGTTCGAGGCGGGTAAAGTCCAGCCTAGATAAGGTTAGATTCAATTGAAAAAAGTAAGCATCTCTATGTACTGAGAAAGTGGCAAGGAAAGTGTGGAAATTGCATTTTTACTAGTAAAATGGTAAATTTAAATATTCAACAATGAGATACGATACTCAGGATCACTAATAGTCAGTTGTTCCAAATATGGATCGGATATGGTAATAACATCCTCCTCTCTTCCAAAAAAGTTGTTATTCCGTCGGCGTGATGGCAGGATTAGGAGCAGATTAATAACGCAGACTTTTTCGGATGCACATTGACACATGTTTACGATAAACTTTACAAGCTTGTGGCCCGACCTATTCGGCCGGGCCACAGTACAATATGCTCTCGCCGACGGGCGGGACACGACTGGCGCGTGATCGTGATGGGCTGTCGCACCGCGCACGCGCAAGTGGCGATCTACGTAACTAGTCCCTAAATGCTAATATGGCGACACATGCATGTCGACTAGCGAACAGAAATAAGAGACTAAATATTGTATATCGAGGTTTTCGGTACCAGTCAGCAAGGGCTATAACATGTTGATGTCAGTAAGAAGAAGATAACTGCTGATAAAGAAGAGATCGGCTATATGTTCATCATCGGATCATTAAAGTGAATTATGTCCAGTTCTTATTGAGTCCGTAACTCGCGAGTTCCACCGGTTAGCGAGTAGTAAGTACGAGTAGTAGGTGGTAGATGCATGTGTGATGCAAGTGACATTAAACGTAAATTAACTCTGATGAACTTCATTGGGTTTGAGGTCTCGTAATGGGAGCAAGGGTCTTATCGCGCGATCGCCCAGCTAGAGCACAGATTCTTAAAATGTACTAGTAGTGTCCATTTTTAAAATGTATTTTTTGGCTAGAGAATAACGCAAGTAAAACTTTATAAGAAACTTTCAGAAAGAGTTTTAGTTTATTACTCGGTCTCCCGATTTCGGTGACATGTCACCATCGTCAGGACTTACTTAAAACTAAACATAAATATACAAAAGTTAATTAAGGTCACAGAAAAAAATTTCAGACACGTAGGCAGACCTCCGGTTGGTGTGAATTTTATCCCTCATCCATGAAAAGCCAGTAATAGCCTATTAATTAAAATTGGTGCTAGACGAAAGTCGTCCCGCGCAAAGTGAATTCCTGTAATATTTAGATGATGCGTGAATGTCATCGCCAATGAAACCATCTGTCGGTATTCTCCTGTATGTGTTTGCATAAAAAAAATTATAAACCACAAAGTTACTGCGTTTCACGTGTATGTATAGTTATATCATTCACTTTGAGATGCATTTCAATATTGAATATGTATATAAATATTTTGTACCTTATTGTAACATGGATCACACTGAGCAATGTCCAATCACTCTTTAAGGCCAAAAAAATGTCCAGGCTTCGGGAGCTTTTATTAGAACATATTTATTTCATTGAGACTACACCCGCGAAATTTTGCGGGCTCTTGCCATGGAGGCTCACGAGAATTATTTATGTTTCCATGTGGACCTCCGGGTATACAGGTGTTCTTGGACAATGCACACACAATGTGCGCTTACATAACTGTGAAACTGCAATGCGCGGTATCCACATGCTCCAAATATGAAGCAGAGATGGTATAAAAAAAAAATTTTTGGTCCGTTTTCCGGGTATCGAATGAAGGGATTTCTATGTGATTGAACGGCTACCGTGTCGCGCGGCGGACGTCGCAGTGTTTCTAGTGCAGTTGCCTCCCGGGGCTCCGCGTTATCTAACTGGGTCACCGAGGCGTGCGGAGGTGGGGCGCCACGTGGGCACGTGCGGGCGCAGACCACGCGGCCAAGGCTGACCCTAGAGTCCCAAACGACGAAGGCCGAACTGGCAGGGAGCGAACAGACTTGGAACCAGACCGAATCTCAAACAGCGTCACAGCAGTCAAAAGTTTAATCGTTCATGTGTATAGTTGATCAGAAGACCAGTACTTTCAACGGCTTTTGTGGTGCCCCCACTAAATATAGTTCTCGATGGCCTTCCAGAACTGTGGGATCCCGTGGGTCTGTGAAGGCAGCTGTTCGGCATTTGATAACCTCCATCTCAGATTTCGTCTTTTTATCAAATACAGGACGGAAGGCTGCCGCGTCCGATTTCTTAACTTGTCATTTCTCATAAAGTCAAACCGTTGCACCCTAAATATTGCACGCAGACACTTGTTATTAACTCACAGCTGTCTATGAGGCCCATTCAGGCCGAAATTTTTCGACGAGTTAGTGTCAACATATATTTTTTTATTTTTTATGAAACACATATAGTAGGGTTATCCGCAATATAAAGTTCCCATGGCGCTACAGTCCTGAAAAGCTCTGTTATGATGGATCCCGCGATTCTGTAGTGTACCTTGGTTCCCCCACTCCAAGTTCCCTCCGTAGCGAGCTGCTTGCGGAGCTCAGTCTTGGCTTGGCAGCCGTACGTGATGGATCTCCCCTTAGCTTCGCCCGCCGGGCGTTTCCTGTCTGCAAAAAACATTGCGCCGGTAGAAATTCATTCCCAGCTATGCGAAATCTATGGAGACAAGTATATGAGCGTACAACACGTGCGCAAATGGTGCAGACAGTTCAAGAACGGGCGTACTGACGTCCATGATGAGGAGACAATCGCAAAAGTGGAGGCAGCGATGCTCTCAGATCGAATAGTGACGGTTCGTAAGCTCTCCGAAATGATCCCCTGATGTCAGCAAAACCTCTATTGACAAGATTTTGACGGAGCATCTAGGGTATGCTAAGGTTTGAGCGAGTACGCATGTACGCATTCATGGAATTAAACATGTTTTACACTGTGAAAAATCACTGGGAATCTTATATTACGGATAACCCTCGTACTTGATAGTTTCCTCAATGTGACCTTGTAAATCGTTCACAACTAGCGACAATGGTACACTAAACACCTGTCAATCAGTGCATTCCTATGCCTTACGTGCAATTATGACAGTCTGATTAGGTGCATACATGCATAGTATTAATCCTAACGTACACGTTAATCATTAATGTAACTATGAATCAGTAATGAGACCTTCTTGATCGCGATAAGAATATGATAAGCGTCATAAGGAGTTCCAACTTAACACAGACTATCGTGCAGCAACTACATTGTAACTCGTTCTCAGACCACGCAATTTTCCTGTGTGTGCTTACATAAAAAAGCTTTTAATTTTGCGGTCGCGAAATGTCGGGGATTCGTGTTATTCGGAAATTGTCAAAACAATTGATTTGACACTTAAATGTCAAAATTACGCAGCTATTCGATTTGACATTTCTCTTCTGTGTATATATATATTAATATATGCGAGTGTATATAGTTCACTTAAAGCGATTAGATTCAGAGTGTGTTAGGTACACATGTCAGGTATATACAGCGTTCACTACAGACATCATATAATGTGCACGGTAATAATGCGATTTAAAATCATTCGTTTCCGCAATACGTGAAGGAATTAAAACAATTTATATTGTAGATTTCCTTCAATTTACTTGTAATAAGAAAATACTAATTAGCTATGACAGCACTCGCAGGCTTCGCAATTAAATTGAACATAATTGTACATATTACACATTTCAGTTATTTTTAAACTGTTGGTTTATCGTAAACGGGCAAAAAATGTCGTAAACTATTATTTGCAATATTTTTTACATTTTCTTTTTAATGTAAACACACACAGGAGAATACTGACAGATGATGATAGTGATTCTGAAGTCTCATTTGTGGAATTCTATAACGCTTACGATGGTGCATACGGCTAAGCGCTGCATGTGGAGTGTTGATCCGCCAACGTTATAGACTACGGCCCCACATTCACGCATCATCCTTGTTATTACAGGAATTTATTATGAATGGGTGGTCTTCACGGGACGACTTTCGACTACCACTACAATTTTAATTAATAGGCCATGACTGGCATTTTACAGGAATCAAATTCACACCAACCGGGGGTATTTTAGAGCTCAGAAATCGATTAAAAATCCTTTTTTATTTTTTAATCTCCGTCGGGGATGGAACCCACGACCTTTGGCTTGCGAAGCAAACGCTTTGACCATTGAGCTACACCCGCCGGCAATACATCATCATCGTTTCCATGTTCGCTCTCCTAATTGGAGCATATGGTCATCACGAACTGCTGCCATAATACTCTATCAGACGCCTTGGTCTTCGCCTCATCCCATGTCAGCTCTACCTTCCAGAGTTGCGCTGAGTACATTTTTTGTATAGATGCATTAGGAAAGCATAAATTTATGGATCACATAGTTAACAGCGTGGGTTTTATGTGATTTCATGTCAGTATAGCTTGACTAGGCATTTTTTTATTTAAACATATACAGGAGAATACCGAGAAACGTTAATAGAGAAATTCCATATGTCGATTCTATGATGCTTGTCATTATTGAGTATAACAAAGCGCTATATGTAGATCTTTAATTCACCGCCAACGTTACAGAAGACAATCCGGCATTCACGCATTCATTCGTTTTTACGGGGTCTCGCTATTATGAATGGGCAGTGTTTTTGGGACGATTTTCGTCTACCATTAATTTAAATTAATACGCTACGAGGAATCAAATTCACACCAACCTATAATTTTAATCTCCGTCGGGGATCGATGTCACGACCTTTGGTATGGTAAGCAAACGCTTTACTACTAAGGCATACCTACCGGTGTTTTGTATAAATAAATAAAATATCTAAAAATGATGATGGTGATAATATTAAATTTAAACGATTCTTTGGTGTGACATAATTTCATAAACTATTTTTTTTATCCACACGCAGTCACTAAATAAATAACTTAAATAATCGATAATAATCTTCTTCCTAGTATCAATTCGGTGGACTGGTTTGCGGCAAAAGAATCTTGCATCTTGATCTCCATACCTCTCAGTCCTCTGCAACCATTTTCAGCTTAGCATAAGCGCCACAATTCATGTCCTCGAATACTTGCTGCAAATACTCCCGTCTACGGCGCCCTCTACAGTTTCTACCCTCAACCATCCCCTCCACAATGTGACCGATCCATCGGGCTCGCCTCTCTGAGATGGTTCTTATTAGGTGCCTATCTTCCTTGATTATGCTGAGAACCTCGTTGTTCGTGATGTGGTCTCTCCAGGAAATTCCTAGAATTATTCTGTATGACCACATCTCAAAGGCCTCTAGTCTTTTTTTATCACTTTCAGATAAACACCGTGTCTCACAGCCGTACATCAAGATGCTCCGAACAAATGTTTTGGCAAGTTGCTTGCGGAGCCTTGTGGATAAAATATAGATAATATTAATAAATAATAATAAATAAATAATAAAAAATAAATCCAGCGCAATACAAAATGATATGAAAACTGGCCTTACCGTTACGTTTTCAACTGACGTAGGCTAACGTTACATCGCGCGCGCGATGATCGCGTCTGGCGCGCGGAATACCGCTTCAAGCAGCAACAGCGCGAACTTTTCCTCGGTAGGGTCGCGGATCGCGCTCCGCCCGGAAGCGGTAAAACGTTCGCGCTCGCCGCCCCCGACAGACTATGTCGTGTTTCCTTTTGTTTCGTACGTCATTTTCCTCGGTGCAACTTTCGCCCGACTATGCAGCGATTCTCAAACGGTGCGGACGCCCTTAACCGTTATGCTGTGCTATTTTTTAACCCTTTCGTTACGGTTCGGTGGAGTACAAATTATACTGTCAATATGGCGTGAATTTTTCAAACCATATTTTTGCTTAAAAATAGTATTTGAAGCATAAATGTACTTATCTGACCTATTTTCATATATCACATTTGTTCTTGTATCCTTTAGCTATCAGAGGATGCATAAAAAACTATGTGGTGGCATTCACACATGTGGTTTACAGAAAAATCGCTCCTTTGACGAAACCTAACGATATTTATTTACATGCTTTACAGATTCCTGTAAAGAATACATGTAGGTTGATATAGGGAATCACTGCAGTTCCAAGTTCCTATCTTAGAAGTCACAATGAGTACTGAAAGTAGCAAAACTATATATCACGGCTACCGATGTCAACGGTAGGGGAATCTTAGACGGCATATATCGACAAACGATGTGAAAGGGTTAAATATGAACAATAGGAATAGTTGGGTTTCAACGTCAGCCTGTGTCCGTCCACTATTGAACTTAGGCCTCCCGCATGATTATCCATCCAGTTTACTTCCCCTATTCTTCTGATGTCGTCAGTCGCCTTTGCAGGGGGTCGACAAACGCTCCCCTTGTCAGGAGATTTGGTGGAAACAAAATTGACATATCCGGTTGGGCCTAAGCCCGGGCGGACAGCTTCAAGAAGCGCAACCCGAGCAGAGTCGCTTGGGGAAAACCCTCCCTGTCCCGTCCTGTTTTTGGAGACCAGAATCGGGACCCGTTAATGGACGCACGCAAAAAGCTACTTGTTAGAGAGTGGCTGAAGGCCTTCCCGTGATTCTAGGTGTATCAGTTAGATGTCAAATAGACCTCAGCCTAAGGCGGCGAAGTTAGTACACTACAGCGAATTCTTTGATAACACGTCGCTAACCACGAAATACGTGAGAATGGATAAGGAAATGGTGAGGTTGGGAAATGGATTCTGCAGATAGCAGACATCAGTTAGGAGTCCAACCGAGCAGTGGTGAAGCGAACAGTCTCACAAGACGTGGGGTGCAAAGGTGTCCCAAATGGAGGATCAACCCAAGAAAAGAAAGACAAAAAGCACGCCACCTGTTGGATCCGCTATTGACAGGGTTTTAATTGTTTATGTCGTCGCGAGCCACCGTTGAAAGCTCTTTGCTCTTCTCGGTACCGAACATGGCTAGCGCTAGTGTCGGTACTAGGCCGGCAAGTAGCTCCAGCATAGTCTTGTGCCACTGCTGTTGCTAGTCGCGGGTTCCCGTTGTTGCTACCTGCGCCCGCAGGCTAAACACCTCGACTACCTCACAGCCTGCGCACCACCACCGTAATAATTATCAGCACGTCGATAGCGCAACGTGAGGAAAACGTTCACGTTCGTTCACCGATGCTTAGCAACATTGAACACGGAACAAAACTTAAAAGGGCTGCTGCCGATGCGACTAAACTTTTTTTTAGTTTTCACATCGGTAACAACCCTTTTAACCATCTAAAGAATGGCGTAAACATATGTTCATCGTGATTATTACTATTATTTACGAGTACTTACCCTTACTTTGGTCCTTTTTCTATCTCGAACATCGTAGCTATTACTAAATATTGGTTAAGAAGGGCTCTACCACAGTTATCCTGTTGTCGCGGCAACGGAAACAATTACCAAATATAAAAATTTGCAATGTATGTATTGTATTTTCGGTTAAATTATTTTCATCAAACTGGACATTTCACTTGTTTATCATAATTAAATTTTAATATATGCAACCTTGTAAGGACGAGCGTGATGATACAGTAACATAGACATTTTGTTAATAAAGCATTGTGTACTTCTAAATATATCCTTTATAGACACATCACGTTATAAATACGTGGATTGAATATAGCATAATTCTTCAGAGGCATCCTTCAGAAGCAGACTCAAGACCCACCTTTTAACTCAGAGAGGCAAACAAGCACATTCACTTATTGAAAAGCGCTAAACAAGTACTGATATAATAATAATATTATAAATATATTTTAAAAACTCTGACGTCTTTGGAGGGTTACGTTTGTAAAATTGGTTCAGTTGAGTCGGCTCTTACTGTGGAGCGGTCTACGTCCTGGGAGCTAAACATGCGATTCCCTTAAAAAATCCGATTGACAATCAATTAAAACGTGTCTCGGATACTTTTGGAGGTCGTCAGTAACTATATATGTTCCTACGTAGACTTTCCGATGCAAAAAAGTCTCAGAACAAGGTATGGACAATGGATATTGATAAAACGGAATGGGGAAGAAAAACATAATTATCTGATTTAAAAAGCTAATTTTACACAATCAGGAATGTTCCAAATGCTGAAGCTGGACAATTTGGTTCTAAGGGAAGCCTCAACCCAATGATGTTTTAATTTGTTAAGCAACTTGCAACCGCAAGAATGCGCCGCGTTTTCATACGAAAATATTTTAATGTTTACTTGTTTTAGAACTGATTAACTTTGATGTAAAGTCATCATTTAAAAAACTAAATTCCGGGTGTTCCGTTAACGTCAATAGCGTGTCTTTTGAATAAAACTATTGCTTGTTGGGTGATTCGTATTTACAAATATATTTAGTCAATAACGCCATTGAACGTTTCATAATTTTCCCTGCAATGTGACGTCAAACGAATGCTGAGCTTCGCAGTACATCCACACAGACTTCCATTGGCATGATGTTAACACAAAAGCCTTGAAATATGTATGATTTAAGTCACCCCGAGTGTGCAACTTTCCTGAGAATGCATCGATCGATACAACACTAGTGCAGAAACGGCTTGCATTCAATGCGAAGGTTTTTGCCTTTTTTTCCGCCTTTTTTTTCGTCTTTTTTTTCGTCTTTTTTTCGCCTCGTATCATAGTTTGTCGTTGTTATAAGGGTGCAGATCAAAAGAGAATGCACACGTTACCAATGCTTTGAAATTGCATTGTGTAAGTCAGTCATTTAGGTACTAAATCCGTATTTTAAAGGTGGGAGGTTCGAAAGGAGATGCTTGCATAGAAGAATACTGGGGGTACAATTTTTGTTACTTTTTTAAGAATGTCGAGGTTGAAAATGAATAAGGCAGACTTTTATACTACAGTCGGTCAGAAGGCGAAGGTGGATCTCGCGTTGACATGTGTTACGGATGCCGCAGGAAAGCATAAATTACAGCTGCCTCTTATTCAAGCCTCCGGGATCACGCCGTCCTGAAATCCCGTCGGGAAATATATGTACTAACGTCCTCCTCTCTTTAAAAACTTGTTATTCAGTCGCGTGATGGCGGGATTATAAGCAGATTAATAACAAAGACTTTTTTCAGAAGCACATTGACATATATTTACGATAAACTTTACAAACTTATGGCCCGGACCTGGTCACAGCATTCGGCCGGCCAAAATATAATATGCTCTCGCCGACGGCCGGCACACGACTGGCGCGTCCGTGATGGGCTATCGCACTGCGCCACAAGTGACTATCTCCGTAACTAGTCGAAAATGCCAATATGGCGACATGTACGACAAGCGAACAGAAATAATAGACGAAAGATTGTATATCGAGGTTTTCGGTTTCAGCAAGGGCTTTCCTTTTCTGCATCAAAATTGATCGCTAGTGAGTCTCTATAACGCACACCATTTAATTGTTAACGAAGATTTTTCCTAAAGTAATAGATGGCGCTTGTTGTAAACTGTATGTGTTATATATAAATCACACGAGATCGTAATTGAGATTTAATCGATCGAAGTGAAAGGGTTGAAATGTGAATTACGCACTTTCTTAAAGGTTACGAATCGTGTCCAGCGGTTGATTTATTAACGCGATCGTGAATCATGGGTGTGTTGTTATTAACGCAACTTGTTTCCAAACAGGTGCTTGGTAATGAATTAATATAAATCACGGAAGCTGAATCGACGTGTTCGATCATTGAACGTGTTTTAAACGGTGCTATCAAAATAAGCTATTATAAGCTACTCGAAAACTTTAAAAAAGTTTCGTGCAACTTTAAGTAAGGTTAGGTTTGCGCTTTTTTCATAGTTTATCGAATGTGACCGACAGATGGTTAAAACCATTTTTATACGTAGTAAATTTCTTTCTTCGAATTTCATTTAGAATTTAGATAATTTAAATGCTTACAGTTGCGTAAAATGAACAATACTACTACAATTTCATAGATGCCGCGATACTCGAGGTTAAAACTTAGGTGCTTGTAGTGTTACTAAAATTAGATAGACCAACTAGATTAACTGAAACTAGGTTTTAGATAAATATAATTTTGTCTTCTACAATTAATATCTATTTATTTTATTAAATAACTAAATTCCGTTTCCTAGCTGTAACAAATAGTGAGAAGAAGGTTCTATTTCATAAAAATAGCCAATTCTAAGGAAGGATCCATTCCCAAGTGAAGCAAATAGTAAGAAGAAGGGTGGGTTTCCTAGCTGAAGCCAATATAAAGAAGTAGGATCCATTTTCTAGATGAAGTCAATGGTCAGAAGGATCAGTTTCGTAGTTTAGACAAATAGGAAGAAGATAAATCTGTTCCCTGACTGTGAAGCCAATACATTGTAAGAAGAAAGATTCGTTTTCTAACTGAACCCAATATATTGTAAGAAAAAGAATGGGTTCCCTAGCTGAAACCAGCAGAAGCCAATAGAAATATGCGTTTTCTAGTTGAAGCAAATAGTAAGGAAGATCATTCCCCAACTGCAGCCAATAGTTAGATAAGCATCTATTACGCATTGAAACCAATACATTATAAGAAGGATACATTCCTTTGCTGAAGCTAATACTTTTAAGAAAAATAAACCGTTTCCTAATTGAAGCAAATGGTAACAAATTGCAGCCATAAATATATCCGATGTCACTACCCTCGCCTTTTCTCGAAGCTCTGCTTTGTATTGATATCAGTTTGATATAACTCTTTTAGGCTGATGCCGTAAAACCTCGAAAAACGATCTTTTGTCTCTTATTTGTGTTCGCTCACCTGCATGCACATTCAATAATGTTAGTTTTAATTATATAATATTACACGGCGTTTGCATACGCCATTTCATTTGTTAGGACAGTAGCTCCATTTCATGTTGGTGCAACTGTCACAGTATTCCGGCAGTTGTCAGTTAACTCTCGTCTGGTCGGCGAAATGCCATACCGGTCAGAAGAGGAAATCAAGTCTATTAAAAATAAATGCGAATTGTGCTTCACAAACAAGTTCTTTGTGTTGTTAATCTGCTCCTTCCTTCTTCCACGTGGCCACGTGACGAACCCGCGACTTTTTAAAGACGGGGGATGTCAGTATATTGTATTTAGTTTCCGACGGGAATGTAGTATGATGAGAATATGTAAAAAAACGCATCAGTAGTGATAAACAACAATGAAAAAGTATAACTCGCTTAAAATCATTTTATTGTAATGCCAACGGTACTAATTTTCATACATATGTATTATTACATTGGTCTGACGCTCCCTGGAACGATCTCTCATGCGTGTAAACTCCACACACGGCCACGCCCATTGAGCGATGCCGCCTACAAAGATGCATTCGATCGCCAATATCGAATTGATTGTTTCGTCCGTGAGCACAAAAGGTGTGCCCAACACCACTGCACATCTCGCACACAAATACCCAGTGTCTGTGTCGGTTGCGGGTCCCGCAGTCGAGAGTTCGGGCTTATCCGGCGGCATTCGGCCACCGTCGGGCGTTCCTGACACAGTTTTCCTAGGGCGCGACCCACATTTTAAGTTTCCACCCCCTGCGTGGCCGTGGACTACCCCGAAGGAGACCAAAGTACCAGACAGTTTTTTCTTGTGTGCGTTTAGCTCTGAAGAACTTGTCTCTACCCGAACCATATAAGATGCACTTAGTTTTTTGAATGAACACAAAAATGTGCATAGATTTTTAATGTAACCTAACCTTGTATGAAAATTAACATACAAAAAACATTTGTAATGACATTGTGGCTTTTGGGTTTAGCCGTGTGTGGCGAATTTCTTCTATCCAATATTTCGACCGCCATTGCAGGGGTCTTCTTCGGGGTTGATGATTTAGACAACTAAGTCATCAACCCTGAATAAGAAAACCTAAAAAAGTTATTTATTTGTAATGACTGTTGTAATATTCAAGTTTACTTAGCGAATATTTTATTCGTAAAGTTTATAATTTGGTCGATCACTGAAAAAAAAATCAAATTAATTGTTTGATGTAAACTTGCAAAGAAATATGCATATAGCAATAATAAGTGTAATCTATGATAATGTATATTGCTAGGTTAACTAAGTTGATTTTAATAAAAAACGTTTTTTTTAATTGCGATTGTTTTAGTTGTTTTCACGTTATTTTATTTTAAGCCATTTCACATGTTTCGAACCCATTCAGGTCTATTTTGAATGGATTGTTGCAAAGGATTGTCTAGAACAGACCCTGATTGTTTCGAAACATGTACAATCGCTCAAAATAAAATAATGCGAAATAAAACTTAATATATTTAATTCAAATTAACTAATAATTATTAAATTTCATCTAGAATTGTCAGACAAAAACTTATTAAACATATAATTAATCACCTGACTCTGTGATGAGACTGAAATTGGCTCAGTCGTCAGCGTCGAGTGCAATTAACAAGACAAAGGTGTAGCATCAGCAGTTCGATTCCTCGCGTTCACCGTTTATTTTATCTTTAATAAATTTATGAAAGAAATGACATGTATTTTTTATATGTGTTTATCGTAATCATCAGCCTGTGTCCGTGCGATGTTAAACGTAGGCATCCCGCATGAGTCTCCGTGCTTCTAGATCATCCACCCTTTTCGTCCTGTTATTCTTCTGATGTCGTTAGTCCACCTTGCACGGGGTCGGCCCACACTCCGATTGTCAGTTTTTGGACGCCACGTGTGTATATTAATTATTTAATATTATATAATTGAGACTATGTTTTTTAGATGACTTTCGCATCCAGCGTAGTCCCCACCCTTTGGCTTGGCAAGGTCGCATTGCGGCCGCGCGGCATGTCGACCCGCGTAGTCACAAACTTGTAATTTTTTTAACGTAAATATAATCTGTGCTTCTAAAAGAAAGTCTTTGTCTGCTGACCTGCTCCTGATCCTGCCCTCACGCGATGGAATAACGCCCCTCTCTTTGAGAGAGGAGGATGTTACATTATAATGTCGTCAGTCCACCTAGCAAGAGTGACACCTCGTTTGCCAAGTCTTGGGCGCCACTTCAACGCCTTCTTTCCTCGTCGTTCCGATGTCTCTTCGACGTGAGATGCATTGTTTCACTCAATGCCGCTTAACTCTGTGCTGACCATCAAAATATCGACTCTCTATTGCTGCTCGTAAAGTGCGCAGCGTCGAAATTTGGACTTTTGAGCAGTTTGATTTTACTTCCTTCGTCACATACATTTTCTTTGTTTGCTATGGTAATACTCTGCTCTCGCGCATCTTCTACGAATCGAAACATGTATGCAGATATAACGCAATGCTTGTTCTCTATTGTATAATACGAGTAATATCTGCTTATAGCTCGTTTCGCAGTAAAGTATAAATGATTATATCGCTTTGTGTTTATCCTGGGATGAGTCCCGGAATTGTCGGAAACTGGGCGTATTCGTATTATCGCTGGCGGAGACCAGGGCTAGGTCAGGGGGCGGCGGGAGGACTTAATATAACCACCCCATCGTCGAGTGCTGCTAACAATGCTGCTTATACCATTGATAACATTGTCACTGTTCATACATATAATACATTTAGATGCAACCAATTTTTGTGATATACAGTGGAACCTCTTATAACGAGCACCTCTCATTACGCGAGTAATTCGCATAACGAGTAAAAAAATTTGAAAAAATTGCTCCCTTAACGAGCGACATTTCGCATAACGAGTAACGCAGAAAGAGGAAATCACAACGTATGACGCACTTGTGATCTGGGACTTCCGCGACACTGCGTCAGTCTGTGTTTAGCACTTGTACCGTTAACATGTGCCAATAATTATAAAAGTGGTGTAAGTCAATAAATTGAAAAAAAAAATAGTATATCACTTATTTAAGTCTACATTGTTGTGAATTAATATAATCTTCATCCAACGTAAATTTAAATAATCTAAATAAAGCATTCTATGCAACACGAAGTTGTCACTTTTATCGGTTTTCAAGCAAAATCAAAACACAAACCTTTAACCCTTTCATTACGACTCGGTTTGAATACAAATTATACTGTCAATTATAAAACTAGTATTTGAAGCATAAATATACTTATCTGGTCTATTTTCATATGTCACATTGGTTCTTGTATCCTTTAGCTATCAGATGATGCATAAACAACTATTCTAAGAAAGTAGCAAAACGATATATCACGTCAACCGATGTCAACGGTCGGGTAATCTTATGACGGCATATGCCGACAACCGATGCGAATGGGTTAAATATCTCAGAACTCCGTCTATACAACGGCTCTGTTGTCCCAATTCTCTACGGCTGTGAATCTAGACATCTCACCAAGAGTCAATGCAGCCGTATAATGGTTTCGAGAGCAGACCTTTCATATACGTTGAGATGCATTTCATTTTTGCAAAAATTTATTTTGTCTTTTACAGCCCTTGTATCGTCCCCATTATTTTTTGCGGCAGTGTAATGTGTTTCGCAATCAGATGAGAGAGCGGGCTAGGCGGCTGACAAAAAAGGTAGTCCTAGCACGGTCTTTGGCAATCGTGCTTTCAGTTTCGCGGCACCAACGGCCTGAAACTCGCTGCCGGAAAGTATAAGAGAGCTGAACACGGATGCATACTTCAGAGACAGACTCAAGACACACATTTTTATCTAGAGATGCAAAGATTCGCTTATGGAGTGACAATTTAGTCATAAATGATTAAATAATAATAATTAATTGATCTTATGAAAACTTTGTAAAATGTTTGATTGTATTTTTAGTTTTTTTTTTGTTTGGACGAATAGGTATGACCTTACGATAGTCAGATTAATTTAGATGTTGGCAACAATGTCCCGGTGCCCTAGTTTCGTCCTGGCCATACATGATCCTTAGACGCAGGTCGCGACGTCGGCGAATATTCAACTTTCCCGCACCGCTATGTTGGTACCCCTGACACGAAACCGACGCACCCAGGACTTAAGGATGGGCTAAACTTATCCCTTGAACGGGTCAACACATCACATTGTGTCTATCGATTCATCGGACACTGCTATCCAATGCTAGGTGAAGATTTTCTATAATACTATTGTATACTCCATTTTTTATGTATTCATACAGATCGGGTGAATTGACTAAGGTACGACTTGAGATTACGAGAGGGTAGGTACCCGACTGACTGACTGACCGCGTGGGAAGGTACCTCCTTTTGCCGCTGTCTATGTCGGGGGCACCGCCGCGGAACAATGTTGCTTTTGTCGACCACCAACAAACAGTGGCGTTTTTAAGGCAATATGCCGGTCGTCGTAACAATATGACAACGACTGGTGTCAGTATATATCGATAAATAAGACTAAGTGACCTAACCTTGTTTTCCGTGGATAGGAGGTTTAACGCAACTGTGTAATTATTTATTAGATGAACTGAATATGGTGCAAGAGAGATTGATAATAATAGTAAAGAAAGGGTATTCCAAAGGACCACAATGCTCAATAGTGAACTCATCGTTTTTTTTTTGCGTAAACACACAGGAGACTATCATCAAATATTGAAAGTGATGTGAAAATGTCATCTGTGGATTACATGGCGCTTATTACCGTGTTACATATGGCTAAACGCTGTATGCGGAGCGTTGATCTGCCAACGTCATAGCCCGATATTCACGGATCATCCAATTATTACAGGAATTCACTGCGACTTTTGTACCAACATCAATTTTAATCAATATACTATGACTGTCATTTTACGGGTGAGGGATCATATTTACAACAAACGAGGGTAATTATAGAGCTTACAAATCGATTAAAAAAAAACTCTGTCGGTGGTGGAACCCACGACCTTTCATTTTGTAAGCAAACGCTTTCACCACTAAGTCATACCATAATTTTTAAATTGAATTCAAAGACGGCAGATTCGTCTCACACTTGCGACTATCCACACTTGGTTAAATGCTATCGGTAAGCGTTAGAATACTCTTCCAGTAGCTGTGTTTCATCTTTAATACAATCTGGCTATCTTAAAGAAATAGATACACTAGCGAGTTTCCTAGTTGCCATAATGCCTACTAGATGATCGCTAATCTGTTTTGGTGGTATTATATATTTATTATTATTATTATAAATACATTAACATCCTCCTCTCCCAAAAAGGGGGTTATTACGTCGCATGAGGGCAGGATGAAGAGCAGGTCAGCAAACAAACACTTTCTTTTTGAAGCACATTGATTATATTTACTTAAAACATTACAAGCTTCCGGCCAAGCGGAAACATACCGCTGGCCGCAACGCTGACCTTGTCTCGCTAAAGGGTGGGGATCGACTGGAGATTTCCGCGACGTCCCCGGATTCCGATAGCGCCACGAGTGGTGGTATTCTTAACTAACACACCCGTTAGCAGAACCGTCCAAAATGACAACACGGCGCACCTAAATGCACAACAACCGACCCGAAATAATAGACGAAAGATTGTATATAGAGGTTTTCGGTAACAGTCAGCAAGGACTACATCATGCTGATGTCAATATATATAGCTGATAATAGTATCATTCAGAATCGTCTGTTTTGATCCGTTCAATAAAGAGCTGATCAACAATCCCACACACCTACCACCCCCTACCTGCCCCCCTGATGCCAAACTTTGTGCCGATTTCGCACCCTGCTCTCCCCACCCCGCCCGCGCCGTTCTAAATATAACCCACGAGCTATTTTTAACTTCTGTCAACCGGGTTTAATCTAAATTTCCGGTTTAAAACACAAAATTTCGATAGAAGCATTAAACAAGTGCGAGTACAGCATATGCATTAAAATCTGTTTCATTTATTATGAAAAGTTTTTTGTGATCTTGCACTTGTTTCAGACTATGGTCAGTGCCGGTTTTAGGGGGTGGCGAAGTGGGTCAGTACCCCAGGGCGTCGAATAAGCTAGGGGCGCCGAAGGTCACTAATCTTTCTTTTATATTTTTAAATATAATCAATTTGGGGCGCTAGAAAAAAATTGTCCTAGGGCGCCGCGGAGACTAAAGTCGGTACTGACTATGGTGTTTGAAGTGTTAGAGATAATTCGTCAAGACGAAGACAAAGATAGTCTTTTCCGCTGTGGTTTTCAGTAGATCATCAAATTTTCCTCGGCGCCTTGTTTTTGGATCACGGTTTTAGACTTTCCATCACTGGATTTTTCAATTTTCGAATCTAAAAGTGACATATTTATTTACCTTGTTTTTACATGGATCGCGTTGAGTATGGTCCTCTGTTTAGGAGATTGCAGTTTCGACTAATTCGTGGCCTTCCTCAATCCGTCACTGTCGAAAGAAAACTTGAAACGGTTTGAGTAAGGCTACAGTGTTCAGGTACTGTTGTGATCTTAAACGAGCTATGAAAAGTAATGGATTAGTATTTGGTAGTCGATATATTGACAATTCGCCGGGATTTTAGTCTATATGCAGTGGTCATGTTTTTACATCCTCCTCTCTAAATTTGTTATCGAATTGCGTGGTTTCCAGAATGCAGGATAGCAGATCACAAAGCAAAAGCACTTGTTTTTGAAGCACAATTCGCATATATTTTTAATAAAGACTCGATTTCCTCGTCCGACCTTACATGCCGTTGCGCCGGGCCGGACGAGAGCTAACTGGCAACTGAGCGCGCTCGTAACGGGCTGTCGCCCAGCGCCGCAAGTCGCAGTCTACCGAATCAATGGCGCACCAATTACAGCAGCCATGTACATACCCACGTCACACCCGTGACCAAAATGCAAAGCGAACAGAAATAAGAGACGAAAGATTGTATATTGAGGTCTTCGGTAGCAGTCAGCGCTGGCTATATCATGTTGATATCAGTTTATTGTAATCACTTAACTGCAAATAATGGAGCTTTTTAAATGCATGCAATTTCGGGAATCAGATTTGAAAGTGGGCGGTAAATCTGATATGTTAATTGATATTAACTGCAGCGGGCAGACGAGCTGTCTCGCCTCTCGTATGCTCATGCATTATTTACCTGAACGATTTGCAAAATTGGAGCAGTTTTCCGGCGTACATCGCTTAACCGCATTCATTGCATTTGCACAACACTGCAATCTCAACGGCGTGTTCCAAACACCTGCAAATGTTTAGTGCAATCTACAAATACATCATAGAGAATAAGGAGGCTCAGATTGTTCGCTCTCCCTAAGAGTAACACTAACCTGCCAGAGACTATGCCTCTTGGGAGAGGGATCAGACTGTTCAACCAAATCGCCTCGAATATTGATATATTCCACGTAAGGGAGGCCCAATTCAGGCATGAACTCCACGAGTTTCTTTGGAGAAATGATTTGTTGGCGTCGTCTATTTGATGAGCATTAGGACCTTCTGTTGCTTGTCTTTATTGCTTTGTTCTTAGTACTTAATCATAAGTACCTATATTTGTATATTAATCTTGATTGTACTTCAGTAACGATTTGTTTTTTTTTTAATTTGTGATGTTCTGTAGTGCAAAAAATAATTTAATTGAAATCATACTCATATACTTATTGTGGATAAGCGAAAGAATTGAAAAAGTATATAAAATTACGTAAACCTTCCTAAAGGCAGACTCTAAAGGCAGTGCTTCCTAAACGAGGGATAGAAATTTTTACGGGTTCGCAAAAATATTCAGTAGAATGTATAATCATTAATTTATGAATATTTTTCAAAAATATTTAAAAATGTATGTATTCAAGGAGCAGAAATATGTTTACAGTACACCCTAGAACACGGGTCTTGTCAACCTGGTCCGTATCGCCCACTAGTGGGCGATACGTAGTGGGCGGTTGGCGATTTTTGTAGATTTTCAAATCTCCTACATTCCTTCTAGATTTTTTCCACCCATATGCTGAATTGAAATATAGCGAGGTTGGTGGGCGGTAGGGAAATTTTACCATGAAAAATAGGCAAACGTGGGCGTTAGGCATAAAAAGGTTGACGACCCCTGCCCTAGAATAACACGGAAGTTGGGACCCTGTTATTCGATAATCATGTAGTTCGGGGTGAGCATCTCATACAAAAAATGGGTTAGATTCTTTTTCGCGGAAAATCCTACACCGACAAAACTAAGCATTTAAAAAAAAATACTGACATTTTTACTTACTACTTTACTTTACTGTCTACTCGTACTACTAAAAACGCTCGTCCAAGTTTGACTGTGTGGGTCACACAGCGAAAATTTCTGCTCGGCGCGCAATTCGAGGGCGTGTTATTAGAGGTTTTACCTATGTAATAATATTATAATATTAATATTTATTTATCTACCTTGTTTTTACACGGATCACCTATATAATAGAAAAGAGATGTTATCTCTTAACAAGTGATCGATTGATATTGGCTACGCTTTAGTCGAAACTGCAGTCTCCTAATAGAGAACTTATCTTATGGATCTCAAAGTGAATGCTGAAAACATTGAAAAAAAGTTATTATAATTTGTGTATATATATTCGTATTTATTGCCAAATGAACCTTTTGATAATATATTTTTGGGGGACCTGGAATCAATTCTTTTAGATTTAGGGGCCGTGTCATGAAATTATTTGGACAGCACTGCTCTAATGAATGACTTGTCTTATCTCTTGCTAGCACAAATTTGATATCTTCCTCCGTCTCTCGGTCTGCGATGATGCATTCGCTATCTCTCGGAATTCTCCGGCACGTGTTTACATGTTATATACAGGCTTGGAAGCCGAGCAGCGGACTTAGCCCATGGTTTATTTTTAACATGGCTATTCCCTGCCAATTCCTGTTTTTGTCTCCCTCGCACCGAATCTGACCGTCTCGCTTCAACTCGCGTCCATCTTCTCCCACTCCTCCACTCTTGTAATCTTTATTTTCTTTTCTGGTGTTGTTGTTTTTCTTCTTCTTGCTTTACCATTACACTCTCTCCTGCGGTGTTTTCTTTGCATTTCGTTTTGTATGTAATCTCACGCCGAACGTAAATGAGAAACGTTCTTGTGGCTTCTCTTCAGAGGCAGCAATGCAACTTTTGATAAAATAGAGTTTATACCATTTCTAACTGTGTATTTAATTCGAATGGACATGGAATTAAAACACGAGCAAGAATCTTTTTAATACGTCAAAACTGTGAAGTCTACATCGAATTTGTAAGAAAATAGCGGGGAATGTAGATAGAGCAGCATCAAAAGTTCATTTTTATGTAAACACATACAGGAGAATGCCAACAGATGGTGATAGTAATGATCTGAAGTCTCATCTGTGGATTCTGTGACGCTTACCATGTTACATATGATTAAGCGCTGCGTGTGGAGTGTTGATCCGCCAACGTCATAGACTACAGCCCGAGTTTCACGCATCATCTATACTATTACAGGAATTTACTATGAATGGGCGGTCTTCACGGGACGACTTTCGTCTACCACCAATTTTAATTAATAGGCTATGACTGGCATTTTACGGGTGAACATCAAATTTCCAACAACCGGTGGTATTGAAGAGCTCAGAAATCGATTAAATTTTATTTTTAAATCTCCGTCGGAGATTGAACCCACGACCTTTGGCTTGCAAATCAAACGCTTTCACCATTGAGCTATACCCGCCGACGAAGTCCATTTAGACCAAATAATCACGAAACTACCGAGTATTATAAAGTACGAGCGAGAGTATTTCATCATCATCATCATCAGCCTGTGTCCGTCCACTGTTGAACGTAGGCCTCCCGCATGAGTCTCCATCCTCTTCGATCCTCCGCCTTCCGCATCCAGGTCACTCCCGCTATTCTTCTTATATCGTCAGTCCATCTTGTAGGGGGTCGGCCAATGCTTCGTTTGCCGAGAGTATTTATTAAGTGTAAAAGGCTTTGTATGATGAACCTTTCAAATATGCGGAGCTTATACCAACTTCGTAATAATTTACCGGTAAACGTAGATAGATAGAGCAGTGCCGGTTTTAGGGGGTGGCGCAGTGGGTTGGTGCCCCAGGGCGCTGAATTAACTAGGGGCGCCGAGGGCAGCCAATCTTTCTTATATATCTTTACATATAAACAGTATGAGGGCTCTAGAAAAAAATTGCCCACGGCGCCGCAGGGTCTAAAGCCGGTACTGAGATAGAGTAACGTTATGATACGGATTCATCGTTTGTACCAAGCGAATTCGAAGAAGTGAGAACAGAATGTGAGAATGATCTTTCGATTTAAATGCGTCATAACGTTATAATGTTATCAAAACACGAAGTTAACACTAAAGAGTCCACGCGGTTACGCGACTAAACAACGCCTGGGGGCCGACTGTTTTTTTTAAATATTATAAATGTGTTCCTTTTATTGAATTGTAAGAAACTTATTTAAATTTAAAAAAATAATGTTTATTAGACGATTAAACGATAGATTTACACCAAAAATTTTCGTAAAAAATTGAGAAAAAACGAAGTGATTTAACATAGTTATTAAATACACACATACAATTATACATCAAATGTTATACGCATCGATTCATCCAGAAGAAATATCGGCAGACGCGGGATTCGAAGCCTTGCAACCTTTGCTCTGTTCTTTTGCACCGCGCAGTCCACACGAATATTCCCCGCCTGAGTAGATACGCGAAAGTTGATGTATTTATACCATTATGAATATATACGTATAACGATAGATGTCTCTATAGTATGTATTCAGAGTGTGTATATTATTATTTTTATTATTCAATCAGTCAACATTTATTCACAAGCTTTTTATATTATTAGTTTTTAATAAAATCACTATACTCGTATTTATTTACAATTATATCAGAACGAAGTGGCAAATTCTTTTACATTTTCCATCAACACAAAAACTATTGAATTTGAGTATATATATAAAATTAGTTTCCGTATGTTTGTGGCCTGTAATCTCGGAAAGTAATCGATGGATTGACAGTACAATGCATTTCAGCTAAAGAGTGTCATTATCCTTTAAACGCCCAGTGGTCCCATACGGGACCGCAAATTCGCGTCGATCAATGCCCTAGCAGGCCAATGTTTGTAATGTTTCGTCGCACAATAGATTCTTCCATGAACTTACTTTAATACTATTATTACAAAGTAATGTAAACCGATTGTGAAATGAACCATAAGCACTTCTGTATGTAGGGCATTGGACGACGCAAATCTGTGGTCCCGTAAGGAAACCACTGGGCGTTTAAAGGTTATTATCATTTGCATGTTTTTTATTCGGAAGATTCAAAGAAAACTGTATATTTTAAGCTTTTCGAATTGAAATGATCGACACAGTGTTGCCATTTTATCAAATTTACCCAACCGCATTCGGAGACGCACAATGCTGGATAAACTCTCTTGAGAGGCAAAAAGAGTATTGCCACATCCTCACATTTTAATATAGCTTACTATGGAGATTATGGTAAATGAAATCAATAAAAAATGCCACTGTTAAGCGTGGCCAGATTTTTATAGATACTTGTTTGGTCAATTGTCATTTATTTGATGTTGGCTTCCCTTGAATGGGTCCGCTATATTCCGCCAACATGACAACATCGAAATATCGCCGAGATCGAAGAACTTTCTCTCTCTCTCTCTCTTTTTCGTCTCTACCTGTTGTCCCCTCTTCTCCATCCGGCTATTTATTTTCTCTATGTTTAGAATTGTTTATCTGTGCCGCGTGAGAGCATCTTATTTTCAATGCTACCGTTTGTCAATCTGCGGGGCGCGAACCCAAAACCGTATTTTTTGATACTTTAAACTTTAAATAAGAATTATTTCAATTGTATTAGATACTTTATTCGCACGCACAGTGAGTCCCCGGAAAATAAATGCCGTAAATATCGCCCATTTATAGTGCATTTCTGTAATAGTAAAGATGATGCGTGAATGTCGGGCTGTAGTCTATGACGTTGGCGGATCAAAACTCCACTTAACAACGCTTAGCCATACTCAAAAATGGCAAGCTAAATAGAATCCGCGGATGAGATTTCGCCATTAACGTCTTATTCGCACAGATATGTGACAAAAAACCACAAGAAAAAGTGTTTACTAGGTCAAATCGCATGACTATATACCCATATTCATTCCATACCTTAAACATTTGGTCACCACAAATTGCTGTCACTCTGTAATGTCAGTTGCCATTGCCCATGGCTCGTCCCAAAGCATTTGAAAGTCCATCTAGAAACATATATTGTTTCCGACCACCTCCAAGGCATAATCTTCAGTATCCGAGGCATATTTTGGGTGATTTGTTAATCGTTTTTTTTTTGCTAAGGTCTGATGATTAGCCCTACGCTTCCGGAATGTATGAATTGATATCAGCTTCATATAGCCCCTTTAGGCTGATGCCGTAAATCCTCGTAAAACGATCTTTTGTCTCTTATTTTTGTCCGCTCGCCTGACATGCACATCTAATGTTACACGGTGTTTGCATACGCCAATTTATTTGCTATGACAGTGGGCCCATTTCCTGTTGGTACCACTGTCATCTTGAATTCGATTTTTCTACATCGGCGGTTGGCAGCGCCGAGATGTCAGAGCGCGCCGTCAGTTGACAGCTGGAGCTAGCTCGCGACCGTGATGGCGCGCGCCTAATACCGTGTGCCACAACGGTCTTTTTGTTGCAAGTGTTTGACAAATAAACCGTGATAATATGTGAAACGAAAACAAGTTTTTTGGTATTGTGAACCTGATCCTGCTCCTGTCATCCAGTATATCGATATCAAATAAGAGAGGAGGATATCAATATATTGTTTCCAAAGGCCTCCGAGGCATAATCTTCAGTATCAGAGGCATATTTTTGGGTGATTTGTTAATCGTTTTTTATTTTTTGCTAAGGTCTGATAAATAGCTCTACGCATCCGGAATGCATATGTAGAATAAAATTGCACGTTATTTATGTTATTCATTGTTCGCGTTGCTTGAGAAACACTAGCCCAATTCGCTGCCCACTGCGCCCAATACTCTGACACAGTTTTGTTGGGTAGGCTGCTTTTGTAATCAATCGAAAGTTGTACGCTATTTGTCCATACTAGCACTAGCGCTAGTTGTAGCTAGCTGTAGCTTGTTGTAGGTTGTTGTAGCTAGCTGTGCAATGTACTCAAAAGTTGCTGAGAACTCCCATTTAGCCTTCAGTGCACTGGTGCTACTCCATGAGTACCGTCGAGGACAAAAGTTGATGAATCCATTATATATAATATGTATTGTAATAAAATTAATATATATTTTTAGATACACCGTTTAGTATGCATATCTCTCTCTTTGCTATTGTCTTTTATTAGTATGGCTATAACATCCTATCAACACTACTCATATAATTAATTACTAATTTCTTATTAGGAATGTAATAAAAAATGATACAATTGTCATAGTGATAACGCTTTTATACTCGTATTACCAATAATTATGCTCATAAACAGGTTAAAAAATGCATTTGTTTTAAATTATTGATAGCATCCTACGCAAAAAAAAGGTTTTTTAATCGATTTATGGCCTCTTAAATACCCCCCGGTTGGTGTGAATTCGATCCCTCACCCGTAAAGTGCCAGTCATAGCCAGATACAATTATTTCGCGCTATTGTGGAGTACAGCGCTTCATTGCTTGTTTGTTTGTTTGTAAACTGTAGCTTTCTAGTTCATAAATGTCAATATCAATGACGTACGGCGCCATTTATAAAGATTATAACATTTTCCGATTGGCTGATTCATTTTGTGCCGCCTGTATTTTACTTTAGCCAATCGGTTACGAGAACTTTACTTAGTAACAATGCTACGTTATTCAGTTTTCAATCTTATCGTTTATATATCTATCACATACGTATGTGTATGTACGGGGTAAAGGTTTCGTGATCTCGTGAAGGGAGTAGGGCAGGTTTGCGATCAGCTGATCTTGTCCCGGTCGCCAGCGCGTGGGCTCGGCGCGGCGCCGTCCAATGGGAGGCCGCCAATTTGGCGCGAACGGCGACAGATTTTCAAACGTCACATTTTCCGCATAGCGCCAATAATATTTGTATCTATTTGTATCGCCGCTTCAAAATTACTAAATTAATTTTTGAAATACTAATTACGCGATTTGTTAACGCGAAAAATTCTCGTACTCGACGATCTCATATTTATGAGTTACGAGTATTATTATAAAAATAAATTGTATTAAATGTGAATATTAACGAACGATGGACTAGTGTCAAAAGAAAATTGAAAATATACTCGTATCGTCTCTTCTTTAGCCTCGCCATTTTCCATCATCTGGGTCCGCTCTCCTTGTGAACATTCGCCATGTCTGTCTGTCCTGCGTTGCATTCTCGGTCAAGAGTTTTTAGATCCTTGTCTACAGTTGCACTCCAAGTTGCCTGTAGTCTTCCAGGTCTTCTCGTGCATCATGTTTTTTTTGGCGGTTTTTTTTTACTGCTGGTTGCCACCTGACGCAAAGGCAGTAGCTTTCTTGGAAAGTTATAGAGCTGCCGTTGAAAATATACTCGTATGATCACAACAAATTGCCAACACTTAGTTCTGTCAGCTGCCACTGTCCATTCCTCGTTCTAGTACATATCTGCACCAGAAGATCCATTTGAAAACATTTATGTTTACAGACAACATTCAGAGCAGAAATTAAAGTATTTGAAGAGGGGATACCTATAGTATCTCAGGCATATTTTTAGATGATATGTTAATCGAATTTTTTAACCCTTTCGTTACGGCTCGGTGGAATACAAATTATACTGACAATACTGCGTGAATTTTTCAAACCACTTTTTTTTTTGCTTAAAACTAGTATTTGAAGCATAAATGTACTTATCTGACCTATTTTCCTATCCTTTAGCTATCAACTGATGCATAAGAAACTATATTATATTTCACAAACGTTCATTATGTAACTGCATACATGTGGTGGCATTCACACATGTGGTTTACAGAAAAATCGCTCCTATGACGAAACCTAACGATATTTATTTAGATGCTTTACATATTCCTGTAAATAATACACGTAGGTTGATAAAGGGAATGACTGCACTTCCAATTTCCAACCGTAGATGTCACAATGAGTACTGAAAGTAGCAAAACGATATATCACGTCAACCGATAACAACGGTCGGGGAATCTTTGGTGGCATATGCCGACAACCGATGCGAAACGGTTAAGGAAATTGAATGATTGTCCAATGCTCCCAAGACCTGGGCTATTTCGTCCTAACGGGCGGCTCAACCCGAGTTAAGTTAAAGCATACTTTTCAAAAATAGTGTTGAAATTTCTCGTTTACACGCAACGATCTCTTTTTTGTCTCTTGTCACGTCATCTGCGTTGATAATCATGACGACCGCGTCAACAGCCTTAACCCAATTAAACGTGTTCCGACAACAATTTGTGAAATCTAATTAAACGTTTGGGAAGTGCTGCGATTTCCGGGCGCCGGCAATTAATTATTCACTTTTGCTCGGAGCGCGCCTAGCGACTGGAACGGCTCTCAAACATTTCATTATTAATTATTTTTTGCCGAGCGCAAAAAATATTTATTTTTTATTATTAAGCAAACCGGAGATGGGCGGGCAAACGAAGCGTAAAGGAAGATTTTTTTAATGAATTATTTTGTCGTTCTATCACAGAGTGCGCTGTTCGAATCGTAACCCTCGATGACTCATTATTTTTACCGGTTGTTCGTATTAATTAACACTAAATATCATTACTAATTGGTACAGCTCTTTTCACGCTGATGCCGTAAAGCCTCGAAAAACGATCTTTTGTCTCTTATTTTTGTTCGCTCGCCCGACATGCACATCTAATAATGTTAGTTTTAATTATATAATATTACGCGGGCGTTTGGATACGCCATTTTATTTGTTATGACAGTTGCTACATTTCATGTTGGTACAACTGTCATGTTTAATTTGCTTTTTTTGGCGCGATCATTGGCGGCGCGGCATGTCGCAGTGCTTGGCAGTTGTCGGTTACGAGTCGACCGATATCGCGAATGCCATCAGGCGAAAAAGCAAGTATTTAATCAAATAAACGCGAAATGTGAACTAAAAACAAGTTATTGTCAACCTGCTCCTGCATCCTGCCACCCAGTAATTCGGTATTCAATTCAGAGCGGAGGATAACACTAATGATGCCAACGAAACTGGTCAAAGAATAATGTTTATCGGTGAAAATATAATAAATAATATCATTTACGTTTGAAGAACATCAGTGCCATCCATGATAATACTCGCATATTAAGAAAAAATACTTGTATATCCGTTACCTATATAATCGACTGTCAGGTTAGAGTTTAGCCATTGCTAACGATGGACTCGATGGAGTCAGAAACGTGTACAAACATATTATAAGTATTAATTTGTCGACTCTGCGTGGTTGGAATATAAGGACATTGGTCAACTTCGATTGCAATGGAAAAGACATGGGTATAATGTCTAAAGTTCGAATCTCATCTCACTGTTTTTTTCTTCTCTTGTTGAATGTTGAAAGAAATGTCATATAATGCGACATTTATATGTCGTTTGCTTGCCAAACCGAAGGTCGTGGGTTCGATCCCCGACGGTAATAAAAAAAACAATTTGTAAGCTATATTAATGGTTTGTGTGAATTTGTTCCCTCGCCCGTAAAATGCCAGTTGTAGCCTATTATATATTTTACTACTTTTCCATTAATTAACTAAGACAAAGACTGCGATGAGAAGTCATTATCAAGCGTGATAATGATACTTGATAATGTTTTTTTGCCACAGTCGAAACATGTAGTTTTCCAATCGAATGATGTTTTAATCAGTTTATATATTAACACGTTTATGTACAGCTTTTAGCTGTCCTGTGGCATGTGTTGTTATTTCATTGCATTTTTTTCTAGATTTGCTTACAACATACCATGCTCCAGTAATCGATCATTGTATATATAAATATATATAACGAAGCAAAATTTCCGCAATTTTTTTAACCTTTTCATCACGCAATATTTATGAAAGTCAAGTTGTTGGGCAATTGTTGCGAGTACCGCACTCAACCGGTAAAATGTTGATTGATTTAAAATATATTTTTTAACCGTCCTCCAGTGCCGGCTTTAGACCCTGTGGCGCCCTAGGGCATATTTTTTATAGCGCCCCATATTGTTTATATTTTTTAAGAATCTAAGCAAGGAAGGTTTGCCCTCAGCGCCCCTAGCTTATTCGACGCCCTGGGGCACCGTCCCACTTCGCCACCCTCTAAAACCGGCACTGCCCTCCCCTTTCTGTGCTAAAAACATCCGAGAGCTCCGATAATATGTACTTTATTTTTTACACCATATGAAAATGTCATTTATAAATTGAAAAAAATGTAAATTTATATTCTTAAATATTACTTTGATCGACAGTGGTGGATGTTGAAATGTAACAATTTTTGTAATGCAAGTATCTGAAAAAGAGAAAATACGTCGCAATTAGCCGCTATAGCTGCTGATGTTGACCCGTGCGTAGCCGAATTCATACTGAAAATGTGGCCGGACAACAAGCTTGTCTCGTCTGCGCAGACGCTTGCGCAGATGCATGACACGGGCGCGTGATTCTCTATCACCGATTATTCCATAAATTATTTATTTCCATCGCTACAAATAATTAACTATACATTATTATAATTTTATTTAATACTTAATAATATTACGGAGGAATACAAAAATTGTGAACTCAGTATATATTATATTTTATATGGATATTCTCATTATTAGAGTGGAGTTGTACTAAATACGTCAATGTAAAGCAAGGGTCCAAGGCCCGTGATACGACCACTAACGAAGTTCTTAACACTGTCCAGTCCGCGCGGTACGCAAATAAAATTACGCCGGAGGCTGACTGATTTTTTAAAGAATTGCTTACAAAAAGATTCGCATATATTTATTTGTTTAAATATATCCATCCCCCATTATCGTCGCTGTCTTCGATCTCTTCGGCGTCATCGGGTATATCGGGCAAAGCGTATATCGTCAACTAATTCTAACCAAAAATATATTGCATTGGAATATATATTTTTTTAAATATATATATTTTGGGAAATACTTATTTTGCTAACAAACATATACAATTTAAATGCATACAATCGAAATTTTGATCGAGAAAAACGATCAACGTTTTTCCAATTAAAAAATAATAATTATAACAAGCGTGATAAAGTCTCATCTCACGTATATTTTTGTACAAAAAATGCTCGTTTAAATTTTTTATCGTCATGTGTTCAAATAAAATTAAATATGACCCTCACTGAAAAGGTTTGAGATCTTTGGATTATGGTCGAAAGTAAATACAACACATGTCGCGTGATCGGCCACTAATGTTTGAAAAAACATAACACAAGCTGTGTATAGTCGGCCACTAAGCGCTGGCGGAACGATCACACACATACTGTGTGACTTGCCTTTAACGTTCGGCTTGGCGATTACACACAGACTGGTTAGTGTTAATAGACGTAGACTAGCCAATGGAGAGGAGTGGTGTGACTGATGGGGGTTTTTTTTGTATTCGTCCCAAGGTGGCCGGAGTGGCGTGGGGCGCCGCGTTCCTCACGTGGCGTACTTCCGAATGCGCCTCTGGATGCTCCGTGCCGCCGCCCAAAGCGCGCCCCCAACAGGCACGGACACCACACAAGTTTGAGGGGCGCTGGGACGTCCACCAGCTTTACTAACACCACTCATTATACCCCTATAGCAGGGTGGCGCAAAATTAATCACCCTATCTGAAGATTATATAGTTTTTTGTAAATCGATTTTCCTAAAAAATCGAAAACACTATAAAAGTTACTGATTAAAAAAATAACATTTAACCCTTTCATTACGGCTCGGCTTGAAATAAATTATACTGTCAATTATAAAACTAGTATTTGAAGCATAAGTGTACTTATCTGGTCTATTTTTATATATCACATTGGTTCTTGTACCCTTTAGCTATCAGATGATGCATGAAAAACTATTCTAAGAAAGTAGCAAAGCGATATATCACGGCTACCGATGTCAACGGTAGGGTAATCTTACACGGCATATATCGGGTACCGTTGCGAACAGGTTAAATTAACATAACAAAAATTATTGACTGTCGTATGTCCTCTAAACGTAGTGCACTAACCTCAAATTTAATATGCTTGTATTTGCATAAAAAATGACAATTAGTTGTTTTTAATTATAAGCATTGTTTTTTTTCTTTTCTTAAATTATTTCCATCTATCTTGTGTACATTATTGAATTTAAATTTTATTTCTAGTTCTATTATTTAGCATCTTTTAGTTCCATTAAATTTATATCCTTCAAATTATTGTAATTTTTGTGCCATTGTAATTTTGACATTGTACCGCAACGAACCGCAGCTTTTTGTAATTCAGATTTATAACGCGTTGATTGTTAACCTTACAGTGTACACAAATCAATCGAAATCGTTTTACATCACTTAATTAATTTTTGGTAATTTATTAAAAAATCAATTATGCGGTGGTTTTTGTATACATGTTATGTTAAAATATTGCCATCTGTACTTGACTTTTGCAACCCAAAATAGTCGTATGCTAAATACTGATAATTTAATTCGTAACATTGTCATTCATTGTAAGTAAATTACCCGTATGCTTATTGTTTCTATTGATCGTTATGCGTTTCATAAAAAACAACCTTTTTCCTCAGTTTTGGCTAAGAATTAAAAAATATGTTTTTAGTATAGCTTTCTATAGAAATTTATGCGAATGATGTCCATATAACTGTAAAAAAGATTCACGTAATCAAAACCACGGGAAAAGATAGCGACTTGCATCGAAATGTGTCAATACTAGAATATATGGCGCGCGAGAACTAAGGTAACCATAGGCTTGTTAATGCTGGTTTGTATTGTTTTCATTCAGTCAACATTTCAAAAGTGGATGTAAAACATTAAATTAATGGTTCAAATCTATAGATCAATATATTTATTTATATATTGACATCCCCCCATCTTTGAAAAGACAACAAGTCGTGGGTTCGTCAGGTTGCCGCGTGGAGGAAAGATGCAGGAGCAGATGAACAACACAAAGAACTTGTTTTTGAAGCACGATTCACATTTATTTCCGATAAAGACTTGACTTCCCCGTTCGATCGTAACATGTCGTTAATTCCGTCTCGATCAAACGGGGCTTGACTGACGACTGCCCGGAACACTGTGACGAGCAGCGCCGCCAAGACAATCGCGGCAAAAAAGCAAATTAAATATGACAGTTGCACCAACATGAAATGGAGAAACTGCCATATCAAATAAAATGCCGTATGCAAACACCGTGTAATATTATATAATTAAAACTAACATTATTAGATGTGCATGTCGGCTTTTCGGCATCGGTCTAAAATCAATATGATATCAATATAAATGTATATTTTTTGTTCTACATATTTATACACAGTGAAATACACCACCTATCTACGATGTGTAAAAAACTAAGGCGACTAAAATCAACAAACGACAGATTTTCAACCCTTAGTTTGGATTTTTAGATTTTGTTATAAAATGCTTTTAATGATACAGAAACCTTCCCGGCTGCGCACTGATTATATTTACAAAAAATATCGTGATTGGATAAACAATAAAGGCATCCATAAGTAACATATATATATATATTTTATATATTATGTAAACTATGTACATGCTTAGATGCAATGATACGTTCAGTATCAGCCGCGACTGCAGTATTAAGTTCACGATAATAATGACGGTATTGTGTTTGACATTGCTCCACATATCAAATAGGCCAGGAGACGCGCGAGCAATTAGCGTTGTGTAATAGTTATGATGATGATGATTGTGAAAACGAGACGATCATCGAATTTCTCGCGGCTAACGACGCCATCTGTCTTTGACATTCGCAATCTATATAAATCAATGATTATTGGTAAGTGAGAACAAATCGACAGCTGTTAGGGAAGAAATTCAAAACCAAACGCATGCTTATTTGAAATAGATAAGAGGATGATATAATTATCTGAAGTACTAACTTACTATGTGACTTCAACTTGCAACTTACTTTGGAAATATGAAGTTTTTTTTTTAACAATTTAACACATATGAGATATCTCGGAAGATATTTTTAAACTGCTATCCTGGACAAAATGTGGAATAAATATTAACGGAGAGTACATTTCTCACCTCCGATTTGCAGATGACATAGTGCTAATAGCCGAATCACCTAACAAGCTCCAAGGCATGCTCTACGACCTCAATGAAGCGTCGAACAAAATTGGTCTGAAAATGAACATGGATAAAACAAAAGCCATGATTAATAGTCATATTTCACAAACCTTTGATCCTATTTCCATTGGAGGAACAGAAATAGAGGTTGTAAACGACTATACCTATCTGGGACAAGTAAACAACTAGGGCGAAATAATCTCAAAAGAAATCGACAGGCGCATACAACTGGGATGGGCAGCATTTGGAAAACTAAAGTACATTTTTAAAGCGAAAATTCCGCAATGCCTTAAAACTAAGGCGTTTAACCAATGCGTCCTCCCTGTATTAACTTATGGCGCAGAGACGTGGAATCTGACAGCAAGTCTTACCCATAAAATAAAAGTCACCCAGCGTGCTATGGCAATCCATGCTCGGAGTGTCGCTAAAAGATAGAATCCGAAACGAGGAAATACGCAGAAGAACTCAAGTAGTGGATGCTACCCAACGAATAGGCACACTCAAGTGGCAATGGGCAGGTCATATCTGTCGAAGAGACGACGGTCGATGGGGAAGAAAAGTATTGGAATGGCGCCCAAGAACTGGCAAACGAAGCATTGGCCGACCCCCTACAAGATGGACTGACGATATAAGAAGAATAGCGGGAGTGACCTGGATGCGGAAGGCGGAGGATCGAAGAGGATGGAGACTCATGCGGGAGGCCTACGTTCAACAGTGGACGGACACAGGCTGATGATGATGATGATGAGATATCTCAATCGTACGTATGTTGGCAATGGTGTGACGATCTATCGTCCCCAGACAATTCGTTCAACGACTCATCGGTGACGACGTGGGGCGCACTGGACGTCTGGTTGACGGGACATTTGTCGCACGGGACAACTGGTGCACTGGCTGTCTCGCTAACTCTATATAACCGAACTAACCTAACCTAATCTAAGGATTTTTCCAGTGATCGTAGAACCTAGAGATCCATAGGTGTTAACGAATTAACTTTGGTTAGGTTACGTTACGTTAGGTTAGCGAAACATCCTGTGCACCACAGTTGTTCCGTGCACCAAATGTCCCGTGCACCAGACGTCCAGTGCGCCCCACGTTGTTACCGATGAGTCGTTGAACTAATTGTCTGGGGACGAAATGCCGCGGAACCATTAGCAATGGTGCGTTCTAGTGGTAAATATAGGGTCCGCCATCTAACGTTTTTTTTTCAACTAGTGCTTATTTCGTGAATGGTAACACTTAGCTCATGTCTGATTTGACAGATAATTAGTTTTATCCTTCCGCTGAACGAATATGGTTGTGTATACGCTTGAACAACGCTGGGAAATATTGCGACATTACTTTGAAAATCATGGTAACGTTGCAGAATGTGTGCGAAAATACAGTGTACAGATTGTGGAAGAAGAGAATCACCGTCAGCACCGTATGTTCGTTATCTTGTGAAAAAAGTGAAAGAAACTGGCATCCTCATCGATAAACCAAAGCGTGAAAAGCCAAAAACAGTGCGTACACCCGAGAATATTGCTGCTGTGGCAGAAAGTGTGCGTGAAGCGCCATCAATGGCGCTTCCGTGCGGCGCGGCCATGTTGAACGAATTTTTGTTCACAAAAATTGAAGAGGAGGATATTGGCAACATTTGGTTTCAACAGGACGGCGCTACGTGCCACACAGCCGAAGCTACACTCGATGTTTTGCGCCCTGTTTTAAAAAAAAAAAGTTATTTGGCGGACCCTTTAGATACCAGATCGCTCATTGATTTTTTCTCTTTTTTTCTTTTATTTTTCATCATATTTGTCAAATCTTTTATGCATATATATGTTTGTACACATTCGTTAAAAATATATATATCCCAATTTAATAAAAAAATCCTCTAGTAAAAAATAACACGTGAAATTTAGTAAAAGGGTAGTCATTTATGTGCCGAATATGCTCGACCTGGCCCCACTACACCACTGTATGCTGGTATGTTTTCCTCGTCGACATGTACACAAAAAAAAACTAAAGTACAACGACCGCCGTGTCTTCGTACTCGAAATGTAAACACGGTACACGATATGTCACAAAATGCTGGCGATAATGCCCGCGGGGAGAGAAATCGGGGGATTCCATCGACCTACACGTTAAAATCTGCCTATAGACTCCCGGTGTAGTTGCCCTTTGTTCGTGAGTGCAATGACGCTAGCTAGCTACACAAACATAGTCTATAACATAAGCTCTCAATCAATCGAGATAGCAAGTATCTATCCACACGTTATCTGACTAAAAATTATGATCCAAATGGAGATGCTGTTAAGGGAGATAGGGGATTCGCTCAACCGGCTTGTTAGAGTCTGCCTATAGATTTTCGATGTCTACGCCTTTTGTTTGCATCAAATTGGGCTCGATTCACGAGTGCAGCGACGCTAGCTTGCTGCGCACACCACAGTCTATAAGTGAAGCACTCAATCATATATATATCTCGAGATACGAGTGCTCTAACATACGAGATATGAGCTGTTGAGGGAGTGATGTTTTGCTTTGTAATTCGACCAAACTTTGAGATACGAGGAATGGCTGGCTGTATGCGAGATATCAGATTACTGTGCTTCGTGCGTGCAGCATTATCATACGCCAAAAGTGTTCGTGCTTATTTCAACAGTGAGATAAAAGAGATCTTATTAACGTGAGAGAGAGTCTCAAAATTCGTCGAAAAGAAACACTCTGAAAAATTTGCAACTGGTCGTGCATCGTAGCTATTGTCTTCACTGGCCTTTTCCCTTTTCGCCGGATTTAGTAAACAACCTATCCAAGAAGGTTTGTTTCTTTCTCCCTTTCCGAATGTTGCGGAATTGAGTTAGGCAAGTGTCATTGAAAATAGCTTCTATGCACCACCAGTTGCAACATTTTCGGGGTGTTTCTGTGAACCGTAAAACTCTTTCCCATATTCCCATAATCTCCTTCATCCCATTTGTAGAGATGACCACAACTACCCGTCATAAGATATATGTTTATTATATATGTTGAGATGATGCGAGACGAACAATGCGCAATAAAAAAATGGGTCGTGCGCAGCCAGCCGATCTTGTATCTCAAATTTTGCTCGTATTTCAAATCTTAACATCGCACATTCGACAGTTCGTATCTCAAATGTCTCGTATGTTAGGGCACTCGTATCTTAATGTACCACTGTATCTATCTACACTTTATCTGTTTCAAAAATTTTGATGTCGTAAAGGTAGGCGGGGGATCCGATTGTCCTGTTCGTTAAAGCCTGCCTGTAGTCGGCCGGTGTAGTCGCCCTTTGTTTGCTCCGAATTGGGTTCGATTCAGAGTTCAATGACGTTGACGAGTCAGCTGTGAGCCTCGCACAAACACACAGTCTGGACCAGAAGCTCTCAATCCAAGAGCAAGATAAACTAGCTTTTTCTACTTAAGAAATTTGGACATGATTCCTGAGTGTTTACCCATATAATCGATATTTAGGTTCAGTATGTTTGCGGCCGGTAATCTCGGATAATAATCGATGGATTGACTCATTTTTTTAAACCGTATTTTGCATTTCACCTGAAGAGTGTTATTGTATACTTTTTATTCTGAAGATTTAATAAATAAGAAGAGAAAATAAATATCGTTTTTGCTGCAATTTATTCCCATGTATGAACATGGCTCAATTCTCTTATCTCATATACGTACATTAACTTCTACTAGAAGACTTACTATCTCAGGCCATCTTAGTATGTCAGTTTTATAACCGCCAACTCCGATACTAAAAGTTGTTTCTATATACGGTATATTGTGTACTAAACAGGTTTCCTCCGTCTATTTTATCTACAAATTATTACCAAGTTTCTTACGTACTTTACCTTTTTTTATGCACTGCTAAAAAGCACATCTGAAGAAACTAAAATTGTAAAATAATGTTTATTAAGTTGAGTGGCTTTCACCGTGGAAAATAATAAAAAATACACATCATCAGCAGTGCAGTGTTTCGTGTAACAAATATAACAAATCTTTGCAACACTTGTTTGCTTAACGTAGGTCTAAGCTCCTGTTTTATCCCCCCCCAAGCTCCATCCATCGCCCTTCCTACTCCCCGGCGGAACTGTTTACAAAAATATATATATTTGCACGTCAGTTAACGTGTACACGTTGGATCTGATGAAGCCTTCATTGGTGGCGAAACTACAATCTTCCATGAAGTGGTTATTTAATAATGGCAACAAATTTCGTACCCTATCTGTATTAACCTTTAAACGCCCAGTGGTTTCCTTACGGGACCGCAGATTTGCGTCGTTCAATGCCCTACGGTCCCATACAGGAGTGCTTATGGTTCATTTCACAATCGGATTACATTCATTTGTAATAATAGTATTTAAGTAAGTTCATGGAAGAATCTATTGTGCGACGAAACATTACAAACATTGGCCTGCTAGGGCATTGAACGACGCAAATTTGCGGTCCCGTACGAGACAACTGGGCGTTTAAAGGTTAATTTAGATTTAAGTATACGCCGGATGAATTGCAACCATTAACTTAAAAGTAATTATAACACTGCACTTTCAAGTAAGATTTGAAATTATTTTCATATTTTTAAAACATTTTTTGTTAAGCTTTCGGTGCCCAGGAGGTATTCGCATGGTGGAAATCATGAGGGTCGACGATTTCTTTGAAAAATACGTATTATAGACCTTAAAACTTGCATTATATTTAGCACTCGATACTGAACGACTTAAATATGCAACAATTTATATATGTACAATTACATAGCAAGCACTATCCTATGCGGCATTTCGCTCATCAATACATCAGGGAATAATTAACGGCATACGCGGGGATTCGAACCGCAGACAGCCGTTCGCCGTGTCTGTAGTTCATTGCCCACCGAGTTAAATATTCCTGTAAAGGTCTGCTCTCTAGTCTAGACGCACCCCCCAGCCACGCAGAGAGGTCCTCCGGGCGGGGGAGCAACGACCTTAGCTTTAAAATGTTATTTCCCCGATGCGGTGTGTGACTCATCGGATGAGACGAAGGAACTCCCCAAATAAAAAAAATAAAAAAATACGCGCAGAGGCTATCGTGTTTGCTACGTTTTATACAAATAAAAATGAGTAACTGGCAATGATTTGGTGCGAATCTAATGCATCTTAATTATTTTTCTTCTTCGTGTTAGCGACGTCAAATTGTTTCGGCCCAATATCTAGCAACATCTTGCTTGCACCCTGTGTGCTGCCCAGCATTAGATCTTTATGTGCAGCTGTTCGAGCATCTTAGGTGTGAGAAGGTCTGCAGGTCTCCACAGTCACACAGAGCAGTGCCTCCCTGTCAAAGTACTCCCCACCGCTTAAAATTGTACTTAATTCTATCGAATCCGCTTCTTAGTCTGTTCAGGGATTTCCAGGTCCGCCAATCAAGGTTTTTGCCACTCGGGAGGCTTTCATTTGGGCTAATGAAATCTTCTGATGTGATTTGCTGCCATATCTGGAGTCTTATCAGTTTCAGGATCGAATGTGAGAGGTTGTGTGGATCTTAGAAAGCTGGTTAGCAACAATCTAGGTGTTGGGGGTAGTTGGTTATACTGGAAATGGGACGCCTAAGAAAATCTTTATTTCTACTATATATACTTGTATGATATTTATAATATTTTTTTTTCGATCTACGAGTATCACATTTTTATTGTTACAACCTCCCCTCTCTCAAAAAGGTGTTAGTCCGTCGTGTTAGGGCATGATGAGAAGCAGGGCAGAAAAGCAAAGACTTTAAGAAGCACATTGACATATATTTACGTTAAAACTTTACAAGCTTCCAGTCATGCGGAATGACATGCCGCTGGCCGTAACGCGACCTTCTCGGCCGTCAGGACCCAACTGACTCGTGCGGCCCGTGGTCGGTCACCACCGCCGTCGGTGGCAAAAACTATCGTAACTCACACACCCGTGAGTGGACTTGTCCAAGATACCAATATGGCAACACGCAAATGTATGACAAGCGAACAGAAATATGAGACGAAAGATTGTTTATCGAGGTTTTCGGTACCAGTCAGCAAGGGCTACATCGTGCTGATGTCAATTGGTTATATTTGGTTTTATCTTGACTTCACGATAAGCTAACGCAGAGTGTAATAACAGTCAAAATCGCACAACAACTTCATTTGTAAGCATTGCACATTTTTCGTTTTAAATTTAGTAAGTATTCAAAATAATACATTTTTAGCATTATATTTTTTGTATGGGGCTACAATTTTGATAGGACTGAATGAATTGCTCCAATAATAATTATATCCATACGACTATATGATATTTTTTATTTTATATTTTTTCAATTCATTATGCACTGTTATAATATTTTTTTAACCCTTTCGTTACGGCTCGGTGGAATACAAATTATTCCGTCAATACGGCGTGACTTTTTCAAACCATTTTTTTTTGCTTAAAACTAGTGTTTGAAGCATAAATGTACTATCTGACCTATTTTCATATATCACATTGGTTCTTGTATCCTTTAGCTATCAGATGATGCATAAAAAACTATTATACTTAACAAACGATCATTATGTAACTCCATACATGTGGTCGCATTGACACATGAGGTTTACAGAAAAATCGCTCCTGTGACGAAACCTAACGATAATTATTTACATGCTTTACAGATTCCTGTAAAGAATACATGTAGGTTAATAAAAGGAATGACTGCACTTCCAATTTACTACCGTAGATGTCACAATGAGTACTGAAAGTGGCAAAACGATATATCACGTCAACCGATGTCAACGGTCGGGGAATCTTTGACGGCATATGCCGACAACCGATGCGAAAGGGTTAAATAATATATTTATAAATGCAATATAAATTTTAAAAAAATGGAACATTATGTCTGAGCATTCTTTGAAAGTCATTTAAAAAATTAGAGTGATTAGTTTCTGTTGCTGAAATATAATGCTTTTCTGATGAAATGTGAATTTTTTTTGCTTATCGCCATTTGCGTGTATTTTATTTCAATATTTTATTATTGCTAATAAAATGCTTTATCGCGTGTAATAGTAGCCGGCGGATATAGCTTAATGGTCAAAGCGTTTGCTTTGCAAGCCAACGGTCGTGGTTTGAATCCCCGACGGAGATAAAAAAAAAACGATTTTCTGTGCTCTAAAATACCCCCGGTTAGTGTGAATTTGATCTCTCACCCGTAAAATGCCAGTCGTAGCCTATTAATTAATAAATATTGATGATAGACGAAAAGTCGTCCCGTGAAGAGTGAAGACCACCCATTCGTAGTAAATTCTTGTAATAATAATAATAAGGATGATGCGTGAATTCCGGGTGTGTAGTCTTATGACGTTGGTGGATTAACACTCAACATGCGGCGCTTAGTCATTTGCACCATGGTAAGCGTCATTGAATTCCACAGATGAGACTTCAAAATTACTATCACCATCTGTCGGTATTCTCCTGTATGTGCTTACATAAAAAAATAGTCTTCTCTGTAAATGTTTCTACGTTTGAATTTTTTATTTTTATTTTTTATTGTTCGATTTCCATATCAAGTACGTCGACATGGATTATTCCATAAAATAATTTATTGCGTTTTCCAAAACATCAAAACCGATGTTATTTGTTTTTCTAACATTATTTATTCCAATACGCTTAAATTCAATGTAAAATATTATTTAGGTTAAATAAAATAAACGGAATCTAGCTGTTAAACTACATCAAAGATATCGAAGGAATAACGCGCGCGGTTAACGAGGAATGGAATAGACTTTTTTTTTTCTCTTTGCTTGATCTAACCTTGTCTAAAATTTGTGTGGTTCTCCCAAGACAAGCGCATTTTTTTTTGCTATATTTTTTATGTTAAAAAAAAAAACAATTCCAAATATATACTCTCTATATAATTACAACGGCAATGGCGCTCCTAAATGGCCTACCAGCACACCTCGACCCTTTTCGCACATGAGAGAAAAACTGACAAAAGAGAAAAAGGATGTAAGAAAAGGATCGAGGTGTGCTGGTAGGCCATTTAGGAGCGCCATTGCCGTTGTACCAAATTGAGTGATTGAAGCTCCACAAGCATCAACTGGGATCAAAAACAATGGATGGCTACTAGCACGGGTGTACTTATCTGGGAAACATTCTAGTATTGAGGACGCCTTCAATGTTGCGTGGAATCGAATACATACATGACGATTCAATACGCTTTCCACGCAGCACAGGTGATAACTGCGTATAGCTGTTCACTGCGTATGTTATTGTTGTGTTATCTGTGTTGGCTGGATCTTGACCCCGAGCCGATATTTGCGGTGTTTTTGTCCTTGCGCGCTAGCGGGGTCCTCAACCCGCGGCGGAGAGAGCTCTCAACTATCAGTTCTACCAACGCAAACGGTGGACATCACACCCGAATGCTCTCGATATCGAGCATCTCTTCTTCTTGTCGCAAAATAAATAAAAAAACGATTCGCGTGCGGCTCTGGAAACGATTCGCGCAGTGTCAGATCACTCTGCGAGCGCAAGAGGCGCGCGATTGGGGCCTCCTAATATTGGGGGCCCCGAAGAAAATAGTATATTTTTTTATTTTAGTAATGGTCAAAATAAAGCCTCAGTCTATATTTATATGTCATATCCGGAGTACTTCTTATTACGTTACAAATTAAATTAGATTTTTTTTCGCATGCTGTAAATTTTTCTCGTTCAATTTCGTATTATTTAATGTAGGAGATGCATCACATGACTCGCTACTAATGGGTTAGATTGTTGGCATTCGATTTAATATTTTTTTGAATTCACGTGCACGATAGGGGTCGCAAATTAACTAGGTACGAAAATGAATAAATTAACGGACGTATAACTTTCGAGTGCCTAATGTTAACAATGGGAGAAAATAAATTGATCAATTTTATATATATTTTTTTCATGATTATTATTATATACATTTAACAAATTGCTTAAACGCAATCACTCATACTGGATATATATATCTTTGGTAAGAAAAATGTTGGGTTTGTATGTTAACTCTTATATAATTATTGTAGAACGGTATATCATAATATGTATTAAATAAATATTTTATTGTGTACATACAGTACCGCTTTTAGACCCTGCGGCGCCCCGAGGCATTTTTTTCTAGCGCCCCATATTGTTTATATTTTAAATGATATAAGAAAGATTGGTTGCCCTCGGCGCCCCTAGCTCATTGGACGCCCTGGGGCACCGACACACTTCGCCACCCCCTAAAACCGGCACTGTGTATATATGCCTTCTTGAAAATATTAAGAATACAAATAGAATCAATAAATGCACATTTAAATGTGCTGAAATTTAGATTGTTTATTTTTTAAGCTTTAGAAATGGCAACCGCGTCGTGAGCTTAGCGTGTCCTGATGATGGATAGATTTCGTCACTCCACCTGATCGAAGGACGTTTGTTTGACCTCCTTCCTTCCTGCTATAGCACAAGTCAGTTTTCTCCCGATGAAGAAATATCAACAAAGCTTCTAAAAAAATGTTGCTCGCTATAAATGTTTCCACACAGTATGGCGAATCGCGTTGGCGTATGTTTATTTCGTTATCGGCCCACTTGCTTTTAAAAACAATAAACAGAACAGTGGTACAATACCGATGGTGTGCGGGCCAATTATGCAATTTTAATATTATTTATATATTCCTAAATTAAACTTTTCTCTATTTTCAAAGATATTTATAATAATTATTATTATATGCCTGTTGATTGTTTGATCAGCATCATATACATTAATGTGGGCAACCACTTTAACCTGTTCGCATCGGTACCCGATATATGCCGTGTAAGATTCCCCTACCGTTGACATCGGCAGCCGTGATATATCGTTTTGCTACTTTCTTAGAATAGTTTTTTTATGCATCATCTGACAGCTAAATGATACAAGAACCAATGTGATATATGAAAATAGACCAGATAAGTACATTTATGCTTCAAATACTTGTTTTATAATTGACAGTATAATTTGTATTCAAACCGAGCCGTAATGAAAGGGTTTATAATAACTGTATGATTGTTTCTATTTTCTTTAAGCTTGATACACTGCAGTGAAGAGTTACAATTTTTATGCGTAATTCTTATAAACAATGCATTTATTAAATTATTATTAATGCCATAAATAATACAGCATTTTATATCTAGGATTTATCATAGATAGTCTATTTTTATTGTATGAAACGTTCTTTTATCATGTATAAGAGCTCCCCATGAGTTTTCAGAGTACATAGTTACACGCTTTTGGTGTGCTGCACTTAACGCTAAAGACTATGGGTTTTATACTTGCTGAATATAAATAAGTAGCAGAAAGATTGAACCTACGAGCTCTGCTTAAAAGCAACATTGATCTGGATATTTTATATTTTTTTATGTTAACACATACCGGAGAATACCGACAGATGGTGATAGTAATTCTAAAAGTCTCATCTGTGGAATTCTATGACGCTTACCATGGTGCATATGGCTAAACGCTGCACGTGGAGTGTTGATCCGCCAAAGTCATAGACTACAGCCCGAGATTCACACATCATCTTTATTATTACAGGAATTTACTATGAATAGGTGGTCTTCACGGGACGACTTTCGTCTACCGTCAATTTAAATTGATAGTCTATGACTGGTATTTTTCGGGTAATGGATCCAATTCACACCAACCGGTTATTTTAAAGCTCAGAAATCGATTAAAATATTGTTTTTATTTTTAATCTACGTCGGGGATCGGCCCCAAGATTTCAATTTTCAATTTCAATTTTATTTATTTTTTCCTTGCAGAAACATTACAAATTTTATCAATTCAATGCATTTCTGAAGTACAATAATATAATATAAAATAAAAATACAATAGGTAACATAACCAATGTGGTGATGTAAATTTATTGACACATTTAGTATCCACTGACCTCACACTCAGAACTAGCGTCAGGAGACTCAAGATAAACAGTTTGACTTGTAACAACAAAAACCCTGTCATAAGTATATCATGATTGACTCACAAATAACAAGGCATTATTGTCACAAAATAAAACGTGTAACATTTCGCCTCCATAAACACCAGTACTTTCGACGATCACGAATCGACAAAACGAAGATATTCGGCTTGACAAGCAAACGCCTTAACCACTGAGCTGTACCGGCTAATCTGACAACGTAGATATCTATCTAATATAAAAATATATATTCTTGCACTTTTATAGTTTGCTTCTCACTTATGTTGGTGCTTCTTCACAATAGCATGAGTTGATTCGTTTACAAGTATGTATGTATACGAGCGCCGTTGAAATGCAGCATCTCTTTGAACAGCTTTTTTTATTATTATGTATCGAGTAGCCATAATATTGAAATAGTCACACACCTACCGCCTCCTGTGAACCGCGATCAACAATACTAATAATATGCTAATTCTGTCTTTGTACTTAACAAAGGCGACACGCCCACTGACAGCAATTATGACTCTAGCTCTGGGTACGTACATTGCGATGCTCGCACTGAACGCTGTTGTAGCGATAGCGGATGCTAAGCACAGCTGGATGAAGGCCTTTAAAGCGTTTTTAATTACTGTTGAAGATAGAAATCCTGCAAGTGTATGTGTTACATTGCAATCCAGAAAGATTTTCCTTCATTTGGTCTGATTTCAGCATTTTTAGAGCGTTTTTTTTATGACCAAATCGATATTCTAAAACCGCATTTTTGCTTCCTTAGACAAAAAGGTCGGTTTTAAGTCTGCCTCTGAAGGATGCCTCTGTTTTCAGCTCTCTTGTACTTTCCGGCAACTAGTTTGACACCGTTGGTGCCGCGAAACTGAAAGCACGATTGCTAAATACAGTGCTAGAACAACCCTCTCGTCAGCTGCTGGGTACTTCAACTTGTTCTGAGTGTCTCTTCATTTGCACTTCTCTGCTATAGTTTGATAAGCTCTGTCAAATAGCTCGATGCAGTGCCGTGGAGTACCTTATAAGCCAAAAGGCAGAAGCTTGTACTGGATTATTTCCACAAACGTACTCCTCGATATTGTTTTTCAAGCTTCTTATATTTTGACAGTTTATTTTCCTTTAATGACATTACAAAATAGGCAACATTTCAATGCGTCATTAAAGTAGATACAAACATAAGTGTGGCGATGTAAATTTATTGACACATTTAGTGTCAATGACCTCACACTCAGAACTAGCGTCAGGAGACTCAAGATAAATAGCTTGACTTGTAACAACAAAAACCCTGTCATAAGTATATCATGATTGACACACAAATAACAAGGCATTATTGTCACAAAATAAAACGTCCAATATTTTGCATCTATCAACGCCAGCACTGAATCTGAAGTAATATTACACCAAATATGTCAATATCTTCATTTAAGCTGGTTTCAACCACTGTTCACTGCGATTCTTTCGTCTTACACGTATCCAGGGTTGAACGATGGTCTTTTCAGGCCACACTTCAGGCTCCATGAGAGACTCCAGCGAAGTCGCGATGACCCCGACTTTGAAAGAAGTTGACAGCGTCCGTCTGCTGATAATCCTCCTGATGGTCATCCAAGAGGGATTGAATGCAGCGGTCGCTGCCAAGAAGCTCTGCAAGTCATCAGCTGTTGTATCCGCATGAAGACCCTTGGCGTGAAGATACGCCATCTTCACTCCGGCAACCTTCTTCGAAGGAGCTGCAGAACCGCGGATCACCCGACGTGCTGAACGCCTTTCCCCATCAGAAGAGGCGCGACTCATATCCGAGTGGTAAACTTCCCCGGAAAGACTGCTCGTGGGAGAGAGAGAGCATCCACGGAGAGAGCATTCTGGGCCTCCAGTTCCTCGAACCACGAGCTGGAGGACCTTCTGTTATTATTATATTATTCTAATGTAGTCATTGGCAGTATTTTCGAGTATTCAATGACACTTAGATGCGAGCAATTTGAAATACCAGCAAGGTTGCGGAACGAAGTAAACTCGTATGTTGATGTACCACTGTATATTGTTAAGGTGTTACGAAGGAGCGGAAATATACATGTACTAATTTAGAATGTATTGTGTTCGAATCCGACTGAATCCGGGTATCGAATATTTTTTTACGCATTATCTTACTACGATCTGTGATTTGTATATAGATAAACCTTATACTAATTTGTCTGTTATGTCCGATATGAATTTCGTCACAGTCTCCGATAATCTTAGAAGGAGTCGCTTAATAATACTGCGCATTGGTAAATGGAGTCGCTCGTTAACATAACATATAACATTCGTCTGATAGATGAAAACTAGAAATACGCCAAGCCATTTTTTTGCACGTGGCATTCTATATTATTTTTAAAATTCATTAGAATTCCAAATCACCGAGAGGGGGGGGCATTAATTTGAATTCATACTAAAATTGATCAATTCAAATAATAATTAATTTATTCCCATTTTATTGACATAACAATTATTATTATTATGTAATACGTGTAATAACCTTGCTTTCGTTTATATATTGCAACATCTCCTTTACTTAAGGAATGAGACGACTTCACGTCGCCGGGATCGTTATTAGGACACGCGATGGACAGATGAGGAGCAGATGAGCAACGCAAAGACTTTTTCAGAAGCACATTGAGGTATATTCAAGTTAAAAATTGACAAACTTTCGGTCCGAGGCGGAGCTTGCTTGCTTCAGGCCCCAAAGACCGATTACACTCGCTACTGGTCGCGGTCGGCGTACAACTGACTACTGGCCACCGTGCGCCCGTTTTCGGTGACACAAAAATATGTTGAAACGGAATGAGTACACACAGAGCTTCAAAATGATACCAACCATGACGTGCTAACTGATTTTAAAGTGACGAGCCATCAAAAATGTAATTTCTTTCCGGTTTACCGCATATATGTATATTGAATATTTATTTTTATTATGAATTATAACAGTTTTATTATGAATTAAATAATCGTTTAAAATTTCAGAGATTCGAACGCGGCTTGGAATTTTATAACAAATACGATTTAAAATGGCAATGAATCGAGTGAATCTAAAAAAAGTAGTAAATATTTTTGATGTGACATTTTTTTGTTTCATTACATAGTTTTTTATTGCTCACTTTTTTTTACTATTTTGTTGTATTGTGACTTTTTGAATTATGTATAAATAAAATTGTATTTAAAGGAAATGTAATTTGGCTATTCTAGAAATATTGCATACCACTAACCTAACCTACTCCTGCGGTAATAATAACACACGTACATATAAATCTTTCAAACTAAAATGTTGAAAACATTACATCAGCATATATTACGTTTCGTATTACGTTTTTTAGTAGATTTTTGCAAAATTGTCACGTACCGTGTTTTGCGCTGCCACCGCCCAGGGCAGGGTCAAGAGTAATAATTTATTTCGCTTCGTTTTAATCACTTGTTGTTCTTACCAAATTGTTTTTTACGAGTTTTTAAAAATATTTTTATTACTACGTATACATACATGACTACACCCACTACACTGTGTTGTGTGTGTGTGTTTGTTTGTGTATGTAATGATGATGTATTAGAACAGATTAAGACCATTAAAAATGTGTTTACAGAATTTGCTAGTGGGTTCACAGAACGCCATCCAACAGCTGACGACGATCTTCATTGTTTTTTTTTTTATGTAAACACATACAGGAGAATACCGACAGATGGCGATAGTAATTCTGAAGTCTCATCTGTGGAATTCTATGACGCTTACCATGCTGCATATAGCTAAGCGCTGCATGTGGAGTGTTGATCCGCCAACGTCATAGACTACACCCCGAGATTCACGCATCATCCTTATTATTACAGGAATTTACTAAGAATTGGTGGTCTTTACGGGACGACTTTCGTCTACCACCAATTATAATTAATAGGCTATGACTGTCATTTTACGAATGAGGGATCAAATTCACACCGTCCGTGGGTATTTTAGAGATTAAAAATTGATCAAAATTTTTTTTTTTTAATTTTTATCGGAGATCGAACCCTCAACCTTTGGCTTGCAAAGCAAACGCTTTGACCGTTGAGCTATACCCGCCGGCAAATATAAATAATGCTATTTTAAAAGTACATATAATGCAAGTACATCAGTAATACTTAGTTGATGCTTTAATTTTGCAATACTAATCAAGTATTTGGAATTAATGGTTACTTTACGATTTTTAGGTTTTTTTTTTAATAGCATTTATCATAATTAGATGCCACTAATCAAATTTGGATTTTTTGTCCCTTCCTTTATTTAGTACTTGTCTGATCACATCGTTTTTTGATTCCACCATTACTACTAACATCCTCCACTTTTTCAAAGGTTTCAGTCGCGTGGTGGCAGGATAAGGACGGTTGGCACACGACTGTCGCACAGTGCCATAAGTGACTATCTCCGTAGTTAGTCCAAAATGTCAATATGGCACATGCATGTACGACAAGCGAACAGAAATAAGAGAGGAAAGATTGTTTATCGAGGTTTTCGGTACCAGTCAGCAAGAGCTACATCATGCTGATGTCAGTACATATATAACATATATTTAACACATTGACACCGGAGAATGTATGTGTATTAATGGCAACAAGATAACACCAATAACATGTGTGAGGCCAACATTGTTTATGTTTATATTATAAGCTTAGTGTTGCTCATCATAGGTTTAAGTGAGTCTATAAACAACGCCACCACACCATGCAATATAATAATTTTTAAAAGGAAAATAAAGACCAAGCTTGATTTAAAAAAATCGATTTAATCAAATCCAAGCTCGATACACGACTCCGGTAGTGTTGAGTAACTCCTTGTGGACAAAAAAGATTCAGGCCTTGGAACCGTCGGGCTCATCATCTAATCTCCTTATTAAAAAGTTCATTTTTGAACACGCAAATATTTCTCTGCACATTATATATAATCGTGTAGGAAACAACAGGGTCAGATCCTGTCTGCCCAGAAGTGGGCGAAGTCGATGGCGTTACTCTCGGGCAGCTATTCGGACACAGCGCACACTCCAGAAGGTGTGACAGGGTCTGCTTGATTCGTCACATTCAGTCGGTCCGCTGTAAAACTGTCAGGCTTTCATTTGTGTCCTCGTCTTGCATACGATCGGTTGCTTGCATACGGTCTGAAGTCTGTTAAGGGACCGCCATTTATTCCACCCCTGGTCGTGTCCAGGGACTAGGTCCTCTTTCGGGGCAATCCAAGTATTCCCCTCAGTTGTGTTTCTCCACATGTTCAGCCGCAGGGTGGCCTCAGATATCACCAGTTCCGTTGTCGAGTGTAGGAAACTTCTTCTTGATTTGAGCCGTTTGGTTATCTTTGGATACCCAAACATAGGGTGGAGTGTGTCGTGGGTTGCTTTGGAGAGCTCCTTCTTGGTGGTGACTTCTCACCGTATGTTTGGTAGGGTGATGCCCGAAAGTTGATATAGCTTTGGTATTAGGGTAGGTTTTAGGCACCCCGTAACCACCCGGCACGTTTCATTCAGAGCAATATCCACTTTTTTAGTATGGGCAGACCTAGCCCATACTGGCGCGGCATACTACACTTTTCGGAGTAGGTTGTTTCTGGTGGACACCTTTTGCTTAACGGACTGACAGTGTTTCTGATAAGTTAGGGTCTTATCCAGTTTAACCCCTTCGAATTTTATGCAAGTTCGTGGGCTCATGCCTTGGAGGCTACCGGGAACAATCTATGTTTTCATGTGGACCTCTGGTCTATACAGGTGCTCTGGGACAAGGCATTCACAATCTAAGCTTACAGAACTGTGCAATTTGCAGTGTCCATTTGCTTTAAATATGGAGTGTAAAGAAAAAGATTGAAGGATATGGTAATTGAAGACAATATTGAACTGCACTGTATATTTATTGTTATTTGTTTTACTTGTTTCAGGTCATGGAAAGACGCACAAGGATGCAGCGAGCGTGCGCGCGACGCACCCGATCCCCCCGGCCTGCGGGCTGTACTACTTCGAGGTGCGCATCGTCTCTAAAGGCAGAGACGGCTACATGGGCATCGGCCTCAGCGCACAAGGAGTCAACATGAACCGGCTGCCGGGTCAGTAATACCAACCTAAGCCATGACTGATGGATGTAGAGAAGTCTAATGCGAGCTGGAAGTACCTAACCTAACCTAACCATTAGATCTGGAGCTAATAACCATCGTTGATAGATCTGGACATAACCCAACCTAACCCATGACTGGTAGATCTGGACCTAACCTAACAATGGTTGATAGATCTGGAACATAACCCAACCCAACCCATGACTGGTAGATATGGACCTAATAACCATTGTTAATAGATCTGGACATAACCCAACCCAACCCATGACTGGTAGATCTGGACCTAATAACCATCGTTAATAGATCTGGACATAACCCAACCCAACCCATGACTGGTAGATTTGGACCTAACCTAACCATGGTTGATAGATCTGGAACATAACCTAACCCAACCCATGTTTGGTAGATTTGGACCTAACCTAACCATGGTTGATAGATCTGGAACAACCTAACCCAACCCATGATTGGTAGATCTGGACCTAATAACCATCGTTGATAGATCTGGACATAACCCAACCCATGACTGGTAGATCTGGACCTAACCTAACCATGGTTGATAGATCTGGAACATAACCTAACCCAACCCATGACTGGTAGATCTGGAGAATGCAATGCACGCTGAAAGGACCTAATAAAGGATGCTAGAGGACAGCTGCTGTAGGAACAAGTAGAGAAGACAATTGATACATACTGATATCAAGGGGTAAATTTACGGTTTTGTTTATTTGGTTTTGACAGTTCCTTGATGTCATGCGAGAGCGGCTAGTTTCATAGATGGTCGCTATTTAGTTTTCGGCCTCAGTGACTCACTGCTGTCAGTCTCTGTCCGGATGCTGTAAGCAGCATTATCTGTGTCACGGGCAGTAAACCGAATTTTGTCAGTCAGTAAATTAATGTCAAATAAATGTGATATTGTGGCTTTTGGGTTTAGCCATGTGTGGCGAATTTATTTTAACTAATATTTTGACCGCCATTGCAGGGGTCTTCTTCAGGATTGATGATTTAGATGTGAGTTGGTGTCAGGTTATCTTATATCACGAGCGTCATTGTTATTTTTTATTATTATTTCCATGGCAACTGCATACTCAATTTTCATTGGTCCGGAAAATCGTGTACAGTAGGTATGTTCTAAGAATTGTACCTCCACGAACGTCATGTCGGACTGTGGTCGTCCTTGCTTGTCTGTACAGGTTTTAGAGTATGTGCTAGAGGTGGGAGCCATGCTGTTTTGAGAATCAAGCCGTCATCCCTGTTGATGGGATGTCTTTTGATTTTAATGGCTTCTCTTACTAGGCATGCATATTTTACTTGCATTCGAGCCATGATTTCGAGTTAGAATGAAAACTTATGTCCCATGTCAGCCCAAAAGCTATAATATCAAATCTGGCCGTGAAAACCTAAGAAGTTATTTAAATGTCAAATTTGTTTGTCGACGAGTTCTTTGCATTTGTGACCTGTTCATCATCCATCCTCCACGCATCCCAACGACGATCCAGCGATCTGGAGTTGCGTTAATTAGACTGAGGACGTCAATTATTAATTTTACATCTGGTAAATTTCAGGATGGGACAAGCACTCTTATGGATACCACGGCGACGACGGCCACTCGTTCTGCTCGTCGGGCACCGGGCAGCCGTACGGGCCGACCTTCACGACCGGCGACGTGATCGGCTGCGGAGTCAACCTCGTGGATAACACCTGCTTCTATACCAAGAACGGCCACCACCTGGGCGTCGCCTTCAGGGACCTGCCAGTAAGTGTGGCTCCCCGCCGCCAGCGGGCGGGCCCCCGCAAGGTGAGAGTTCGGGCCCACCCCGCACCTCCATCACCGGGTACCATCTGCGCTGACTGTGTCATGTTAAGTGATTGTTTGTGCCATTAGGGTTTCAGCCAGCAACAAGCATTAGATGCAGTAAAAATGAATCCATTATTTTTACATGATGGTTAAAATATATATAGTAAATTGACTAAAGCCACGACTTTTAGATCATCATCAGCCTGTGTCCTGTCCACTGTTGAATCTAGGCCTCCCTCATGAGTCTCCATTCTCTTTAATCCTTTGCATCCATGCACCGGCGGGTATAGCTCAAAGCGTTTGCTTTGCAAGCCAAAGGTCGTGGGATCAATCCCCAACGGAGATCAAAAAAAAAAAAAATATTTATGAGCTCTAAAATACCGGTAAGTGTGAATTTGATCCCTCACCCGTAAAATACCAGTCATAGCCTATCAATTAAAATTGGTGGTAGACGAAAGTCATCCCGTGAAGACCACTCATTCATAGTAAATTCCTGTAATAATGAGGATGATGCGTGAATCTCGGGCTGTAGTCTATGACGTTGGCGGATCAACACTCCACATGCAGTGCTTAGCCATATGCACTATGGTAAGCGTCATACAATTCCACAGATAAGACTTCAGACTATCTTGTTATCACCATCTGTCGGTATTCTCCTGTATGTGTATGTGTTTACATAAAAAATAAAAACTCCCTCTATTCTTCTGATATTGTCAGTCAATCTTACGGAGGGTCGGCCAACACTCTATTTGCTTGTTCTTGGACACCACTTTAACACTTTTCTTAATCATCGATCTCTGTGACAGATTTCCACTTGAGTGTGCCTATTCGTTGGGTAGCCTCTACTATTTGAGTTCTTCTTTGAATATCCTTGTTTCGGATTCTATCTTTTTGAGACACTCCGATCATGGATCTTTCCATGGCGCATTGGGTGACTTTTAACTGAAAATACTGATAACTAAATCCATCAATTGTAAAAATAATGGTTTTCTTTTTACCGCACCTATAAGTGTTCAGCTTTGTTCTGCTTCATCTAACAAGGCTGTTAATGCAAAGACATCAGGGATTCGGCAACTCTCACCGTACATATTTGTAATCTATATCAAAAATTTATAAAATAATCTTTTTACGGATCACATTGACAATCATTAGTGTCAATGTGATCCGTATTTTCTAGAATATTTTTAATAATATTCATATATGCATATGCATTTTGTCATTTTTTGTTTTCAAAAAATCAAAACAAATCATCTTAAATTTAATGTTTCAATAAATATTTATGCAAGCTTTGTAGCATCATGTGTTCGGCATTTCATTTCGTGTAAAATGGCTCTCAAGTCTCTTGTTTGTTTAACGCGATCTCTGAAGGCAGTTAATAATCTTTCTTGTGATTAGAAAAAACCATCAGGAAACAAATATTTTGAAATATTCCTCTTCCTTAGCCTCGCCATTTCTCATCATTTGGGGTCGGCTCTTTTTGTGCACATTCACCATGTCTGTCTGTCCTGCGCTGGATTCTCGGTCAAGCTCAGAGTTTTCAGATCCTTGTCTACATTTGCAGTCCAGGTTGCCTGTGGTCTTCCAGGTCTTCTTCTCAGCGTGGGTATGTTGAGGGCTTTCTTCACCATGTGGTCCTCATCTCTCCGTGTCACATGCCCATATCATCTTAGTCGGTTTTCCCTTATCTTTTCAGGTATGGGGATCACCCGAAATGAACCCCAAATATGCTCATTTCGAACTCTGTCCACTCTAGTCACACCGCCCGCCCACCTCAGCATCTTCATCTCTGCCACATGAATCCTATCCAAGCCACGTTTCAGCTGGGTCCAGCACTCCGATCTTTTGAAATATTCCATTTATGATAATTTGGCATTTTTTTCCCCAGCGGAAGATGCATTCCATGCATATTGAACCGTTTCATTGGGCACTTTTGAATATATTTTTTTCCTTGCTTCACCCATAAGATGAAAAAATTCTAAACATCAAACATCAGGGCAACTCTTACCATTCATTATTGGGTAGCATTCCATTTGCTTGTTGTCTCTTTGTATCATGTGGTCTTGCCTTTTAAGGCATTTACAGCTTCTTAAAATATTGCATGAGATTTGTCACAATTCAGATTTTGTCAGCAATCTATTCTGTTTTACCTGCCAGTAAGTGTCAGGTTGAGCTGCCCCTTAGGACAAAAATAGTATAGGCGTCAGGAGTGTAAATATGCCTCAGATACTACATCTACCTCCACTTCTATTACTAGGACTTCTGCTCTTAAGGTTGTCGGAAACTATGTGCGTTTCCAAGTGGACCTTCAGGTTTAGATATGTCTTAGAATGAAGAATCAACAGTGACAACTGATAAAAAGTGGCGGACATTTGTGAAACTTGACCATATATTCTAAATATGGAACAGATATGGGGAAAGAAGAAGTGTGGGTTCTTCTTTACTTCCACCACGAGATGAAGCTTGATATTTACCAGACCATTAAAAAATATAAAGAGGAGATCATTCGAATGGTATTTTTTTCTTTCTCAACCAAAAATAAAAATCCTTGCTTTTATTTCGCTTTTCACGCTAGCTTGCCATAGCTGTGTCAGCTCCATCTGTGGGTTTTCTAACATGGACATTTATTTTGTTATTAAAATAATTTGGATATTTTTAAATTATTTATTAGAATATTATTTTATTATTTCAATATTCTAATCTACTTTTATAGATCATTGACTATATTACAATATTATAAGCAATTAAATATACATATACTATACATAAAAATCCTTAAACGAGTCAAATCATTCAGAAAAAATATCGGCGGAAGCGGTATGCGAACCGCGGACCTTTGGAACCAAATTTTGCCCAGGTAATTATACCGCTCGGCCACCGGCCAATTTCTTCCACCTGAGATGTCTCGTCTCTGATCTTCTATATAAGTTATCATCGTATGATAGATGTCGCTATAGTATATATTCAAAGTATGTATATTTTTATTTTTTATTATTCAATCAGAATGCATTTATTCACAAGCTTAATATTATTATTTCCAACAGTCTATTTATTTTAGTAAGTACCACTCGGGTCTCGAACCGAAACTATAGATCGAATGGATAAGAATAACTTCTTGTAAGTACGCCGCGCACATTGCAATTCGTTATTTACCTGTGTTACTGATGAATAATTTTACCTTCTTGATATTGTCTCAAGGTGACATTATCATATGGATATTTTTTAATTATTTATTAGAATATTATTTTATTATTTCAATATTCTAATCTACTGTTGGAAATAATATTATTAAGCTTGTGAATAAATGCATTCTGATTGAATAATAAAAAATAAAAATATATACACTATTATGATATAGTATGACGTTATATTCCGTCAAGACACTTCTGAAATTACACTCTAACGGGCGTGACGAGCTACGGCTTATTTTGTTTGTTCATCATATACCATGTACATCTAGGCGTCGAGTTGCATGGACTCCAAGCGTGTTTTCTTTTTAACACGAGCAAAATTAAATTCCTCGGTTAACAGGTTAAAGAGGCTAGAAAATAAAATATATCTTTATTGAAATTAAAATCAAATAAAAACTGATTGGGAGGCTGTTAATTTTATGTTGCAATGTCAGAAAACATAAAGTTATATAAAACATAAACTTGTATTCGCGTCACCACGAAAAACGTACGCCAACTTGAAATGTTCACGTGAACGAGCTTTTTTTTGTCGACGGCTGTAAAGTGGTTAACCCTTTCATTACGACTCGGTTTGAATACAAATTATACTGTCAATTATAAAACTAGTAGTTGAAGCATAAATGTACTTATCTGGTCTATTTTCATAAATCACATTGGTTCTTGTATCATTTAGCTATCAGATGATGCATAAAAAACTATTCTAAGAAAGTAGCAAAACGATATATCACGTCAACCGATGTCAACGGTCGGGGAAACTTATGGGTAAGGGTTAACAACAATATCAAGAAGGTAAAATTATTCATCAGTAACACAGGTAAATGACTAACTGTAAGTGCGCGTCGTACATACAAGAAGTTGTTCTCATCCATTCAATCTATAGTTCGGTTCGAGACCCGAGTGGTACTTACTAAAATAAATAGACTGTCGGAAAGTAATAATATTAAAACTTATGAATAAATACTGACTGATTGAATAATAAAAAATAATAATATACACACTCTGAATATATACTATAGAGACATCTCTCGTTATACGATGGTAACATTGGTAACAATGTTATAAATACAAGTTTTTCGATGCATCGGTTCGGGCAGTAGATGGTCGTGTGGTCAAGGGTAATGAACTTGAACAAATAGTTGGTTCCAAGATTCGCTGGTTCGCATCCCGCCTCTGCCGATATTTTTTCTGAACGAATTGATGCGTATAAAAAGAATTTGTTGCGTTACAGTATGTGTATATTTAATTACTTACGGTTAATATCAATTTTGGACATCTAATATCCCGAAAACGTGTCGAGTTTGTGACCAAATATGTTTTTGCTGATGTGGTTCTGGTTTTTGTGTGTGTCCAGGCGAACCTGTACCCCACGGTCGGGCTGCAGACGCCCGGCGAGGTGGTGGACGCCAACTTCGGTCAGCAGCCCTTCATGTTCGACATCGAGGACATGATCCGCGAGCTGAAGGCCAAGACACGCTTCACCATCAACGAGTCCTCGCTGCCGGACGCCCAGGGAGAGTGGCAGGCCATCATGCAGAAGTAAAACATACAAATATATAATACATATTTAATTTTCATAATATTATGCCTCGCTGTTTTGCGTCTATTCATAAAAAAGTTTCGGCTTAATATCTGGCAACATGGACGCCCCGTGTGCTGCCCAGCATTAGGTCTTTATGTGCAGCTAGTCAGGCACATGCCGCCACAAACCTCCGTCAGCTGCAGTAGTCTTTACCTGATACCATGTCAGCTCTAGCTGCCACAGCTCCTCCGAGTACATTCTACGTATAGCTCTTGTCGGCCTTCCAAGACGATGCAAGTCTGAAGAATTAAGAAAAATTATAAATTACAGGTTAATGCTCTCCTGCGGCATTCTTAGTATGTATATATGCACCACAGACAATTTAGTTGTATGAGCTGTAAAAAACATGCACAATATCTTTACTGAGCATGTAGATCGCACCACCAAACATAAGACGCAAAGTCATATGCGCCGAAGAAATGCGTAAGGCAATCAACCAACCATCCCACTGCTTGTATAATCAGATACCCCCAACACCAAGATTGAAGTCATGAAGCAGCTTTCAGAGATCCACACAACCTCTCACATCCGGCCCTGAAAATGAGAGACTCCAGCTCTGGCAACAAGTCGCATAAGAGGATTTCATTACTCCAAAGGAAAGCCTCCCAACTGGCAAGAACCTTGACTGGCGGACCTGGAAATCCCTGAACAGATTAAGAACCGTAGTTGGTAGAACAAAGGACAACCTCGACCGGTGGGGAATTCTTCGGCAGGTAGAGTCACTATTGTGCGACTGCGGAGACCTGCAGACCGCCTCACACCTAAGATCCTGCTCCATGTGCCCAACAAGCTGCACTCCTCAAGACCTAATGCTAGACAACACACGGGCTATCGATGCTGCCAGATACTGGCCAGAAATAATTTGACGTCGCTGGCACAAAGAAGAAGAAGATGTAGATTGTGTAAGAAATCTTTCTTTATAATTGACCGTATGGAGTACACCAGTCATATATCATGTATCAAGTTGCCTTATTATCAGCGTTCATCACGATGTGTGTTATCTTACAGAATGGTGTCCACATACTTGGTGCACCATGGCTACTGCGGCACGGCCGAAGCCTTCGCCAAGGCCACGGGGCAGGTTTTTGATGAGGAAATAACTTCCATAAAAAATAGACAAAGTGAGTACTCGCTAAAAATATTTACGGTCATGTGTATCATTAAAAAAACGCAAATTAATTACTATAAAATTGTATGCTTAAGTATTGTATGTGGATCAAGAAGAGATTGAAAAGTAATTTAACCTGTTGGCATCGGTATCCGATATATGCCGTGTAAGATTCCCCTACCGTTGATGTCGGTAGCCGTGATATATCGTTTTGCTACTTTCTTAAAATATTTTTTTACGCATCATCTGATAGCTAAAGGATACAAGAACCAATGTGATATATGAAAATAGACAGATAAGTACATTTATGCTTCAAATACTAGTTTTTTAATTGACAGTATAATTTGTATTCCACCGAGCCGTAATGAAAGGGTTAATTACATAGTGAAATACATCACTTGTCATGGTTTTAAATATATGCAAATGACGCTCTCATCATACACGCTGATACACTATTGATATATTTGTGAATGTGAACCCTGGATTGCAACTATTTAATGCTCCAACTACGGGGCGGTTGCTGCAGGAAAACACAAAATGGAACACTTTTTTTACAAGTCTTGTCACACCGAAAAATCATGTAATACACATTCAGTGGAATTTAAGTATGACGAGATGACTTGCAAATTTGTCTGATGTTTTTAAAATGTTTTATTTTTTTAAATTCATTTTGTTTTGATCGCTAAATAATTAACATTGTATTTTTATAAAAATCATTAACTTGGGTAGCACCCTACCATCTTTAGGACAACACTGAACAACACTGACACAGTGTTGTCCTGAAGATGGTAGGGTTCTCACCAAACTAGTATACAATAAACTATAAACCGAGTGTGGTTATAAACAATTTTTAATTATTTTATTTTATTTTTGATTTATATTGTTTAATAGATAAATATTTCATACCTGAAAGTAAAGGCTATTAATATAAATAATCTTAACTTTGTTTTTGTCTAATTTCCAGGAATTTTGAAGTTAGTTTTATCCGGCCGCATGGGCGAAGCAATAGAAAGCACTAGAAGATTATATCCAAACCTACTAGAACAAAATCACAACCTCCTGTTTATGCTCAAGTGCAGGCAGTTTGTGGAGATGGTCAACGGCTCCGACTCAGAGGTGAGCATCAATACATACATCATCAACAGCATCATCCGCTCCCATAACTGGAGAATATGATCGTCTAGAACTGTCGCCACAAAACTAAGTCAGCCGCTACTATCCTCACCTCATCTTATGTCAGCTCTGTCTCCCGCAGCTCCACTGAGTACATTTTATGTGTAGTTTCCAACAACCTTTTATGACAATGTGAGCTCAGGGGCTTGTAAAAAGGCATCTGTTGTTCTCTCTACTCTCCCGCGGCATCAGAAGTGTATGTCTTTGACCGATTGTAGTGTGAAAGCCTGACTTGTCCGCTCTCTCACGTTGTCATTCCTCACAAAGTCAAACCATTGTACCCCAAATGTTCTACGGAGGCATCTGCTTTCCAAACATATTTTACGGTTGGATTGGGTTTTAGTGATATTCCAGTCGCAGCCGTGAAGAAGAATAGGGACGATACAGGTGCTGTATAATTGACATGCCTACATAGCAGATACTAATCTGACTTTTCAACTATATAATTCACAAAATCTATTTGCAAATTTACCTGGTGGTTATGTTTAAATCAAACAAAGTTACAAAATTTTCAGTAAATTTGAATGTGCATCAGTTTGTTGAATAATAGTATAAATCTTCAGTGATATAAAGTACAAGGATATACTTTAAACGTACACTTGACGTGGATAAAAAAAACTATTCTCCAAAATGTAGCTATTTATTTGAAAGGGCTCCTATTTAAATATTAACCCAACTGGACATAATTTAACCTAAGTAATCTTATTTAACCTGTATTTAATTTAAAAATAAAATCTATTCAAAAGTCAATTAAAAGTCTGTCCATTAATCAATTTAAATTTTAACCGTTTATTTTGTTGCCATCTGGAAGTGCAATATAGTTCTATGATGGTAATAATAGTATAAATACAACTTATTCCGCGCATCAGTTCGGGCAGGAGATGGTCGAGTGGTCTAGGGTAATGAACAAGAGCAGCGGTTGGTTCCAAGGCTTGCGGTTCGCATCCCGCTTCTGCCGATATTTTTTCTGAATGAATTGATGCCTGTAAACAATTTGATGTATTGTATGTGTATATTTAATTACTAGCAATATAGTTGTTGTGAGAGCGGAATCAAAAGGAGTGGACATGTGGTGATGTGACTTGTCGTGCGTTTCAGATGTGCGTGTCTCGGCTGAGCGGCGAGGGCCAGGCCTCAGTGATCCTCCACACGAGCAGCAGCAGCACCAGCCCCACCCCCCGCCAAGAACCACGCCACATACACCAATGGTGACACACTTATATTGAATATCATTTTCTTCGCTCTGTCTTTATGGTCACATAGAGATAGACAAAATGTTTCTAGATTATTTTTGCCTACTAAATTTGATTGAGCTGACATTTGGCATACACTCTGTTAAAGACTTTTTTCTTGGTGTGATTTTTAACCTTATTAACCTGTTGGCATCGGTACCCGATATATGGTGTTTAAGATTCCCCTACCGTTGACATCGGTAGCCGTGATATATAGTTTTGCTACTTTCTTAGAATAGTTTTTTATGCATCATCTGATAGCTAAAGGATACAAGAACCAATGTGACATATGAAAATAGACCAGATAAGTACATTTATGTTTCAAATACTAGTTTTATAATTGACGGTTTAATTTGTATTCCACCGAGCCGTAATGAAAGGGTTAATAGAGCAGTTTTAAATATGCTATAATATGTTATTTAATTTCCACTGTTATATTTGCCTCATTTTATAAACTCGCTTAACATACAGTGTTTTTTAATGATATAATATATACAATCCTTCATAATCACATTTTAATTCTTGGGAATGCATTACCAATGATTTTTCAATACACCAGTTGATGAAACTAATACAAGAAAACCCCTGCCTCCTAGAATAAATGGTCCAGGTTTCGAAAGCATCAGGCTAATTATAAAATCTTATAAAAACGTTTTAGGAGGGTTAACCGTAGTTTCGTTTTTGATTTCCAACACTTCATTTATTAAAATTTCATTCATGCATTCAGTCAGTTGAAGTGGCACCGGGTTGTCGCCATTTCGCATCGAACGGTATCGTACTTCAGGATCTCGTTCGCAAAAGCTTTCCAGTAGCGCCACTAATTATCAGTGGCAGACAAGAGAACCGTGCGGTTCTCTGTGGCGCCGCTGACAAAAGCAGTCAACGAAAAAAACATTGTAACGCATATGCTTCGCCATCAAAGACAGCAGTCAAGCAAGGTACCACTCTCCACGTGGCTTGCAGTCTGAGGCCTACTGAGCATGGAGCGGCTCAAGGTTGAGTCGTCCCGCTTTAAAAACCGCTCCCGGCATTTGCATTAACGCATAGTTTTAAGTTGTTTTTTTGTATTTTTGTTAAAATTTAAATATTTCAGTCGTCGCTTTAGTCAATTTACCCCTTTTGGTGTGATTAGATATAATTTTTCAACAATATTAACATGTCGTTGTAGGCACTAAGGAAGACCTTAACAATCAGACGAACCTGGCGATGAACGGCAGCGGCTGCGACGGAGACCTTATCAAGGAGCATCTGCCACCGCCCGCCCCTGAGGACGCGGGCAGCGATGTGGACATGGAGACTTCCTCTAACTCCACCAACGGCCTCACCTCCACCACCAGCAACGGTGCGTAACGCTGTCAAATTTCAAAGCTAAATAGATAAGTATTTCATACATTGTTTTAACATGGATCACACTGAGTACTGTTTTACTTGTTGCAACGTGGCAACGATTTTTTTTCGATCGAAAATTTTCAGAGAATTCCTAAAAAGATTTGGCCTTTCTTCTTGCGATGCATATTCGTGTGATCCAGGCATACAACAGACAGTGAGACACTCTCTCATGGAGTGAATCATCCATGAGAATAGAAGATGCATTCTGTGTTGTCGCCTGGGAGTCTCCACCTTTTCTTGGGAGCATTTTCCTGAACTGCTGCTTAGTTCTGTTAAACTTCATCAAGGAAATCGTCGGGGCTACATGTGCGGTTAACGAGGCTGACATGGAATAGGCTCCTGCGTTCTTCAACTATTTGTCAGACGTATAATCTAACCTTGCGTGTAACTTGCAAGGTACAACACGCATCTATATATATTTTTCTACATTTACGATAAAAAAAAAAATTAAAAAAAAAAGTGGCAATGAAACTGCAGTCTTCCAGCAAGTGAAACAGTGCTCAGTGTGATCGATGTTACAACAAAGTATGCGATACTTATCTAGTTAGTATTGAAATGGATCTCAAAGTAAATGTTCAAAATATAAATTACATTACAAATTTTTATTTCAAAGCTTATAAGTAAATTCTTCTAGAAATAAACTAAAATCGTTTTATAAATAAATTTATAATGCATACAAACAACGAAAGAAAAGAATGGCTCAAAGGTATATAAAATAGTAGTGTATGTAATTGTGATATCAAGAGTGTAAAGTATTGACATATTTAGTGTCGACGATCTCAAGCTTAGCACAAGTGGAGACACAATACTGAGCGCCGATAGTTTGGAATTGCAACAGTAAAAACTAAGTCATAAGTACATCAAATTTGACTCATAAATAACACAAGGTATTATTGTCACAAAATCAACTCATATCCTTCTAATCTAACTAACCTGGTTCTCTTTACCAACAAGATTTTATTTTATTGAGCATTGCAAAAAGGATATCTGTGGTAAGAACAATAAATAACACAGGAAATATTTTACAATGTATTTATGTTTTATCACAAAAATGTTTTAATTTTTTTTTTATGACATGTTATATTTCCGATAAAATCACATTGACATTTCTTGTAAATATTTCTGCTTTTGCCAAGAATCTTTGGCTTGCATAGAGTTTCTCAAGGAGCAGTTTGGCTATTAATAAAGATGGCCAACAGTGTGTTAGTTGCCAAGCCAGTAATTATGAACTGTATTTGTGTAATCATTCTGTTCATAATTCAAATCGCAAATAATATTGCTGTATAATGAGTTGTTTAAGATTAATTTTTGGTTGCAAATTTATCAAAAGTATTTAAATGGACTATTATAATGATTAGTAATTGATAAAACATATTGTCAGAGGGACGACCTAGATACAAGGGTAATCCGTAATATAAGATTCCCAGAGATTTTTCACAGTGTAAAACATGTTTAATTCCATGAATGGCGTACATTTTTGGAAAGTTCAGACTTTTACCTATTTTTCTACATAGTCGCCACTGAGGTCGATGTATTCTTGCATGCGGTATACGAGCTTTTGAATGCCCGAGTAAAAAAAATCTGCCTTTAAGCCACGCAGATACCTGAGAACCGCTTCTTCCATCTCTTCTCTATCGCCGAAATGCTTTCCACCCAGGTGTTTCTTCATGTCAGTGAAGAGATTGTAGTCACTTGGGTCCGGACTGTAGGGTGGGTGTTTGACAATACCCCATTCAAATTTTGCGATTAGCTCTCTTTGTGGTCTTCGGTCAACATTCTTGGCACCCACCTCGCACCTAAAACTATGGCGTGCATTAATGCAAATGCTATGAGACTGAGTTACAGCCAGGAAAGCCACCCAAAATCAGTATCGACTCAACCTTGCCCCGCTAGCAAGCGTACTACGCCTCAGACTGCAAGCCACGTGAGAAGGAGTACCTCGCTCGACCGCTGTTGTCAGCATTGCTACAGGGAACCAACCACATTGCCTCGGATGTTGATATATTCCATGCAAGGGATTCAGGCACGAACTGCACGAATTTGTTGGAGTCGTTTGTTTGATTACCATTGGGACTTTCTGTTGCTTGTCTTTATTGTTTTCTATTTCTTTAGTACTTGAACATAAGTAGCAATATTTATATATTGTTTCCATTTGTATTGTCTTATTTCAGGATTGTATTGACTAAAATTTGTAATGTTGCTTAAAGAATTAAAATAAATTGAAAAAAAAATGTATTGAAAAAGATGGCGACGACCGGTATCAATAGTTTGTGTCACATTTTATTGTTTAATTTTGATTGTTTCTATTTTTGTATTCAGTAGATGATGTCCATGAGTTAATGGGAGACGTAACGCTTGCAGGGACAAACGGTTCTGCCAACAGCAACGGCTACCAGGCGCACCGCTCCCCAGCGGGGCCCACGCTCCCCATCGTGCAGAAGGGGCTCGCCAGCATGACGGCCTCCATAGACGCAAGCGCAGACCCGGCAATCCTCCAAGACGATGATGACATGGGTAAAACCATTCAAACGATAATCAATTTAACCCTCCAAGTTGTTACCATATGGTCACAGTGATTACTATCGTGTATTTAACCCTACTTTTTGTCTAAATGCCAGCGGTGATAGCTCAATGGTCAAAGCGTTTGCTTAGCAAGCCAAAGGTCGTGGGTTCAATCCCTGACAGATTAAAAAAAAGAGGATTTTTAATCGATTTCTGAGTTCTAAAATACCCCCCGGCTGGTGTGAATTTGATCCATCACCCGTAAAATGTCAGTCATAGCCTATTAATTAAGATTGGTGTTAGACGAAAGTCGTCCCGTGAAGACCACCCATTCATAGTGAATTCCTGTAATAATAAAGGATGGTGCGTGAATCTCGGGCTGTAGTTTATGACGTTGGCGGATCAACACTCCACATCCAGCGTTTAGCCATATACACCATGGTAAGGGTCATAGAATTCCACAGATGAGACTTCAGAATTACCATCACCATCTGTCGGTAATCTTCTGTATGTGTTTACATAAAAAATCAACCGCATACTGAAATAGATGTTGTCTGTCTTGCAGAGGTGGAGTTGGCTAGCAACGGTGGCAGTGGTGCAGTTCGCCAGGTGTGCGGAGGAAGCCGCGCCTCGGTGGAGCGGATGCTGGAGTTCGGCAAGGAGCTCTACAACATGAGCCAGCACCTGCCCAGAGACAACCCGCACGCCCACAATGCCAACAGAAAAATGCTAGAGGTAATCAAACATTTCATGTTCTATTTATTAAATGCAATATGTGCTAACATCCTCCTCTCTCTCAAAAAGGTGTTATTCCATCACATGAGGGCATGATGAGGAGCATGTCACCAAAACAAAGACTTTTTCAGAAGCACATTGACGTATATTAACAATAAAACTTTACAAATTTATGGCTCGACTCAGCATTCGGTCGAGCCACAATAGGCGGGGACTGACTGGCGTGATGGGCTCGCCGATGCTGCGGCTCTCGCCCAGATCTCGAGTGGCGATGTATATAACTAACACACCCGTGAGCGAACCTGTCCAAAATGACAATATGGCGTATACATAAATGTATGACAAGCGATCAGAAATTAGAGACGAAAGATTGTATATCGAGGTTTTCAGTACCAGTCAGCAAGTATATCATGCTGATGTCAATGCCAACAGAGAAGAGCAATTCATCTGATAAATAATGACACATAATCTGAGGCATATTTTTCGGATAACGGATGATTAGCCCGACACTTTCAAAGCCTGGACCATTTCGTCTCAAGAATCGGGTTAACCCGACCAGCGACACACGGTTAGCAACAGGCGGTGACCCTATTCACGTTTTGGTTCGCGCATAATGTGGCTTAAACTCGGTGATATAACGAGAACCGCGCTAACGTTGTGATATTACTGCTGGACAACAGAAATACTTAATGGAATATTTTATGTATTTTTTTGTACACAAATATATATATATATATGCACTGGTATTAGACAAAGAAAGTTCTATATAAAGGACATATCCGTCCTATCCTTGAATTCGGCAGTCACCTTTGGGTTGGAGCCCCGAAATACCTTTTTGATTTAATTAACTCGGTTTAAAGAATAGCAATTCCTTTGATAAATAATAACACACTTATGTCTAACCTGCAATCAATGGAACACAGACGAAAATATTCTTAATACGTGTCCCAAACCAGGTCTACTTATGCCTCTTGAAGGACTGTAATATGGAATGCTGCTTTGTCCGCTCTCTCACTTTGTCATTCCATTGCAGTATTCTTCTTCGTAGTATCAATCCGGTGGATTGGTTTGCAGCAACAAAATCTTGCATCTCGATCTCCACTCTACTCGATCCTCTGCAACCCTCTTTAGCTCAGCATAAGAGCTGCAACTCATGTTCTCGAACACTTGCTGCAAATACTCACATCTAGGGCGCCCTCTCAAGTTTCTACCCTCAACTATCCCTTCCACAATGTCATGAAGAGATGGTTCTTACAAGGTGCCTATCTTCCTTCATTATGCTGAGAACGTCATTGTTTGTGACATGGTCTCTCCAGGAAATTCCGAGAATTCTTCTGTATGACCACATCTCAAAGGCCTCTAGTCATTTTTTATCACTTTCAGATAAGCACCATGTCTCACAGCCGTACATCAAGATGCAGTATTGAAGCGTTTCAATTACAAACTGTTATTATATCACTGAAGTTATGGAACATTGGTTCGACGAACACTCTCATTTACAAGACTGTTTGTGTCGGTTAGTAATAATGTTTGTTTGTTGTGTTTCAGGATGCCTTCAGTCTGCTGGCTTACAGCAACCCCTGGGCCAGTCCTGTTGGCTGGCAGCTCGACCCGTCCAGGAGGGAGCCCGTCTGCTCCGCCCTCAACTCGGCCATACTCGGTAAACAACATAACCTCAATCTCTGCTTTTATCACTATTAATCATATATTTTACATATTCAAAACAGAAACACGTCATGTTGTGTGGGATAGTTGAAGAGTTAATATTTTAGTTATGTTGTCCGTTTTTCCTCCCTCAAACGTTCTAGATCTCTCTATCATCACATTATTTCTATTTCTATTGGGCTGTATTTATTTGTTCAGTAACTAATTTAAGGTTTTGGGTGTAAATTAAATGAATTTGCAGTAACCGCTGTGTCAGTACGAATGTGGTCAGTTATAGAATTAAATTGTCATATACTCAATACAGCTAGAAGTTAACCTTTAAACGTCCAGTGGTCCCATATTATTACAAATTGATGTAATCCGATTGTGAAATGAACCATAAGCACTCCTGTATGGGACCGTAGGGCATTGAACGACGCAAATCTGCGGTCCCGTAAGGAAACCACTGGGCGTTTAAAGGTTAATGTAAAATGATTAAGTAATTAATAACTTAACCTATTACGAATTACCATTCATTAATTTTTTACTGCTGGTTTATTATTTTTCTACTACTGACCTTTTTTTATGTATTTATTACTGACCATTTCTTAAATATTTTCTGGCCATTAACCTGTTAATCGGGTATGACGTAATAATCCGTCATTCCAAGAAAGAAACTGTAGCGGGTATGACGATATATTCCGTCAAGACACTTCTGCAATTCCACTCTAAGGGGCGTGACGAGCTACGGCTTATTTTGTTTGTCCATCATATACCAGTACATCTAGGCATCGAGTTGCACGGACTCGCCACGTGTTTTCTTTTTAACATGAGCAAAATTAAATTCCTCGGTTAACAGGTTAATTGAAAGAAATATTGACTAATAATTAGTTGTCTTTTTTTATTTGTAATTAAATATACACATATTATACATCAAATTCTTTAAACGCATCAGCTCATTCAGAAAAAATATCGGCAGAAGCGGGATGCGAACCTGCGAGTCTTGAAACCAACCGTTGCTCTTGTTCATTACCCTAATCCACTCGACTATCTCCTGCCTGAACTGGTGCGTGGAATAAGTTGTATTTATACTATTGTTACCATCATATAACGATAGATGTCTCTATAGTATATATTCAGAGTGTTTATGTATGCTATTATTTTTTATTATTCAATCGGTCAACATTTATTTACAGGCTTTTTTTATTTACTCGGTGGAATGTGTTTTTGCAGAGTCTCAGAAGCTGCCGTGGCGGGCCCCCTTGGAGGCGTGCGCCAGCCACGCGGCCGGGCTGCTGGCGCTCATGGCGGCGCGGGGGCTGGGCGCCTGCGCCTTCGCCGACCTGCACGAGCTGCTGAGACACTGACCGCCGCCACAACACCCAGCCTAGTCCGCTGAACCAGCTGCCTAACTCTTATGCGGCGACCACAAACGCATCAGAAAAGATGGTTTTTGTGGCGAATTTCTTGTGGTCAAATTACGACCGCTATTGTCATGCCGACCGTCATTTTCATGATCGAAATCGTCGACTGTAAAGATGATTTGTGCAATGAAAGTTGAAATATTGGTCGGAAAAAAAAAGGAATGCCGCATTGTCAAATCTAGGCGTGAAGACTAGCAAAGTTGTCACTAAAGCTACTTTAAATACTTTGAGATTCACATCATCAACTTTACTATACACATCTCTTAATAATTTTATCAATAATTTATGTATTTTTTTTTGCATGTACGCTTCACGTTTGAAGGTCACTAGAGAACATATACGGTTCTTAACCACTTCATCGCCACATGTTTGTAGTGCCAGCCCATGACACCATCTCTTGAATATCTCCCAAACTATCGAAAGATATCGATCCTTTTTGGTTTGTTATATTTTAAAATATTCATAGATGTCGTTGTGAGAAAATCGGAATTAATTTTGAAATACATCTTTCGAATAATGCGAAGCGCCCACGAGTGCGCTTACGGCGATCGTCTAAGTAGAGAGCACGTGAGTGCTTACGGCGATTGTCGGGTTTACAGCCTCAAAAGTGAAAAACTGGGACCTTGTAAGGAGAGGAGATGCTGTATCCGAAGCATATTTGAGTGTTTGTCAACATTATTACGGAGATTGGAAGATTATCATAAATCTATGTATCATTAATAAAGCTGCGTTAAAAATTTTATGTCAGTTTGAAGTAATTACATACATATTTGTTGTGTCTTATGGAATGTAACGCTGCAAATGCAAAGGCTGAAATCTGAGCTGCAGTTTTTTTGTGATTTATACTTACTTTGTATAAAAATTTCAAGACTTAAAGTACTTAATTCCTCATAGACACGTGAAAAATTATTTCAAGAAATCATGAGAACAAACATTTTTTTTACATACTCCTAGAACGCAATAACATTGTGATTTGTCATATTTAAAGAATAAAACAAGTAAAACTTTGTATGAAACCACTGAGTTTTGGTACTCGGTGTTTTCATACAAAGTTGTACTTGTTTTTTTCTTTTGTATTTTTTATATTTCTGGCTTTTTTTGAAAGTATTTTTGATGATGCGCCTCCTCAGAGTGTTTACAAGTGTTCAGCTGGTAACATTGGGGCGCTTGACCACCGCGATGTGCATTACAAGAATGCTATATCCATTGCCTCTGCTCCGGCTGTCTGTGTTTTGAAACTGTCGATGTTTTGTAGTGATAACGCCGTGTGAATGTTATCTCCAAATCTTATCTCGACGACCTGTATGAGCTCCGGCTGACAAAGATCCTCTTTCTCCAGCTTTGCACACATTGGTGACAATTATGAATTCCCCTGTGATCTAAATCCATTCATCATTATTTCCTGCCAATCGAGTGTTTTAATCAAATTCTGAAAAAGCAATAGCGTGTAAATGAAGATACTACAACTGAAAAACTACTGAGAATATTATTATATCAATTTTAATCATTTTCTTTTTCGATCTTTGTTAAACTACGTTTATTAAAAATGTCATCTGGCTATTTTAAACTGCTTATTTAGACTTTCAGATTGTACCTATCATTTGTAACAAGGCAAATAGTGAAAAGACATTTATATTTGCGATAAATATATTACGTTTCTCAGGCTTATTTATTTGCAAAATATTTTTTGCCGCATTGTTTGAGTTATTGGCACTTTTTGTCTGACTTCTATTTGGAACAATATTCAGCTGAAGTGCAAGTCGTGAGCTTTCCTTGGACTCGGCTGTCAAAATATGGAAATCAATTTTTTTCTTGTAGTGAATTAAGACATTGAAAATGTTATCAACGGTGATAAAACATTATGTATGAACACATGTGTTATGCAAGGTGTAGCGATGCTATGTTAATAATATTGTACATATAATACTGCATATCTAATACTTATATTATATCCGGAAACAATTATATATCCGTCGGGAATGGACGTGAAGATGTACACTTAATAATGAATGGTGGTTTGTCTTTGTTTTTTTGTGCTTAGCTGTTGTTATTATCTGGAAACACTGAGGGACTGTGTTATACAATAATTGGATCACTTTTTTTTTTTACATATATTCGTATGAACGCCGGGGAAGTGGTTAACACATAAATAATTTGGTAGTTGTCACTTACATCCGTCTGATTCTGAAAAGTGCATGTAGACTTGAATCCATCTGCTAATGAGATCCGGATGTATCGATAACTACAAAAGATAATTTGTTAAATAAATAGCTTACCAGACTATGTCCAGACTAAGCAGAAATTTTTTCAAATAAATGTAAAATGAATGAATAATTAACCTATAAAATAGAAACATAACCTAAACTATTATTAATTACCATTCATTAATTATTTTCATATAACAATTTTCTACTGCCAAATTATTATTTTTTACATAACTTTTTAGGTATCTATTACTGACTATTTGCTAAATAATTACAGCCCATTAATTGAATTAAATACTTCCAAGAAAAATTATTTGCCCATAAAATTGTTGTTTTTTTTAAATTTAAACATCTATATAATATTTTATTTAAAAAAAACAATGTAAACCACCGTTTGTTATCTTTATTTTTCACAACGCAGGTCCACTAAAAAAGGGCAATTCAATTGTTTTACGATGTAACTTATTAACCTTTATATTATGATTTTAAAATTTTCTAGGTTTTCCAGATGTTTTATTTTTATTTGGGCTATTGAGTAATGCAGAATCATGAGATGATGGCCGGCTATTCATATTTTTAACTGAAACTGCATGAATATAATAGTAGTTTAATTTAAATTATTAATTACATTTTATGCACTATTCATTTTGAATGGATATAATTTATCCTGTAACAAAAGAATCCTCAACTTTGAAATGATTTCAGTCAAAATTAATATTGTCATATAAAAGTAATTTATATTTTTAAAATTTAAATTAAGTTACTACTATATAAGTTACTAATCAAACATTACAGAAATTAACTGATTTTTTTAACATTTTGACACACAAGACAATATTTTACTTAACAAGTGAAAAGTAACATTTTGTAGATTTGTTTAATTTACGTTATTTACGTGATTTTCTTAATTGCATATATTTTTTTACTGTTTTTTTTTAAATAAAACTAGTCTAATGTTGAGAGGGCATTTGATTGATCAACAAAATTACTAAATGAATCCTCAGTTTTGAAATATGCATTGTTAAAAAACCCTTTTTATGCTTTAACATATTATGTTTGTTATGTGTTTGATTGAATTGAGACATTAAAAATGTTTTTGCTCACAAAATGCATAATTTTCATAATATTACGACTTGATTATAAGAAATCTAAGATGTATATTTAGTGTCCTTAACATTCAGAGAACTGGATACATTGATGGATCAATTAAAATGTTTAAAAAAAAATTTCCATTTCTTTATACATTTGATTTTATTCTATTTGTAAAATAAGTTTAAAAAACAGTGAAAATGTGTCGCCAATGGAAGTCAACGGACAGGCTGTATATTGTTTACAAATAATATTTATTTTCATAGTGTTTTCTGTAAGTCTTCATAGATTGTAAAGAGGTGGTTGTTGTGTAGGGTGTGGTGTATAAAGGCAAATCAAATGTAGGGTGTAAGGCATAAACTAGCCAAAAGGCCATAGGTCAGATCTTTTGAAAGTGTCCTCTAAAACTTTATTTTTAAAATTAAACGGTGAAGTGGCCATTTTGGCAATGGCCGTTTTAAATTGGCCGAGAAATCATAAAACGAAGACGAATTTAAAACGTTAGATTACATCTCATTTTTACATATACTATATATATGTGTGTAAATTATTTTTATTCATTGAGTGTCGCCATTAATTTTAAAAGAATTTCGTGCCTAAAATGTAATCATAACAACAATGGTGGGAACTATCGTAAGAAATCAAACAGAAATTAATTTACGACACAGCTGTGATCAACTTCCCTCATATTAAAAAATATATATTATTCAGAAAAAAAATTATGTTAAAAAAATATCTTATATTACATATTCCTTCTACTCTTTAAAAATCTTGCTTTACTTATTTATTTTTTAGTGTCTTGTATGTAATTGTGAAACGGTGTGATTCTAAATGCCGAATAATTTTTAAAAACTGTCAAATTATTGAAATAAATCTCGATTCTTAGATAGCGTGAATAGTGTGAAGCCGTAGATGTCGTGTTTTAAATTATCCCGTTCATTTGTAATCACTCCTGTTTATAATTATCATCCAAGTCGACACTGATGACTTGTAAAAACATGTATTTGTTACGATAGCAATATCTCAATTATTATTTTACAAGCATATTTTCATTGGTGGATTTTGTAAGCCACCGTGAAATGATTTGATAATGTTATTTAGCTATCACCTGTAATCGCACCTGATAATTGAACACGACGAGTGGGAAGGTGGCATCTCTATTTAGCGAAGATAATAATAATGGATAACGGTGTTGCATGTTAGCGGTTAAGATTGTAAATTGATATTTTGAATTATTAGAAGTTTCACGTGACGTTGAAGGCAAGATCGAGACCAACCATTATATTGTGACAATGTACTAAGATAACGCGTAAATCTTTTACAATTTATGTTTTTTTTTGGGTAAAGTTGTTTGCTTGCGGTAGAGAGCGATGTCTTTGACTGTGCTGTAAGCGCAGGAGGGAATATTATAATAGTCGGGTAGGAGTTAGAGGAGCAGCTATCCTGAGAGGGATATTGGAAGATGGGTTTAAGGGTCGCCAGATTAAACGCAATCCCCGAATGTAACGTGGAAGGGGTTTTATTTTTATGCATGAATAGGTAGGCAGTTTAAAAAAAGCTTAATTAAAAAAGAGTGAGTCAATTAAAGAGACTTTTCCTTCATCCTTTTTATCAATTTATTTGTTAAAACGGTTTCAAAATCCAGTAAATAGACTAGAATTAAAATTTATTAACTGTTTGTTGACTGTGCAGTTATTATAGTAATTCAATTTAGTCATATAGACGTACATTTGGATATTTTTAATTTTTTTATAATGAAATTACTATAATGTGAAAATATTCTTATCATTATTGTGCATTAATATTTAGTAAATTACAATGGTTCATATTTCGTGGTTAGCAAGGTGTTACCAAAGAAGGCAATTCGAGACTCGCTGTAGTATACTAATTTCGCAGCCTTAGACTTGAGGTCTATTTGACAGTTAACTGATGTATCTAAAATCACGAAAAGGCCTTCAGCCACTTTCTAACATGTAGCTTTTTTCGTGCATCCAGTAACGGGTCCCCATCTGGGTCTCCAAAAACAGGACGGTACAGCGAGGGTTTCACCAAGCGAGGTTCTTATATTTACTGAAATTATGTTCTTTTTAAACTGCCCCAGAAATTCATCCAAACGAATTTTCCAATACTTTCAAGTGTAGAGGCTGAAATATAAAATAAATATTCTAATGATTGTTTTACCAATATTGATAAATTATAGAGAATATTATTATTAAAAATATGTATTCATTAATACTGTATCTTTAACAAGCGTATTGATATAAGAAGAAGAGAAATGTTTTTATCTTTAAAGTGTTGTGTTTTTTTGTACTACCCATGTATTGTGGAATAGATATCATTTATATATTAGTTCTGTTCCATATCTGCCTCCATGTTTGATACAAAATTAATAAATGCGTCATTTTAGTCCCCTCGTGATTTCATTATTTCATACCCTGATCATTCCTCTAAATATATCCTATGAGCGCACAAAACTAGAGGAATTTTTCAATGTGACAATTTTAGAAAAGAACATTTTATTTAGATTTTTCAAATATAATGGGCTTTCTTGTTATTCCTGTGACCAATTAAAAATATATTCAATTAATTTGCGTGCCTAGCAAAAGAGTTTATAAATAACCTAAACCACGGAAAAGGTATTTAAAAATTGATGCAGAGAATAAGAGTGCAATTTGAACACATTTCCTTAGCCTTTTCATTACGGCTCGGTTTGAATACAAATTTTACTGTCAATTATAAAACTAGTATTTGAAGCATAAATGTACTTATCTGGTCTATTTTCATATATCACATTGTTTCTTGTATCCTTTAACTATCAGATGATGCATAAAAATAACTATTCTAAGAAAGTAGCTAAACGATATATCACGTCAACTGATGTCAACATACGGGGAATCTTATGACGGCATATGCTGACAACCGATGCGAAAGGATTAGATTTTGCTTCTACTGTTAGACATTAATATAATAATTTCGATTTGTAAAGCATTCGGCTCATCCATCGGCGATTTACTAGTAAGGGTTGTAGAAGTTTGTCAACTAAACAAAGTAAAAAAACAAAAACCACGGCTAATGCAATATGAGGGCTTAATTCTAGTTCATAATCTACCAAGTCCACGGTGCACACGCTAATTTGAAAAATATGGTTTCAAAACCAAATACTTCGATTTTACCGTACTATAATATCGATGTTAACGTTTACGCTTACAGCCGCTATAAGAAGTAACAGCTTAATGGCAGAAATTGGAGAGGTAATATAAAAATATATGATATAAATATACGAAATAATAATCTGCTTATTTGAGCTGAAAATAAATTACCTACCCAGTATTGATTTGCCGTAACGAAATAAAATCACCACTCATCGCCACACTTACACGAAAGAAGAAGAAGACTTTGAGACACGTATTCTCCTAGCCGGCGACTCCTGTCAGTCCATTTGATACACCAAAAGTTAATCAAATAATCATAAAATGGCCAACCTTACCACCGTGCTGGGAAAGTTCTACAACGAGTACATCACCCGCACCCCCAAAAAGCTCAAGATCGTCGATGCATACCTCTTGTACATCATGCTGACAGGGATCATACAATTCGGTTATTGCTGTTTGGTCGGAACGTTTCCCTTTAATTCATTCCTCAGCGGCTTCATTTCTACCGTCTCCAGCTTCGTCCTTGCAGGTATTGAGCTTAATTAGATACCATTGCATATGTATGTGTTGCAATGAATTCTTACACAAAGTAGTATCGTCATCAAATGTTTTCATCGATGTTATCAGTAACTGAGTTCGCGTAACATGTTTTTTATACATGCACATGCACATGCAAAAAAGAACTTCAGAAAGTTTTACATTATGTAGATTCTATGATCAGCAGGATTAATACACATTCCCTGCATGCAGAAGGATGTATTAATTGTGTAATTAATCCGGTTGAGAAAAATACAAAGAAAAATATATACATGATTTATTTTTCCATATCTCCAACGTTCACCACAAGTTACCACCATTCATCTTTGTCAGTTGCCATTGTCCATGGTTCATACCAAGACATCTCTGCACCCAAACCTGGGAACATATATGGTTCCCGTCGACTTCTAAGGCAGAAGACCGAGGACTTAATAAAACGGCTGTAGGCTAGGCATATTTTTGGGTGATTTGTTAATCTGATTTTTTCAAGGAGTTCGGATGATTAGCCCTACACTCTTTTTTAGTCCTAAGGATCGGCTCAACCCAACCATCGACTCTTAATTAACATCAGGCGGTGACCCATCTATGTTTTGGTCCACGCCCAATGTAGCTTGATTTCGATGATCTAACGAGATTTGTACTAACAATGTGCTATTGCTGCTGGACAATTTACTTTAGTGTATAAAAAAAAGGCTTGGAAGATTAAGAGGATTTTTTAGTCTTTTTTTGATTTTCAAATTGCACCCAAATGTAACATATTTTTTCACTCAATTGTTATTGGATCAAATATTTTTGGGTAATTAGCTTAAATGAGTATAAAAAGGAATATTTTATTTATTTAGTTTAACCCTTTCATTACGGTTCGGTTTGAATACAAATTATACTGTCAATTACAAAAGTAGTATTTGAAGCATAAATGTACTTATCTGTCTATTTTCATATATCACATTGGTTCTTGTATCCTTTAGCTATCAGATGATGCATAAAAAACTATTCTAAGAAAGTAACAAAACGATATATCACGTCAACCGATGTCAACGGTCGGGGAATCTTATGATGGCATATGCCGACAACCGATGCGAAAGGGTCAAGGAAGCGGATGGAAAGAGCTTTTATTCGACCCGTTAATGTTTTCAAAAATTAATTATTAGATTGGTGGATTTATGCATTAAAATTGTAATAGTTATATGTGAATTTTATCCATGCTTAAATTATGTTCTAACATAGTTATGGATGTCACTCTATTTGAATGTGTGGATAACCTTAGTCTGAAAGCTTACATCGATTTTTTTAATGCTAATTGAATTTTTTTTTTCAGTCTGTCTCAGACTGCAGGTGAACCCTGAGAACAAGGCCCAGTTCCTTGGCATCAGCCCCGAGCGAGGATTTGCCGACTTCATCTTCGCGCACATTGTCCTTCACATCGTAGTCATGAATTTCATCGGTTAAACTAACAATGTATGAAATGAGTAATTATAATAAATAATATATAAGTTTTTTTTGCAATATACAAATATATTTTAATTATTTCTCTTTTTTAATTTCTGCCTACCATTATATAACCCAGAGCTCCGCAACCTTTTCTCATCTACGGCACACCAAAGTACTTCTTTGGATTCTACGGCACACCAAAGTTCTCACCTTGAATACCATGGCACACCAAAAGCCAAAAATAGGTATTAATTTGATCAATTTCAGTTTTTTTAAATTTCATTTAGAACTTAATAAACCAAGTACCTCGTTGTATGTCTACATAAATAGGCGATAGGCGCTGGGAGCTTGAGGACCGTTGTAAAATTATTTATTTATAATATTGCCTTATTTGATCGCAGCACACCTGTATCGGCTTACGGCACACCAGTGTGCCGCGGCACACCGGTTGCGGAGCACTGATATAACCCTTACACATTATCCGAGGTTTGTTACATTAACCACCTAACGGTTTTTTTTGTTACAAAAATTGTTCCATATCTATTTATTTTTTAATTCTGTACATTTTGCTTCTCTTGTATGCGCACACACATTGGCATGTAATTCCAGAAATGTACAGATTTATTTTTCACCTGTTGGTGTGTGAAACCGTTAAGTGGTTAATCTATTTACCTTTTTAAACTGTAGCATTACACTTTGAAAACATTGTCCATGACAGTGCTACAGAAATGATGGTCCATGGATCAGTACACACTTCTCTTATACTCAAGAAAATTTAGTAGGATACCTGACTAAAAATTTTTTTTTATGTAAACACAGGAGAATACTGACAGATGGTGATAGTAATTCTGAAGTCTCATCTGTGGAATTCTATGACGCTTACCATAGTGCATATGGCTAAGCGCTGCATGTGGAGTGTTGATCCGCCAATGTCATAGCTACAGCCCGAGATTCACGCATCATCCTTATTATTAAAGGAATTAACTATGAATGGATGGTCTTCACGGGATGACTTTCGTCTACCAATTTTAATTAATAGGCTATGTCTGGGATTTTATGGGTGAGGGATCAAATTCACACCAACCAAGGGTATTTTAGAGCTCAGAAATCGATTAAAATTCCTTTTCTTTAATCTCCGTTGGGGATCGAACCCACGACTTTTGGCTTGCAAAGCAAGCGCTTTGACCATTGATCTACGCCCGCCGGCGATAGAATATTATGATATAAGGTTTAAAATAATTTAAATAACTGAAATTAACTCAAGAAAATGAAGGATGATATATTAAATTTTAAAATACTTCAAATAAGTGTATATAGGTACAAAATAGGTAAATTAAATAAGTAAATACTCAAAAAATAAATAAATTAGGTAATTACTAAAAAAAACAATGTTTATAATAGTGGCATTATTTATTTAAATTCATAACATTTTAAATCTAATGACTGGTCAAGGAAAACAATCACATTTTAATTATAAATACCCTGAATTAATATAAAACATAGTATTGTTGAGTGACTTTGCAAATAAAATATATATAATGGGAGTACACCACAGCGAGCAACCTAATCTCTCATTTTATACACACTAATATATTGTTGATCAATATTACATAAACCAATGTAATCCATGTTGTTTAGTAACTGTTCAAAGTTTCTTTTAAGAGTATTTATATCAACACATTGTTGTTGGGACACGGATTTTTCCGTTTTTGCGGGACTGCTGCTGGATTGCGGAAACCGGAAAGATCCGTGTTTTGTAGTCTGTTGCTAGAAGTCCTCGGCTCACGTGTTTATCCGTGTAGTTAGAACTGATTTTTTTTGTTGTTGTCAGCAGCTAAATGTCACTGCTTTGATATTTAATAAAGACATTTTTTTATTCGTCTTCGCATTTATTACAGTTCCGCCAAATGTATTGCACTAATTTTGATATTGAATTTCTATACCATACAAAAATATTTATCAAAAAATGACACATAAAAGTTAAATAAAGAACTATAAATGCTTTATACATGCTTTTTACTCGTTTTGAAAACCTTGAAACATTCCTGTTATCCCAAATTTAGTTTTATTTAGTGTTTAATTCGATTTTTTATTACATACATTTTTAAAAACCGCAAGTTTCCAGTGAATATAAAACTGACATCCTCCATGTTCCTTCTTCATTAGATAGTATTGTTTTTGGGAAGTCTGTGTTTAAAATTTCATAATTTTGTATTGTATAAAAGTTATGGCGAGTTTCTGAAAATGTAAAGATACGCGCGCGGCTGCTAAAAAATGGCCCGCGCCAGGCTTGAAACAATGCGCAAAATCACCCGACAACAATGTGTTAAAACCTTAAAAGGTAAATTTAAAAAAAGAACAATCATATTAATATGTCACCAAGAATTGTCAGTAAACATTCTTGATTATTTCAAGGTACTTATATTTAAAATACTACATTTTTAATGATTCTAATAGTGAATGCTAAAACATTAAATAATATAGTCATTGATATCATTTCATCATAACATTAAAACTAAAATATAATCTTATCTTTTTAAAGGACATCGATAATAATATGAATCGTAAAACTAATTTAAAAAAGGTGATAAAACAACTAAGAAACCGGAACATTTCTAAATACTTCAGGTTTCAACTGATATTTACAAAAAAAATATTTCAAATCCATTCCAAACATTGATTTATTAACACATTACATTAAAAATGGTTCTCAGCATAATCAAGGAAGATAGGCACCTGTAAGAACCATCTCAGAGAGGCGAGTCCGATGGACCGGTCGCATCATGCGCCACGATGCTCTTCTTCACAACGTTGTGAAAGAAATGGTTAAGGGTAGAAACTGCAGAGGCCGCCCTGGACGGGAGTATTTGCAGCAAGTGTTCGAGGAGATGAGTTGCAGCTCTTATGCTGAACTAAAGAGGGTTGCAGAGGATCGAGAATAATGGAGATCGAGATGCAAGATTTGGTTGCTGCATACCAATCCACCGAATTGATACTACGAAGAAGATTAAAAATGACAAGGGCTGCCAACTTTATAAACCATTTTTTTTCGATCATACGATAAATTTTCATAATATTTTATTTCCTTAAAAATCATAAATATTAATTGAAATGAAATTTAACATTGAATAGCATAATAATATAAATTATGGTTTGCAAATTAAATACTTCTTAGAGACACCGTTAACCAAAATAATACATAAAATACACGTGGACGGACAGTAATGCGTTAATAAATGACATGTTTCAAGCAATCTTACACTCTTTATGTACTTAATACAAATACGGATAATTAATTCATTAGAGAGGTTGAAACATGTCCATAAAATAGTTGTGGAGTAAAAATAATTCAGAAGAGTGCAACAGATACAAGAAAAATATTAATTTGATTTTTTCCTTGTTACTGTGTTCAAAAAAGATTGTAATCATTATTTATTATTTTTAAACATGACATTTTTTTTACAAAATATTCTATTCAATTCAGAACGAGTTACTTTATTTAACCCTCCCCTTGCTGTGCTAAAGACTTCGGTGCGCTCCGATGATATGTATTTATTACACCATATGAAAATGTCGTTTAAAACTCTGAAAAATGTGAATATTCCTAAATATTGCTTTGATTGACTATGGTTGAAGTTAAAATGTAACAATTTTTGCAATTTAATTAACTGAAAAAGAGAAAAAACCATCACAATTAGCGGCTATAGCTGGTGCAGCCCACAATTCAATGCACATGTTCTCACACGGACACATATACATGCATACATTGGAAAACGTTCAGGTGTAGGTGAGTCTATCCCCGATTATTCCAGAAATGATTTATTTACATGGCTTCCAATGAATAACTATACATTATTTTAATTTTATTTAATACATAATAATATTATGGAGGATTACAAAAATTGTTCACTCAGTATCTATTATATTTTATATGGATATTCTCATTATTAGAGTGGAGTTGTAGTAAATACATAACATCGTAAAGCAAGGGTTAAACAAGCAATGTTTTCATTTCGACAAATATTGTAAGCAAGCGATATTCGGTATGAAATAAAAAACGCATTTTGGTATTAAAATAGTTTTAAAAATCTAATTTAATAGCCGATTCACAGCCTTTATAAAGAAACGTAATAGCATCCCTAACTCTTAAAAAAAAGAACTTAAATATCTCTAATCAAAAAGGTACTTAGCTTACTTTGCATCCGAGACGAATGATATTATTAAAATAAAATTTAATCTGCAACAACTTTTTTTAACATTTTTTTTCTTCAAATAGTCCCTCAATTTTTTTTTTAACACACATTTACTAAATCACTCCATACAGTACTTTGGCATAATATTATTATATTTCTAAAACAATATATTTTTATACATCTAAAAAAACAAGCTTACGCATCAATGTGTTAAATAATTAACAAAAATAGATCGCATGTCTAAGAATCTTAGCGATAAGTAAATTTGATTTTACTATTGACAATTACAGTGCTACCTCGACATACGAGTTTAATTCGTTCCGCAACCTTGCTCGTATTTCAAAGCGAAATTCCCCATTATCACAAAACGCGAGCACAACTTATCAAAGATGCTTTGATAGTGAGAGCACACTGATAACTGATTCTCTGACCGTGGCCGGGGGATTCGTGGCGGGAAAGCGTGACGCGCGGTTCGTGTGCAACCGGCCAACCCGCTAAGCCGATTGCACGTATCTCTAATTTTGCTCATATTTCAAAATCAAAAATCGCTCGCTCGAAGGCTCGTATCCCAAAAAATTCGTATTTCAAGGTACCATTATATACGGAGACTAAAATCTTTAAATACTTAGATATACGGCATAAATAATTGTTTCAAGCTAAAAGCACAAAAACTTACATACTATACACATCAAAGTTGATGAATTGGTTACATAATCATCTTTAGCTTAATTCTTTGTTTTGACCAACAATTCAGTAGTCATCATCAGCTGCTATGAGAAATTAATTTAACCGTATGCATGCCACGAGTCCAAATATGGGCCTGCTGCGGGAAGCCCGCCAGTGCCGTGAGCACACCGATGTGTTAATATGATAAAACTGTATATTTTCGGCCAATGTTATAGCTTAGGTCTATAGCGACATCTAGCGTCTGCCCAAGAAAAAATAAAGGTTAAAATTGGACACCATTTAGGGGTTCAAATCTTCGATAATCCATGAGTCGTTGCATAGATCGATTCAGGGTCATGGCATCCATACGGTTAAAAAATGTTTTTTTATTAATTAAACATACAATTAATTATTAAATAAACAAAAATTCAATTTCTTTCATTGCAGCAAGTGTGGTAAAAATATCAACTCACCACACTAAGTAGGGCTTTTTTTTAAATTTGCGTTTTGCTTGTGTTTACATAAAAAAATATACTTTATATAATATTATAAATAAGTAGCTGTGGCTCAGGTTTTCACTAACACAAAAAGTAAACTCACAAACTGACTAAAGTTTTTTGGTAGTCGTTAGTTATGACACGACCATTTGGTAGCAAAGTATTCTAGCGCACAACACTAGCTTCATTTACCAGCTCATGTATTTTAAAATAAATATAGACACGCCACTAAGCATGAGGGCTAACGCCAGTCAGTCCCCAGAACCCGGCACGTCAGGACACGCTACAGTCCTCGATACCAAAATTCCCCACGAACCACCGACTAATGTTGACGTTACATCACTTCTATCGACGATTACTTAGCAGAACTAACAACATGAATGTTCCAACTTGCATTGAAATGATCACGCCATAAGTAACAAATACCATTTTTTACACTTTTTGTGGCCATCCTAGTAATCCCCTCACCTATCGATTATAAAACACTTAAATTGCTTCATTTTAGTTCACCCATAATGTGTTTTATATTTTTTGGTATATTTAAAACATTAAAACCTAACAAACGATAATCGCCCCATTTGAATCACTATAAGCATTTGATCAAGCTTAATTTGAACCATATTGCTAACAGCATCTTTATAGCAAGAAATTAGTGAGAGAATCTCTTACTAATCTTCATCACCTTTCAACTTTAGACACTTATTATGCCAATGAATATTGTTTTAATTTTCACTTATAAACAAAAAATCTTTAGATACACATTGATTTTTCATTACATTGATTAGGTAGCTTTTAATTTGAAAACAGCCAGTCAAAAAAACATAACTTGTCTTGTTGTTATTGACTGCAATTCATCTATGTTAGGTCTATTAGAAATTTACAAAATACTCTTCTTGTGGCCTAAGTACTTTTTTCCACTTCGATAATTTTTAATGATTTTTTGACTCGATTCTCTTGACATCTACGGCAACAATTTCATTATCCTCATATGTACTTTTGATGAATTTCCAGCTTATTCTTTAGGCCCCTTGACTATCCTTGTCCAAGAAGGTTATCAGGAAATATACATAGAATGTACTTGACACGAGCTACTAAAAGCATCACATGAAGACCATAGTTGCTGACAAATATTCATCATGCATCAATATGCTCCAAATAGAGAGCAGATAGCAAATATTGATGATTTAACCGACTCATGCTAAATTATAATTATTACTCGAGACGAGTAATTATATTCTTTACACAAATGTGTCGTGATATTGTGTAATGCATATATCGTGTAGTGATAGCATTAGATATGGCATGCGACTATATCGTGTAGTGATAGCATTAGATATGGCATGCAAAAATCATTGATCAGAATGGGTTGGCTGATAATTCGACTGCAAAAAGTATCCTTCAAAGTAGGCAATGTTTTTCTCTCGACGCATATGTGTGTTGTTTGGTGACGGGTTGGGTTAGTCCAGGTCTGGTGTTCAGATAGTCGGTGTTGAGGTCATGTTGTTGGGATGTCGTTCCTCATACCGCCTCCTGGCGCTGCTCAGCAGCTGGTCTCGGCGCCGCCTCAGCAATCTCTCGCGTTCGGACGCGTTTCCGGAAAATTCTCCCCCATTTGTGACATTGTCGTCGACTCTGGAAATATAATATTTTGATCGTTTGATATAAATGAATGATTGACATACAATGCGGCACCAGTATGGGGGCGATCAGCTTGCCGAGCTTACCAGTTCATTGTTCAATTTAATTAGATTATTTATTTTTTATTCTTACAAACAATACAAATGTTATTTCAAAGCGTTTATAAATAAAGTAAAAATGGATACAAAAAACAACAAAGAGTATTGCAACGGCACATTATATATTAGTGTTTGTACTCGTGATATCAAGGATGCTTAAGTATTGACATATTTACTGTGAACGACCTTACATTTAGCACAAGTGGAGACACAATACTGAGCGCCGATAGTCAGGAATTGTAACAATAAAAATGACGTCTCAAATACATCAAATTTGACACACAAACAACACAAGATATTATTGTCACAAATTCGAACATCCATCAATCCGCATCTGTTAACTTAATTATACGCTTTACACAAATGTGTCGTGATATTGCGCAATGAAAATATATCGTGTAGTGACAGCATTAAATACGGCATGCAAAAGTCATTGATCAGAATGGGTTGGATGATAATTCGACTGCAAAAGGAATCCTTCAAAGTAGGCAATGTTCTTCTTTCGACGCATTTGTGTGTTGTTCGGTGACAGGTTAGGTTAGTCCAGGTGTGTCCAGGTCTGGTGTTCAGACAGCCGGGGTTGAAGTTATGTTGGTGGGCACTGAACCCGAGGCAATGTCACACCAAATATGTAAAAATCCTTATCTCAAGTGATAGATTCTCGCGTCTCACATGGATCTATTGTTGCCAAACTCACCCCTCGTGCGCTGCATCAGAAGTTGCCTCTGTCCTCTGCTCCTGTTGCCCCTGAGTGTCTCCCGGCTCGCTGAAGAGCGGCGCGGCCAGGCGGCCGTCTAGAATGTTCTCAACTGTAACTTCCACGGAACGTGTGCTGCGCAGGTCTTGGATGATGGCAGCGATACCAAAGTGCGGAAACAGCTGCTGCACCTACAATACACAATTCGGTAATGTCAATATACTTCATTGGTAGTACACAATTGATAGATCATGTGAAGTGACAAACAATTTAAGAACATAAAAGTCTAACGGCCTCGTTAAGTGCACACGTTATTCCAATGATATCCTTGATGTAGTTTAACAGCAAGGGACCGTCATAACTAAGCAGCAGTTCAGGAAGTTCCTTTCAGAAAATGGAGACTCCCGAGCTACAACACAGAACAAGTCTTCTGTTCTCATGGATAATGCACTTCATCAGAGAATGACTTACTGTCGTGTATCTGTTGTATATCAGATTCAAGTATAGATGACAACTGACATATTTAAAAAAAAAGGCTCAGTTGGTATTATTATACGAGTATATAGTCCCAGTTACATAAATGTGGTTTAATATTGATATTGTCTAACCTGTCTTGCCATGGCGTCCATCTGTGATGTAGTTCCTGGTGGCTCTCCGCTGGTCACGTGCGTTACTTCCACAGAAAAGCTGGGCAGCCATGACACGTAACGGGAGCCTAGAGTTAGAAGCAATTCTACTTAGGAAACAAAATACTTAAAAATAAATAATCTATACAATCAATCTTAGATCTAATTGACTGCCACTACACTGTCTACACTGTCTACACTGTCTACACTGTCACACTTAAAAGGACAGGCGAGTTTTGATTTCAATCAATTAAATTGGTTTAAAAATAATAAAAAATACATAATTACAGAAAAATAATAATATTTTTTAATTTTCTAAGCATTGATTTCTTTAATATAAGGGCTTGATCAAATAAGCCTCCAGACCATTATTGTGCTTATTATCAATATTTCATATTTGTATTTTAAAAATTAATTTATAATTTTAGTAAAAACAAATCAATATTCTAAAAAATAATAGAAGTTGTCTAAAGTAAATTTTTTTTTTTTTTAAGAAGTTAATGGTTCAACAAACAAATTTGACTTGTAGTGGTTGAATTTTTAGCTATTGCTTACAAATTATCATAATTTTTGAGGAAGTAGTTGTCAATTTGATGAATGTTAGGTTAGTAGTTATTTGTTACCGTCAAAGTGAAACAGATGGTTGGGAGCCCTGGCTGCTGGTGTGGGGGCGGCGGGGGCCCGGGGCCACAAAGCCAGCGCCAGGCGACAAGTTGGGCAGGAGGTGTCCTGCTGCAGCCAGGATGACAGGCAAGAGCTGCAACAACAATACGCTTAGCTTAGAAACGAGTCATATTAAGAATATATAGTCATTAGAACAGTGGTTCTTTCTGGTGCTCTGTGAGTTAGCTCACGGAATTGTTATTTAAATGTTTAGCATTCCGTGTAAAAACATATTTAATATGCTGTATTTAAGCAGATTCAACTGGAATAGCGACAAGGCGAGGTCTAAGTAACTTGATATATCATGGAATCGATCTTACTTGTGGAAGAGATGTGAGCAAGGTAGTTTACGAGCAGAATCCATCTTCTCCCAGCAGATGGCGCAGATGTCACAGTTGGCGGCTAACTCCTCGCCAGTTGCCATCGGGTAACTGCAATAATAAACATGACATATTTAAAAAATGGCTTGGACTACAAAACATATAATTTTGATAAAATATACAAATCTATATATATATATATACATTTGCTATCCAAAACATTACCGATAAGTTACTAACATTTTCCTCTCTCTCAAAAATGGGGTTACTCCGTCGCGTGAGGCAGGATGAGGAGCAGATTGATAACGCAGACTTTCTTTTAGAAGCACATTGATTATATTTACGTTAAAACTTTACAAATTTAGGGCTCGACCTCGACACAGCATTAGGTCGAGCCGCAATACAATATCTCTCGCCGAAAGGCGGTAGGCAACTACTGATCTCCGCGATCGGTCTGGGCTCTCGCCCGCGCCACGTCCAAAATGACAACATGGCGCATACACACACGACAAGCGACTAGAAATAAGAGACGAAAGATAGCATATCGAGGCTTTTCGGTGCAAGCCTGAAAGGGTTGTGAATTGTTTAGAAGAGATGTGTGCTCGAGTATGCATTTCTTTCGGATAGTGCGTGGCGTGTTTAGAAATCGTGATATTTTGTTGGAAATCGGTTTGTTTGTCCCTGACAATAATAATAATATAAGGATAAGGAGGCACAGATTGTTTGTTCTTCCTAGAGGTAATACTAACCTGCTAGAGACTATGCCTCTTGGGAGAGTGATCAGACTGTTAAACCATATCGCCTCGAATATTGACATATTCCACTTGAGAGAAGCCCAGTTTCGACATGAGCTCCACGAATTTATTTATCAAAGTAATTTCATGGAGTCTTCTGTTTGGCGAGCTTCGGGACTTTTTAATAATTATTGTTAATAATAGTAAATACCTAATTGTTTCTCTTGTATTATATCTTATTTCAGGATCGTATTAAATATATTTGTATTTGTAATGTTTCTGAAAGAAATAAAATGAATAAAATTCAAATAACAAATTGATATCAACAAAAACAGATAAACAATAACCGCCGTTTATTTTTCTTCGATATTAACGAGAGAAACGTCTAAAATTCGATATTTAATGTAGATTTGTATGTGAATATCTATTATAAAAATAATAATAATAAAATATCTACACAAGCTTACTTCTTCTCCATGTGGTTGAGAACCCACAGGTAGTTGCGGTGTTTGCGCACCCTTCGCTGGATCTCCTGGAACAGATGCCGCAGCTGCATGCAGATGACCAGCGACGCCATGGACAGGAAGATGTTGCTCCACAGCAGCATGTGCAGGTGATGCGCCAGGTCCACGCCCAGGGCGGCCATCTCGAATGCCAGCTCTGCGTAGTGAGCAAGGGGAGCTCGACGCTCGCGAGCTGAACCTAGCTGGCGTTGTCTCTCGCGCTGCTCTTGTTCATGCTGCTGGAGCTGCTCTTCCTAAAGAACAACACATACAAACTTAGCAGACTTTCTTATACAGGATGACACAAAATTAGTCAGCCTTTAGGAAAAAAAAATATTTTGGAAATGGCAATGTACGTCTATCACATTTGACATTTGTGAACTAGACAGCTGTAGTTTACAAATGTTACATTCCGCAAGAGTGTGGAATAATTGTGTCGATTTTTTTGACCAATAATCGGTCGGTGGTATTAGTTCCTTCTTCTTTTTCCTAGCCCTATCCCATTTACTTGGGGTCGGCTCTCCTAATAACATTTTTCCATGATGCTCGATCGAAGATAAGCTCAATGTCAACTCCGAGACGATCCATGTCCTTCTTGACTGTCTTGAGCCATGTTGCGGGAGGCCGATCCGGTCCCAGCCTTCCCGCCTCCAGCTGCAGGGCTGCGTTCACAATGTGTGTGCTATCCCGCCTACACACATGTCCATACCAGCGCAGGCGGCTTTCTGTCGCTTTGTCCACAATGGGGGCTACCTTGAGGTTCCCTCTGATGTGCTCGTTTTACACTTTGTCAAGCATACTCACCCCGGCGTCCCACCTCAACATTCTCATTTCTGCTACGTGCAGCTTCTGCTCCTCTTTTTTTCTCATAGCCCAGCATTCTGATCTATAGAACATAGCTGGCCTCACGATAAGGGAAGGTGTACAACCTACCCTTTGACTTTTACTAGTACCTTGTTGTCAATGACCAATGGCTCCTTGAAATGTTTGATGCCTGCATGATCGGCAGTCAAATCCCAAAAATATGGAGAAAGTCCAAGGTCATAGCCATTTTAAAGCCGGGGAAAAACCCTGATGATGCTAAAAGCTACCGCCCAATATCTTTACTATGCCATATATTTAAAATCTTCGAACGAATGCTACTCAACCGACTCACCCCTTTATCGAACCTAAAATGATACCCCAGCAGGCGGGCTTCCGACCCGGAAAGTCATGCACTGGGCAAATACTAAACCTGACCCAACATATCGAAAACGGGTTCGAACTAAGGAAAGTTACCGGAGTGGCATTCGTCGACTTAACCGCTGCATACGATACAGTGTCGCACAGCACACTCCTCAGTAAATTGTACAGAATGACAGGTGACTTCTCGCTAGTGCAGATGATCGCGGCTATGCTGCATAACAGGAGATTCGCAGTGGATTTTCAGGGGAAAACCAGCCGATGGCGTAACCAAAAGAACGGCTTACCACAAGGCAGTGTACTTGCTCCTATACTATTTAATATATATACAAACGACCAACCCACCCCTAAAGATACAAAGTCTTTCATATATGCGGATGACTTAGGTTTGGCAGCACAAGCAGTAACGTTTGAAGAAGTTGAAGACATCCTAAGCCAGGGACTCAACGAGATGTCCCATTACTACGAAACCAACCATCTCAAACCTAACCCATCAAAGACACAAGTCTGCTGTTTCCACCTTAGAAACAGGGAAGCTAACAGAAAGCTTCGTGTCACGTGGGAAGGTAGAGTACTGGAACATAGCGACCATCCAAAATACCTCAGAGTCACTCTAGATCGCACCCTCACCTTCAGGCGTCATTGCAGCAACACCAAACAGAAAGTTGCAACAAGGAACAACCTCATCCGCAAACTGACCAACACTCACTGGGGAGCCCAACCACCCCTTCTTCGTACCTCAGCTTTAGCACTTTGTTTCTCAGCCGGAGAATATGCGGCACCAGTGTGGGGTCGATCAGCCCACTGTAATCAAGTGGATACTGCCCTGAATGATGCATGCAGAGTCGTCACAGGCTGCCTCAAACCAACACCCATTTCTAAACTATACCCCTTGGCTGGTATCGCACCACCGAACATAAGACGCAAAGTCATATGCGCCGAAGAAATGCGTAAAGCAATCAACCAACCGTCCCACTGCTTGTATAATCAGATACCCCCAACACCAAGATTGAAGTCTCGAAGCAGCTTTCTGAAATCCACACAACCTCTCACATCCGGCCCTGAATATGAAAGACTCCAACTCTGGCAACAAATCGCACCAGAGGATTTCATTACTCCAAAGGAAGGCCTCCCAACTGGCAAGAGCCTTGACTGGCCGACCTGGAAATCCCTAAACAGATTGAGAACCGGAGTTGGTAGAACAAAGGACAACCTTGAGCGGTGGGGAATGCTTCGGCAGGGAGAGACACTGTTGTGCGACTGTGGAGACCTTCAAACCGCCTCACACCTACGATGCTGCTCCATGTGCCCAACAAGTTGCACATCTCAGGACCTAATGCTGGGCAACACACGAGCTATCGATGTTGCCAGATATTGGGAAAAAATAATTTGACGTCGCTGACACGAAGAAGAAGACCTTGTTGTCACACAGTATTCCGGAAAGGGTACGCCATTTCAGCGATCCGGTGTTCTATGCTCTATATCGGCTTCAATTTTGCCGTCTGTACTAAAAACAGAGCCGAGGTAAGTAGCGTGAATTTCGACATTCCTAATCATTGTTAATTTAATGAGTATTAAGTTAGAAGTCAATTTTAACAGCGAGTATGGCTTAGTGGTGAAAGCATTTGCTTACCAAACTGAAATTTGTAGCTTTGATCCTCGACGAAGATTAAAAAAATATATATATAGTTTTCTAAGCTCTGTAAGTAACCCCTGGTTGGTTTGAATTTGAATGCTCATCCGTAAAATGCTAGTCATACCCTATTAATTAAAATTCATAAAAATTATGACAACACTATATACCGTCATGTTGTCCATGTCTTCGTTGTCCCTCTGCTCCAGTTGCTCCCCTGACGATGCTCCGCTCCCTGCAGCTCCACGTGCCTCCACCACGTGCAGGGCGTAGCGGAAGATCACGTGAGCAGTTCTCACACACAGCAAGATGCTCTGGAAATGAAAAAAATTGGGTTTTAATCTAAATCATTAACAAAATATCTGTGGAATAATTTGTATTAACTTTACTTAACCCTTACGTGCGGAATAAGATTTCATAAAAAGTCACGAAATCAGTCAATTAGTCAATGAAACATAAAGTTGAATATTAAAGGATGATTTTTTTAACGTGTTTTGATTGGTCAGTGCTGCATTTATATTCACCTTCAGTAAAAAAAAGTAAAAACTAAATTAAATAAATCAGTTATTATTTTTAAAAAAGGGCAAAATTGAAACATGTTTAGAATGACCCACAACTCAATACATATCGTAAAAAAAAAATTGACGATGGAACGTCGTAATACGAATCAAAATTATATTCAATATAGTATTCGGATAAATCCGCATCTCGCACTGAAGCGACGTGTTTTTTTCAGAGCGTTGGATAAATCCGCACCTCGCACGTAAAGGGTTAAGGAAAGACGACTTAACATCGCCGGGCAGATGAGCAGCACGAAGAATTTTTCGGAAGCACATTTTTTATTTTTTATGTAAACACATACAGGAGAATACCGACAGATGGTGATTGAGTGATGCTCAAGTCTCATCTGTGGAAATCTATAACGCTTACCACGGTGCACATGGCTAAGCGCTGCTTGTGGAGTGTTGATCACCCAATGTCATAGACTACAGTCCGAGATTCCCGCATCACCCTTATCATTACATGAATTTACTATGAATGGGTGGTCTTCACGGGAAAACTTTCGTCAACAACCAATTTTGCTTAATAGGCTATGACTGGAATTTTACGAGTGAGGGATCAAATTCACGCCAACCGGGGTATTTTAGAGCTCAGGAATCGATTAAGAATCCATTTTTTTTAATCTCCGTCAGGGATCAAACCAACGACCATTGGTTTTCAAAACAAACACTTTGACCATTGAGCTATACCCGCCGGCAAATAAATTAAGGATAAGTGCCGAAAGTGTAAAATTAAGTTTAAAGGTATTTTTATAATCATTTTAATTCTAAAATCAGTTATGGCGGCCACAGACTCCTTGTTGGCAACCTCTGCACTATGATACATAACTATATACTCTGTACATACAATCACCACAATCCCTAAATGTGTACAACCACTAAACATCCTTCGCACATGCAACGTCTAACCTTCCAAGTTGTATGTCATAGAATCCATTGGAGGCCAAGACCTTCTGTCTGTGCTCTCCTGCTGTGTTTACAAAGAATGATTGCTGTATTTATATATATCCATATTTACATAATTGAATAATGAATTAGTTAGTAATTAAATATTTGCTATACTTTGTATGAATAGAAATATGTTGCATCTGATACATTTTACAGTACAATTTATGGACAATATGATTTTATAATTATGCGAATAAAAATGTAAATTTATGTTTTAAAAACAAAGTAAAGTGTATCTAATGTCCTCTTAAATACTTGACAACGTATGTAATAGATTATGTGTATTCTACAAGAGATGCCTATCTTCCTTCATTATGCTGAGAGCCTCCGAGAGAAATTCCGAGAATTCTTCTGTATGACCACATCTCAAAGGCCTCTAGTCTTTTTTATCACTTTCAGATAAGCACCATGTCTCACAGACGTACATCAAGATGCTCCAAGCAAATGTTTTGCCAAAATGCTTGCGGAGCTTTAAATTAATATTTTTTGACTCAAGAATTTTCGGTTTTTTATTGAACGCTAGCCTTGCTTGATGTATGCATCTTTTGACTACTATTTTTGTTCTGCCATCCCAGGTGATGGTATTTCCAACGTAAACAAACTCTTTTGCATATTTTAGGGTTACTCCTAGCATTGATATATTAATGTTCTGCTGCTCATTGCGGCTTACTCTCATGACTTTGGTTTTTGTGCTGTTTATCTTCATATTAAAGTTAGAATTAAATATGTTTTCCATGGATGTCAGCGCTTCAGTGAGTTCGTCTTCAGTTTTAGCAATCAGAGCAATGTCGTCAGCAAACCTTATCATATAAATCTTTTAACCGTGTATTTTGACCCCCTCTCTATGACACATAGATAAGAACACACACCTAGTAAGAACCATCTCAGAGAGGCGACTGGTCACAACATGCGCCGCGATGGTCTTCTTCACGACATTGTGGAAGGGATGGTTGAGGGTAGAAACTGCAGAGGGCGCCCTAGACGAGAGTATTTGCAGCAAGTGTTCGAGATATGAAGCTCTTATGCTGAGCTAATGAGGATTGCAGAGGATAGAGAAGAGTGGAGATCGAGTTGCAAGATTTTGTTGCTGCAAACCAATCCACTGGATTGATACTATGAAGAAGAAGATAGATTCAAGTCTTTTTTATTTGTGATATAAACCGAGGCATATTTTGGGCGATTTGTTGATTGTTTTTTTTTTAAAGAGGTCGCATGATTAGCTCGATGTTCCCTACGCATGGACCATTCAGTCCGAAGGATCGGCTCGATCCAAACAGATTAAGCGTTACATATAGGTATTATAATAAATTACATTCCAACCTTTTTACATGATACATTAGTAAATAAAAATCAATAAATCTGTTTAAACAATCAAAATTAACGCTTAACCCTTTCTCTCCCACAAAAAATGCTCTATGAATCATCATCATCATCATCAGCCTGTGTCCGTCCACTGTTGAACGTAGGCCTCCCGCATGAGTCTCCATCCTCTTCGATCCTCCGCCTTCCGCATCCAGGTCACTCCCGCTATTCTTCTTATATCGTCAGTCCATCTTGTAGGGAGTCGGCCAATGCTTCGTTTGCCAGTTCTTGGGCGCCATTCCAATACTTTTCTTCCCCATCGACCGTCGTCTCTTCGACAGATATGTCCTGCCCATTGCCACTTGAGTGTACCTACTCGTTGGGTAGCATCCACTACTTGAGTTCTTCTGCTCTATGAATAGATTTACAGAATTATAAGGTAAAACAATACATCTAGTACCAGTGCTGGTTTTAGATGACGAAGGAAATGGGTCGGCGTCCCAGGGCGCCCAAGGCAACCAATCTTGTTTGAATTAAATATAAGCAATCTAGGTCTAAAGCCAGCACTGAACCTCCTTGACAATGATTCAACACTTATGCAGAAACGGCTTCAATGAAATGATTGGGTGTAGATGGGTTCTGGTTCTCACCTCGGCTGCCATGAAGGCGAAGGTGTTTAGTCCTCCTCCGCAGAGCGCCACACCACCACAGAGCAACAGCAGAAGAGCTGCTAGAGACAGAACGCCCCCCAACAGAGCGGCAAGGCGCGCCCCCGCCCATCCACCGCAGCTGGATGAGAACGATAGCTGAAGACATAAAGACAAATTGTTAAAAAATAGTAATAATAGCGCTTTTAATGACAATTTTAAATCAGATTTAATTAAGATTTAAATTAACTCATTTAATTTAGTTTCTGCCCCAAGTTGCCCCTGTGGCGCCCTCGTACAGACAACAGAGCACATTCTCTGGGACTGTCAGTTCCTCTTGTTAGAAAGAGGAGTCCTTTTCGATGGAGTTCGAGGGAATCACCTCGGCTCTATTGGGCATGTAAACTATGAGGGCTCGAGCCGTACTGGAAGGCCGTCGTAAACTGTACATATAATGTACTCGGCGGAGCTGCGAGAGGCGAAGCTGACATGGGATGAGGCGAAGACTATGACGGCTTACAGAGTTTTATGACAGCAGTTCGTTAATGCCATATGCTCCAGTTAGGGGGGGGGGATAATGTATGATAATGAGAATTGACATGTTTTTGATGTTCTCTTTTTGATATTTATCAAGTGATTGAACCAAGCGCCTTAGTTATGTAACCTAAGTTATGTAACAACATATATAGTAGTATATTATAAGTCATAGTGGCGTGATCTGTATGAATGTAAGGTTCACAGTTTACTGGGTCATACAAGATAGCTCTCCAAGTTTGCAAGATTTCCGCAATGAGAATGACTCATGGTTTTTGCTCTCGACAATAAGGGAATCAGAGAAGATTTGATTTTTTTTTATGTAAACACATACACCTAACCTAACCAAACAATCGTTTGTATAAAAATTAATATTAATAATAATTTTTAAATTTTGATCTATTTTTCTCGGTTATTTTTCAGTCCTACTTTTTTCACCTAGTAAATATTTTAAGAGGCTTTTCTGTGATAAAGGTTTTTTTTCGAAGTATATTTTTCTTGATATTTTTAATTCGGATTTTATTAATATTATAGTTATTATTCTATTCGGGATCGAGACGAATTCAACAACTCAAAAACTTTGAAAATCAGTCCAGCCGTTCTTGAGTTATAAATGGTATAACTAACACAATTTTCTTTTTTATATGTAAATTTAGGTAAATTACAAATCACAATAATTCAACCGTATATAAATCACTATGTAATACGGGGAGCGGCAAAAAAAAGCTTGATTTAAAACCGTCAGCTTTTTTTGCCTCTCCCTGTGTATAAAATTGACGCAAGGGCCCATAAATAATAGCTAATTATTAATGCAATTAAGCATTTTCAGATTTTAGTCTTCGTGCATGTTTCCGACCTTATCAGTCCATCCTTAGCAATGATTCTTCCATGTGCCGCACTTCGACCTTACCAAAGACAAAAATGACATGATATGCACCGAGATCAGCTTGATGTAGCTCTTTAGGCTGATGCCGTAAAGCCTCGAAAAACGATATTTTGTCTCTTATTTTTGTTCGGTCGCCTGACATGCACATCTAATGTTAGTTTTAATAATTGTAGAATTTTAAACGGTGTTTGCATACGCCAAAAATATTTGTTATGACAGTGGGCCCATTTCCTGTTGGTAGCACTGTCATCTTGAATTTGATGGTTGTCACCGCCGAGATGTCAGGGCGCGCCGTTAGTTGACAGTTAGAGTTGGAGCTCGCGACCGTTAGGGCGCGCGCCTAAGGGCGTTCGCTATAACGGGCGACGTTTTAGACAAATAAACCGTGATAATATGTGAAACGAAAACATTTTTTTTGTATTGTGAACCTGATCCTTCATCCAGTAAATCGATATCGAATAAGAGAGAAGGATATCAGCACTTACATATTCGAACCTGTCTCTGCACAGTTGCACGAAGAGGTGCAGGAACCCGAGGGCGACGAACCACGCGCACCACAGCACGACCTCGTCCATGTACTGCACGTTGACCACGCCGAACACAAAGATGAACTTGTAGAAGACGAAGTTCCAGAACTTGTCCTTGACGTTCTGCCGCTCGGAGACGCGCAGTTCCCCGAACACGGCGCGCTGGATGGTGCTGGCCAGCGCGATCAGGCAGCAGAGGGACATGTTGATCAGGGTCTGAAACAATCAGAGGAAACAATTACAAACATGATACTAACATCCTCCTCTCTCTCAAAAGGGTGTTACTCCGTCACGTGATGGCAGGATTGGGAGTAGATTGATAACACAGACTTCTTCAGAAGCACATTGACATATATTTACGTTAAAACTTTACAAGCTTCCGGCCAGGCGGAACGACATGCCGCCAACCGTAATGCGACCTTCTCGGCTGTCAGTCTACCACTGACCCGTGCGGCCCGTGGTCGGTCACCAGTGCCGTAAGCGGCTGTCTATATAACTAGTCATAATATGGCGAACACGTAAATTTATGACAAGCAATAAGAGACGAAAGATTGTATATCGAGGTTTTCGGTACTAGTCAGCAAGGGCTACATCGCGCTGATGTCAATACGAAAAGCACATTTTCACATACAGTTAAACCTATTTTTTTCGTTTTTCAAGGGACTTTAAAAACGATAAATGCGGGTAAACGAAAAAACCGAGAACCCTTCAAATACGTAACAATAATAGCAAAACATTCAAAAATTTAATACTCGTAATCTGAGCATAACTCCATCTAAATAGAATTTAGGAATAATTGTCCCATTTCAATCAATTATCTCGGAAAAAAAAAATCTTAGCAAAAACAATTTAAAGCCGGCGGGTATAGCTCAATGGTCAAAGCGTTTGCTTTGCAAGCCAAAGGTCGTGGTTTCGATCCCTGACGGAGATTAAAAATAATAAAACTTAATCGATTTCTGAGCTCTAAAATACCCGGTTGGCGTGAATTTGATCCCCCGTAAAATTCCAGTCATAGCCTATTAATTAAAATTGGTGGTAGACGAAAGTCGTCCCGTGAAGACCACCCATTCATAGTAAATTTATGCAATAATAAAGGATGATGCGCGAATCTCGGGCTGTAGTCTATGACATTGGCGGATCGACACTCGACATGCAGCGCTTAGCCATATCCACCGTGGTTAGCGTCATAGAATTCCACAGATGAGACTTTAGAATTACTATCACTATATTCTCCTGTATGTGTTTACATAAAAATAAATTTTATTTTTAAAACTCGTAATCTGAGTATAATCACCCCATCTTAATAGAATTTCGTAATAATTGTTACATTTCAAACAATTATCTCAGAAAAAAACAATTGTTAGCAATATACCTGGGAATATTACGATTTCAAGGATCTCTATATTTCCATTCACTTTAAAGGAAAACCTTCAATTGTTCTTACTAATAAATATGTATTAATTCTTGAGCTGTTTGATGGCGTACATACTTTTCCTTGTAAATAGATATTTCCCATATAACTATATTCAGTGTTAAACAGAAAAATACTTATAATAATTACGAGTATTGTTTGAGCAAGTACATCTGAATGCTAAAGAGACAGTTCATTATGAATTTACCTGCGATGAAAAAGATAACTAGAATAACCTTTAGATTTGAATATTCATATATATATAAGTTACAGAACAAAAAGAGAAGTCAACAGTCGCACACATCAAGCAAGGCTAGCTTTCAATAAAAATACAAAAAATCTTGAGTCAAAGAATATTAATTTAAGGCTCCGCGAGCAACTTACTAAAACATTTGTTTGTAGCATCTTGATGTACGGCTGTAAAGACATGGTGCTTATCTGAAAGTGATAAAAAAAGACTAGAGGCTTTTGAGATGTGGTCGTACAGAAGAATTTTCGGAATTTCCTTGAGACCACGTCACGAACAACGAGGTTCTCAGGACAATCAAGAAACATAGGCACCTAATAAGAACCATCTCAGAGAGGCGAGCCCGATGGATCGGTCACATCATGCACCACGATGGTCTTCTTCACGACATTGTGAAGGGGATAGTTGAGGGTAGAAACTGTAGAGGGCGCCCTAGACGCAAGTATTTGCAGCAAGTGTTCGAGGACATGAGTTGTAGCTCTTATGCTGTGCTGAAGAGGATTGCGGAGGACCGAGAAGAATGGAGATCGAGATGCAAGATTCTGTTGCTGCAAACCAATCACGGCATATAATTTTTAAATCTTTTTTCTATTTGAATGTACTGAAAAATTTATTTTTAATTTTTTGTAGACAATCCTTAAATGAACAATGTGCTGATATCAGACATCAATGTTATGACGTGACATTAGCCACGAACTTCTGACCCAACGACAACAAAAGCCCCGAAAAATTCTCAATATTAAACAAATAATGTTACATTGGTATTTAAAAAAATATTGCGCCATTGATAGATCTACCGAATTGTTTATGTACTTGTAAGAGGTAATTTTTCTTTAATTTATCAAATGAAGAACAAATTTCGAATTCATTTGTTTACAAGTAGCTTTGTTTTGTTTTTTCAGTTGTGTGTAATTGGTTTTCCAACATTTGTGTCGTCAACCGTCACTCGGCAATGGTCGTCACCAAGAGTGATTCTCTAGGACCGCTCTTCTTGTCTATCGAATAGCCTCAAGGACATTTCACTAACGCGTGTTGTAGTTTGAAAAATTAAGTGGTCGAACACATTTATGTAGGAGAAGAGGTGGGCAGGTGTGTCTCTCAGGGAATGATAAGAGAGGGAGACGGATAGTGTGGCAAAGATGCCCCCCACCCCCTCTCCTACATAAATGTGTTCGACCACTTACGAAAGTATCATGCAGCTCAGTTGCCTCTTGACAGTGATGGATTGAGGAAGGCTACGAGTTAATTGTACCTGCAGTCTCCAAAACAGAGGCCATAGTTGATGTGACCCTCGTAAAAAAAAGTAAATAAATAAATATTGACATTAGCATGATATAGATAGCCCTTGCTGACTGGTACCGAAAACCTCGATATACAATCTTTCGTCTGTTATCTATGTTCGCTTGTCGTACATGTATGTGTCGCCATATTGGCATTTTGGACAAGTCCGATCACGGGTGTGACGTTAGTTGTATAGATCGCCACTCGCGGCGCTGGGTGTCTCCGACCACGGCGCCGCACGGCAGTCAGTTGTGTGCCGACCGCGAGAAGGTCATAAGCGTCAGAAAAAGTCTTTGTGTTGTTAATCTGCTCCTCATCCTGCCACTACGCAATTCGATAACTAATATAGAGATGATGATGTCAATATATATTATTTATAATGGATCTCAAAGTGAATGGGCGGTGTGACTAGAGTGGACACAGTTCAAAATGAGCATATTCGGGGTTCATTTCGGGTGGTCCCCATATCTGAAAAGATAAAGGGAAACCGCCTAAGATGGTATAGGCATGTGACACGGAGAGATGAGGACCACATGGTGAAGAGAGCCCTCAACATACCCACGCTGAGAGGAAGACCTGGAAGGCCACAGGCAACCTGGACTGCAACTGTAAACAAGGATCTGAAAACTCTGGGTTTGACCGAGAATGCAACGCAGGACAGACAGACATGGCGAATGCACAAGGAGAGCCGACCCCAGATGATGGGAAATGGCGAGGCTATAAAGAGAAGAGAGGATCTCAAAGTGAATGTTGAATACGTTGAAAAAATAATACAAGATCATTGGCGTCACAATTTTAATCATGAGTTATAAAACTAGGAAGTAAATCTTCCTATATCTAAATTACTAATATATTTAAATATATAGAATAATATATTAATGTTATTCCTAAAATATATTGTAATATTACATACATGGACTCCTTATTAGTCAAATGATATACTGTCATTGAAGTTTGGATAAACTTAAACTTTAAATCAACAATGCTGATAACATTTTCATTAATTAGTCATTTCCTATATTCATCATTATAATATGTATAATAATAATTGGATTATATTACAAAATATCATTTATGCAAATCAAATTAATGTTAATAAAAAAAATACGGAACTACTATTAGTTTCAAAGCATCTTCTTTGAATTAAGTAATTCTACATACTCGTTTTTTTTGTAATTCCAATTTCTCTACATCCATAAAAGAAGACGAGGTCGAAAGAAGGTCCCCCAGTTTTAAGTGATTTAATAGTTATGGCAATTTAAAATTGTGTATATGTCAGGCTCTTTGCGACCGACTCTGAAGGTGCCAAAATATAGCGACCGATTGAGGCTTTAATAACCTTTATACGCCCAGTGTTCCCATACGGCAGTGCTCTGCAACCTTTTCTCACCTACGACACACCAAAGTTCTTCCTTAAATTCCATGGCACACCAAAGTTCTGTATAAAATTAAGGCGGCACACCGAAAGTCAATATAATAGATAGTAATTGGATAAATTATATAATTTCGTACATTTTTATTTCATGTGGATCGTGTATATAGCATACTACGCAGTTGCCAGTCTACATAACTAGGTGATGAGCGCAGAAAGACCATCGTAAAGTTATTTAGTTTAATATTGTCTAATTTGACCGCGGCACACCTGTATCGGCTCACGAAACAGTAGTGTGTAGGGGCACACCGGTTGCGGAGCTCTGCCATACGGGACCGCAAATTTGCGTCGTTCAATGCCCTAGCAGGCTAATGTTTGTAATGTTTCGTCTCACAATAGATTGTTCCATGAACTTACTTTAATACTATTATTACAAATTGATGTAATCCGATTGTGAAATGAACCATAAGCACTCCCGTAAGGAAACCACTGGGCGTTTAAGGGATAAAAATATGATAAGAGGGTATGTTTACACGAACTGAGTAGACAAATTAGCTCCTAGCGGCTAGCCGGTAAGTAAATGATATGCAGTTCTATTGCCTCGCAACTTGCCAAGGTCATACTTCGCATTTACTCGCTGTCTCTACTCGCTGTCTCTACTCGTGTAAACATAACATCAGAATTATTCTATGTTGTTTACTATGTGTACATAAAATTTTACATATTGATTGTTTGAATTCAAAGTTGATTCTTATAATATCTTGCAGTTTCCTTGTTAGCTGAGACGATGGTTGCTTAACCCTTTCGCATCGGTTGTCCCCGACCGTTGACATCGATTGACGTGATATATCGTTTTGCCTTTTGTGTTTGTCCCTTTATCAACCTACATGTATTCTTTACAGGAATCTGTAAAGCATGTAAATAAATATCGTTAGCTTTCGTCACAGGAGCGATTTTTCTGTAAACCATATGTGTCAATGCCACCACTTGTATGGAGTTACATAATAAACTTTTGTACGATATAATAGTTTGTTATGCATCATCTGATAGCTAAAGGATAAAAGGAAGAACCAATGTAATGAATGAAAATAGGTCAGATAAGTACATTTATGCTTCAAATACTAGTTTTAAGCAAAAAGAAGGTTTGAAAAGTTCACGCCGTATTGACAGTATAATTTGTATTCCACCGAGCCGTAACGAAAGGGTTAAAGAAACCTTCAATGCGACATCTCCTGTGTGTGCACTGTCAATAGCAAACACGAAGTCTGAATCTTCTACACACAGACGCCGAGACCGGGAACACACATCTTTATGCCGGCGGGCATAGCTTAGTGTCTAAATCGTCTGCTTGCCAAACCGAAGGTCGTGGGTTCGATCCTCGACAGAGAATTTTTAAATATTTTTTAATCGATTTCTAAGCTCTAAAATATCCCCGGTTGGTGTGAATTCGATCTCTTACCCGTAAAATGCCAGTTTTAGCGTTTTAATCAAAATTGGTCGTAGACGAAAGCGGTCACGTGAATACCACACATTACATAGTGAATTTCTGAAATAAAAACGATGATGCGTGAATGTCGGGTGAAGTATCCCGCCGGCTACTAAGCTATACCCGCCGACTGCTAATCTATACCTGTCGGCTTATATAAATAATAAGAAACTTTATAAAACCACTGATTTTTAAAAAGACTCAGAGGTTTCATAAAGTTAGTTATTTCATTATTGTAATCAAAATATCGTATAAAAAGTACTAGCTTGGCGAAAACCCTCCTTGTCCCGTCCTGTTTTTGGAGACCCAGATGGGGACCCGTTACTGGACGCACGCAAAAAGCTACTTGTAAGAGAGTGGCTGAAGGCCTTCCCGTGATTCTAAGTGCATCAGTTTGTTGTCAAGTAGACCTCAGTCTAAGACTGCGAAGTTAGTATACTACAGAGAGTCTCGAATTGCCTCCTTTGGTAACACGTTGCTAACCACGAAATACGTGGGATAAAAAGTACTAAGGAACAATGAGTACATCGCGTTAACAAGTAACAGTGCCTTCCAAAAAAATCGCGTAAAAAAGATCTAGGTGTATTTAGAGCCGCCCCATATAACTTTAGTGTTTTAATTATATTTTAGTATATTTGTTAGTAATATATAATGTGATTTGATTCATACAGAAGAATTCTCGGAATTTCCTGGAGAGACCACGTCACGAACAATGAGGTTCTCAGCATAATCAAGGAAGATAGGCACCTAGTAAGAACCATCTCAGAGAGGCGATCGGTCACATCATGCGCCGCGATGGTCTTCTTCACGACATTGTGGGAGGAATGGTTGAGGGTAGAAACTGCAGAGGGCGCACTAGACGGGAGTCTTTGCAGCAATTGTTCGAGGACATGAGTTGTAGCTCTTATGCTGAGCTGAAGAGGATTGCAGAGATTGTATCGAGAAGAGTGGAGATCGAGATGCAAGATTTTGTTGTTGCAAACCAATCCACTACGAAGAAGACTAAGATTTTGTTTAATTTTTTTGTAGTACCATTTATTGGACCATTTCTCCAGTTAATAAATAAATAAAATTAGCAGCCATACAGAATGATAGGGGACAACACAGGCGCTGTATTGTCCACATCTTTCTAAAGAAACACTAGTAACTGTAAGTTAACACGCCGAACGTAGCGTTTAACAACCAAAGAAAAACTACATAAAATCCACGCAATTATTTCATGACTTCTCACTATTATCACGCACAAAATAATTAGTACTTTTTCGTATATTTTGCACGTTTATTGGTACAAAAAATTGTTCACCTTCGCTGTAATGGAACGTGTGAAATAGTCGAGCAAAAAATGAATAGAGCAAAACATAAATGTAAATGTTCTCCATTATGATGCACTCACATTTATATGAATAAGTTTGCATTGAATAGCAGTCATGGCGCATTCATTCCTGCATGACAGTGGTGCCCAAACATTATCAACTGCACTCATTGCTTTACCAATTTTCGTAATGTTGACAATCTCTGCTTAGGCAGATGAAACGCTTCCAGTCAGACTACAAAAATCTGGACTTTACCCGCCTCACACCCGCTTCACACCGGAGGACTAAAAAGGAGGACGAAGTGCTAAAAGAAAGAACCCGTGAAGGAGATTAGAAGAAGAGATGGAAGATAGTCTCTCACCGAAATTACGAGCAAAAATGATAAATGCGTGGAAATTTTTGTTAGTGGCCACAAATTCTGCATGCCCGATAGGGCCGGGGCGATTCCCTCGAACTGCATCGAAATGGACTCCTCTTTCTAACAAAAGGAACTGAGAGTCCCAGAGAATGTGCTCTGAGGTCTGAAAGGGGGCGCCACAGGGGCAAGTAGGGTTTGAAACTAAATTAAATGAGTCATTAAAAACGCCGTGCCCAGTCATTAGTTGGGTAGACCAGTGATCAGGGCTTATCCACTTAGCAGTTAGTCTGAAGTAAATGAGTCAATAACATAAATCTATCATCATCATCATCGGCCTGTATCCGTCCACTGTTGAAAGTAAGCCTCCATTCTCTTCGATCATCCGCCTTCCGCATCCAGGCCACTCTCGCTATTCTTCTTATGTCTACAGTCCGTCTTGCAGGGGGCCGGCCGATGCTTCGTTTGCCAGTTCTTGGGCGCCATTCAAATACTTTTCTTCCGCATCGACCGTCGTCTCTTCTACAGATATGTCCCATTGCCACTTGAGTGTGCCTATTCGTTGGGTAGCCTCTAAATACTTGAGTTCTTCTGCGGATATCTTCGTTTCGGATTCTATCTTTTAGCGACACTCCGAGCATGGATATCTCCATAGCACGCTGGGTGACTCGATTTCTAAGCTCTCAAATACCCCCCGTGAATTTGATATCTCATCCGTAAAATGTCAGTGATAGCCTATTAATTAAAAGTGGTGGTAGACGAAAGTCGTCCCGTGAAGACCACCCATTCATGGTAAATTCCTGTAATAATAAGGATGATGCTTGAATGTCGGGCTGTAGTCTATGACGCTGGCATACTCCACACACAGCGCTTATCCATATTTATATTGGTAAGCGTCATAGAATCCACAGATGAAAAATTTCAGAATCACTATCACCATCTGTCGGTATTCTCCTGTATGTGTTTACATAAAAATATAATATATGCTCCTAGAAGAAAAATACCTGCAGTTTAAGAAGCGGTGCGTCATGGCGTCGATCCAAGATCAGATGCTAAGTACAATAGTGGTACTGAACATAATATAAAATTAGAACCATATTACATGTTTCAATGTCATAAGAGTCGCGTGGTAAAATGGTATGTGCGATTGCTTTTCAAGCGAGATCTTTCGGGTTCAAGTGCCTATGGAGCTTGTAAAAAGATTATATGCTCGATAAATATTTATAGCTCGTTATAAAATTGCTGAACATCCATACACTGCTAATGTATGTCGATCAAGAACTGGCTGTTTCCAAATTCATTCCTAAATGCCGTCGGTAAGCTCTGGAATCTCCTTCATACATTCTGGATCATTGTATATCAAGGTTTTCGGTACCAGTCAGCAAGGGCTATATCATGCTGATGTCAGTGTTTATTGATCTGTTTTTTAAAAGAATACATCCAGTGGATCTATTGCTGACTGGTACCGAAAACCTCGATTTACAATCTTTCGTCTCTTATTTATGTTTCCTTGTCGTACATGTCGCCATATTGGCATTTTCGACTAGTTACGGAGATCGTCACTTGTGGCGCTGTGCAACCTATCACAGGCGCGCTAGTCCTGTGCCGCCCGTCGGCGAGATCATATTGTATTGTGGCTCGGCCTAAATGCTTTGACTAGGTCGGGCCATAAGTTTGTAAAGTTTATCGTAAATATATGTCAATGTGCTTCTGAAAAAGTCTTTGTGTTATTAATCTACTCCTAATCCTGCCATCACGCGACTGAATAACAACCTTTGAAATAGAGTAGGATGTTACTACATAATAATAATAAAAAAAAAAAACATATTTCTTAAAATAAAATATCTAATCTAAATAATCGTGTTTTAAAAATGACATTTCTGGATGCGGACCTGGAAATCTCTGAAAAGATTAAGAACCGGTGTTGGTAGAACAATGGACAACCTCGGGCGGTGGGGAATGCTTCGGCAGGGAGTCACTATTATGTGTCGAGACTGTGGAGACCTGCAGACCGCCTAAGATCCTGCTCCAGTGCCCGACTAGCTGCACATCCCAAGACCTAATACTGGACAACATACAGGCAATCGATATTGCCAAATATTAGGTGGAAACAATTTGACGTCGCTGACACGAAGAAGAAGAGAGACCTGCAGACCGCTTCACACCTAAAATCCTGTTCCATGTGCCTGACTAGCTGCACATCCCAAGACCTAATACTGGGCAACATACAGGTCATCGATGTTGCCAGATAATAGGCGGAAACAATTTGACGTCGCTGACATCAAGAAGAAGAACAATGTCATTTTTCTATACATTATTTCCAAATGCATTTTTTTCATTGTTCACTACATTCATACGAGGGTGATCCGTAAAACAAGTTTCCCATGGCGCTACAGTCGTCAGGAACAGATGGCCGTCCGAAACGCTCCTCATCATGGACGTCAGTACGCCCGTTCTTGAACTCTCTGCACCATTAGCGCACGTGTTGTACGCTCATACACTTGTCTCTATATATTTTGTCTCCAATGTTTTTTGCAGACAGGAAAATGATCACTTACACCTGGCGGGCGAAGTGAGGGGAGATCCATCACGTACGGCTGCCAAGCCAAGACTGAGCTCCGCAGGCAGCTCGCTAGGGAATGGATTTGGATTGGGGGAACCAAGGTATACTACAGAATCGCGGGATCTACCATAACAGCGCTTTTCAGGACTGTAGCGCCATGGGACACTTATTTTACGGATCACCCTCGTAGTTTCAAAATAAGCAATTACTTTCATAATAATCAACGGAAAATTCTTGTATAACGGGTGTATACCAGCGTGTACAGTGGGCAGCGATGGGTTAAGTTGACGCACACCGTTGATGGCATTCGATGGTCACTAGTTGCGGATGACTGAGTTTGAAAATAAGTAGGGCGCAGTGCCCCGATGGAGATGGTTGATGCAAACCTCATCAAGGTCTGTGTCAAGGACACGTTTATTTATAAAGGCTGATCGCCAACATATACTGTAATGTATACATAATAATAACATGTCGCAACAAGTCATATGTTCGTTTCAAAGCATGAATTATGTAGGCTTAGAAACAGACGCGCTTGCGAATGTGAACATATGCTGAAAAACGACGATCGCGTATGTATGTATGGACCGCATTAATTATTTAAATGTACATACAGTGAGAAGTTCTTAAAAGAAATCGACAGGCGTATACAACTGGGATTGGCAGCATTTGGAGAACTAAAGTACATTTATAAAGCGAAAGTCCTGCAATGTCTTAAAACTAAGGCGTTTAACCAATGCATCCTCACTGTATTGACTTATGGCGCAGAGACGTGGAATCTGACAGCATGTTCTACCCATAAAATAAAGGTCACCCAGCGTGCTATAAAGAAATATTTAAAGAAATATTAGATATATAATACTATAAAAAAATCCGCCGGATTGATACTATGAAGAAGACTCTTAACACGCAATAAAACTTAAGAAAACAAACGTATTTGCGCACTGCTATGTTCAAAATAAATGCGACTCAATTATGTACTATAATGTATAATTAGATTGTTATGTTGCTCTATTTAAAAGAGAGGATTAATGGTGTTGCCAAACGTAAAAATAAAATGTTTACAATTTCATGTCGGCTGGCCACACTGCGGCATTTCGATAATATTTACTCCCCACGGGGACCTGTGACACAGACTAATGTAAATATATAATAATATTTACAATAACCAAGTCCCAACTCATTAGCCTTGCCTGTAAACTAAACATGGATTCAAATGTTGATATTTTCAGTCAATACTAGTTTTAAGTTCACCCGTGCTCTCGTAGCCATCCATTGTTTTTGATCCCAGTCGATACTTGTGGAGCTTCGAGCACTCAATTTTGTACAACGGCAATGGCGTTTCTAAATGGCTTACCACCAGCACACCTCGATCCTTTTCCTCTTTTGTCGATGTTATTGTTCTCCCAGATCTCTGTGATCTTTGACACGCGTCATCATCTTCTTCTTTTACGTTTTTCTTCTCTTTTGTATGTATTGTATGTTTATGTATACTATGTACTTTGTATTATTTTATTTACCTTGGATCTGCGGTTCTGTTAATTAAATAAATGAATAAAGTAAAAATAAACATATTTGGCGTTAAAAATAACCCTGAATAGGCTTTGAATTTAAAATTTTAGCTGTAAATGTGACCTTAAAGAATTCAATTCAATTTAATTTCGAGTACAAGGTTCTTTTTACAAATTACAAGATCAATGTTACAGAATAATGTTTGTAAATGGATGATTTTTTATGTAAAGATATTGCATGTCTATTTTTCCATAACTGAATTATCATCTACTATATAATACGTGTCTATGTATCAAATAATCACTTTAAATGATATTACTTAGCCTATATATTATATTTGCAGAAATGTGGCTTTATGTGACTATATAATGAACCTATTTCGTTCATATTGACATCCTCCTCTCTAATTGCGATATTCAATTGCGTGGTGGCAAGATGAGGAGCAGATTAACAACGCTAAAATTTTTTTTTGAAGCACATTGACATGTATGTTTTGATAACTTTGCAAACTTCTGGCCCGGACCACAGCATACAGGCTGGGCCACAATAAAATATGATCTCGCCGCCGTCGGCTCGCTCGATTGAGCGCGCTCTTGATGGGCTGTCGCCCAGCGCCGTAAATGGCGATCTACGTAACTACCGTCACTCCCGTGACCGGACTTGTCCAAAATGCCAATATGGCGACACATACGTGTACGACAAGCGAACAGAAATAAGAGACGAAAGATGGTATATCGAGGTTTTCGGTACCAGTCAGCAAGGGCTATATCATGCTGATGTACCCATAAGGAATCAATGCATGATAGGGCCGATTTACTGTATAGATAATAACATCAGCATGATGTAGTCCTTGCTTACTGTTACCGAAAACCTCGATATTTCGTATATATACATTTCGGGTCGCTTGTCGCGTGAAAATACCAACGTTCGTGGCGGTAGCGGAAGCAGGGACAGCGCGGAGATCGGCAGTCGGTCCCCACCCTTTGGGCGAGGCAAGGTTGCATTGCGGCTGCGCGGCATGTCATCCCACGTGGTTGAAAGCTTGTAATGATTTTAACGTAAATATAATCAATGTGCTTCTAATAGAAAGTGTTTGTCTGCTGACCTGCTCCTCATCCTGCCCTCACACGACTCCCTTTTTTTAAGGAGAGGAGGATGTTAGTAACTACAATGAAAAAAATCGTAACGCCTTCACATCTCAGCAGAATGTGTTCGTCGTACCTTTGTGATGCTGAGGCGGCTAGCAACGAAAAGAAAAGGACCTTGATATCAAATCTAGGCGTATAACAGTGGGAAGCGAATGGATATGAAAAAAAAATATCACTTCCATGTAAATTTATATTATACAATATTGAAGAAAAAAAGATAATTTATTGGCGGTATTGAAGCACTAACTAGCGCAACTGTTGTAACTTCAATGTCATGGTAGAAGGTAAGGAGGTATATATATAATACATAACAATTATGTAATTACGTGTATATATAATGCAATACATTACATCATAGGACAAGGCAGTTATCACTAGATTTTTTAAAATAAAAAACTAGCAGAACTACAGCCACCTTTATAAGTATTACAGCGGATTATTCATAATAAAGGATGCCTAGAATATATATATTTTTACAATATTGGAGAGTTGATCCGCCAACATCATAGACTACAGCGCGAGATTCACGCATCATCCTTATTATTGCAGGAATTTACTCTGAATGGGTGGTCTTCACGGGACGACTTTCGTCAACGTTTCGATTTTGGCTACGGACAATTTTTTAATTAATAGGCTATGACTGGCATTTTACGGGTGATGGATCAAATTCACGCCAACTGGGGGTATTTCAGAGCTCAGAAATAGATTTAAAATATTTTTTTTGTTAAATCTCCGTCGGGGATCGATCCCACGACCTTTTGCTTTCAAAGCAAACGCTTTGACCATTGAGATATAACCGTCGGCTGTGTTCGAGGACATGAGTTGTAGCTCCTATGCTGAGCTAAAGAGGGTTGCTGAGGATCGACAATAGTGGAGATCGAGATGCAAGATTTTGTTGCTGCAAAGCAATCCACCGGATTGATACTACGAAGAAGAATATAAATTATTCACTGCTGTCACTTTCAGTTTTGAATTTCGCTTGAATCTTAAGTTTTCTCGGACTCATTAAAAACAATTGAGATTTGAGAGTTTATCTTGTAAAAAAAGAAACGACGCGTCCAAAACAAATCGTATAAAAGAGAAATTATATTGTAAATATAAGTTTTTTGACTTTAATATGACAGCGGATTTTTTTACCATTTACGGGGAGTAGAAGGTAATGATGGTGCGTGATCAATGATGACAACGTTCATGGACAACGTGAAGCGCCTTCATTCGGCCACGTAGACAAAAATTGTGGCGAATCTCACGCGACCGTCTGCGAACTACGTCACGTATCGATTGCCCATGAGTGGGTCATTATCTAGGTCGGTGGTGTTCAGTGGATCTAGGAAGTACTGCGTAGAATACTCGGGATACTATGGTTCGACATTGTGAGGAATGTTTAGGTGAGAGCAGACTAGACACCCTTTTGTAGTCCATCAAGAGGCCCTTCCGGTTCTACTGGGGATTGCCCTTCTAGATGTGGAGGTGCAGCGATGCGTGGCTTTAAACAGGGTGGCGCGGGGCAGACTCGCGGATTTGAAAATGGAATATCACGAAAACTGTTTCAAAATTATACATTTTTTATTTTTTCCTGTTCAACCAACAAGGGAAATTTAATTTTACATAGTTATATATATGAATAACTTAACTTAATTAGCACAGAAGGTATAATACATTGGGCTTGATTATTCCAAAATGCCAAAACTGATCGCTGCCTAGCATCCTGTATCCCCTTAACCCTTCCATTACGCTGCATTCAATCCTTCTTGGATGACCATCAGGAGGATTGTTAGCAGGCGGACGCTGTCAACTTCTTTCAAAGTCGGGGTCATCGCGACTTCGCTGGAGTCTCTCATGGAGCCTCAAGTGTGACCTGAAAGGACCATCGTTCAACCCTGGATACGCATAAGACGAAAGAATCGCAGTGAACAGTGGTTGAAACCAACTTGAGTGAAGATATTGACATATTTAGTGTTATATTGCTTTAAATTCGGTACTGGTGTTTATGGAGGCGAAATGTTACACGTTTTATTTTGTGACAATAATGCCTTGTTATTTGTGAGTCAATCATGATATACTTATGACAGGGTTTTTGTTGTTACAAGTCAAACTGTTTATTTTGAGTCTCCTGACGCTAGTTCTGAGTGTGAGGTCAGTGATACTAAATGTGTCAATAAATCTACATCACCACATTTATGTTACATATTGTATTTTTATTTTATATTATATTATTGTATTTATATTATTGTACTTCAGAAATGCATTGAATTGATAAAATTTGTAATGTTTCTGCAAGGAAAAAAATAAATAAAATTGAAATAGAAAAATTGAAATTGAATTACGGTTTGGTGCAATACAAATTATACTGTCAATCATAAAACTAGTATTTGAAGCATAAATGTACTTATCTGGTCTATTTCCATATATCACATTGGTTCTTGTATCCTTTAGCTATCAGATGATGCATAAAAAACTATTCTAATAAAGTAGTAAAACGATATATCACGGCTATCAATGTCCACGATAGGGGAATCTTACACGGCATATATCGGGTACCGATGCTAACAGGTTAATGCAGTGTTGTCCGATCTTCACCTTGCTTCCAATATATACTCCATTTACATAACAAACCTATATTTCCCACAACTGACCGACATGGTCATGGTGAGGCGTTTAGAGCGCCTTTAGAACCAAATGATTCAGAGCATAGAGCCAATCAACAGATTGATTTAAAATATTTTTTAATTGCATAAAAAATTACGAAATTGAAATGCAAGGCGATGGATGATTACGAACACGGGTATATTAATCTAGAAAACGGTCACGTTTCACATGACTGCATGCGGATGTTAAGCAGATTATAATAAATTGCCGCCTTTTTAAAAGCGTGCCAATAAAAATGCGGAAAATATAAAAAGTCAAGGACAACTATAAAAATAAATATTATAAATACATATTTATAAACTTTAATTAAAACGTATGGACGCTGTAAATGTCAGTGTTTCGATGCCATAAATATATGTATTGCATATATTGGCTCTATTAAGGAACATAAAAACTGAAATAATATTATAATATATAAATAGTAATGTTATATAATACATGATTTCTTTCTTTGTGCTAAATAATTTATTCTTCCTATATGCCATGACTACATAGCAGAGATAAAGTTGTTGAGGTGGGCGGTCAGTGTAACTAGAGTGGACAGAGTTCTAAATGAGCATATTCGGTGTTCATTTCGGGTGGCCCCCATACCTGAAAAGACAAGTGAACACCGCCTAAGATGGTATGGGCATGTGACACAGAGAGATGAGGACCACATGGTGAAGAAAGCCCTTAGCACACCCACGCTGAGAAGAAGACCTGGAAGACCACAGGCAACCTGGACTGCAACTGTAGACAACGATCTGAAAACGCTTGACCGAGAATGCAACGCAGGACAGACAGACATGGCGAATGTTAACAAGAAGAGCCGACCCGAAAGAAGATTATATGACTACATAGTAAATATTTGTATTACTGACAGCGTGGTTCGATAAATAGTTTACTAGAAGATTTTTTTTATAGTATAAAAATATTATGCTTTAACCTCATGTACAGCGTCTGTATAACCCCATTTTTATATAAGATTGCAAATCTTGATCATTTAAATTACTATTAATGTGAATTCATTCCAACAAAAGATCGTCGTCCCTTACGATTAGACTACATACGAGTGTGTACATTGAATAAGATTCAATGAACTGCTTACTTAACTAAGGCGACTAAAATCAACAATCGATAGATTTTCGATACTTAGAATACTTTATTTTATATAAACACATACAGGAGAATACCGACAGATGGTGATAGTGATGCTGAAGTCTCATCTGTGGATTCTATGTCGCTCACCATGTTACATACGGTTAAGCGCTGCATGTATAGTCATGTCATAGACTACAGCCCGAGATTCACGCATCACCCTTTATTATTACAGGAATTCAATATGAATCGGTGATCTTCACGGGACGACTTTCGTCTACCACCAAATTTGATTTATAGGCTATGACTGACATTTTACGGGTGAAGGAGGGATCGAATTCAAACAAACTAGGGGTATTTTGGAACACAGAAATCGTTTTTTTTTTCTAATCTCCGTCGACGATTGAGATCAGAACCCACGACCTTCGGCTTGCCAACCAAACGCTTTAATCACTTTTAACTAAGGTGACTAAAATCAACAAGCGATAGATTTTCGACCCTAAGAAAACAAGTTTTTTTTTTCATCTTAAAAGAGGGTTAGATTGAGTTGTAAAATGGTTTTAATGCTACAGAAACCTTCCAGGATGCTAAATTAACATATTAAAAAAAACATCGACATTTGATAAGCAGTAAAGACATCTTTAAGTAATACACAAACATACATACATTGATTTAAATTTATTTAGATAATGAACCGTCTTTTAAGATTTTCAATTAAAAAACTTGAAATTATTTTGTATTTTTAAGTAATGATATTCGTATTTTTTTATGTGATCAGTATTAATAGAATTTAAAATGTGTAATTAATTATGCATTAATTTTATTACATTCCTATTTTTATTATCATTTCATAATGTATTTGTATTTATTCTTAAAAAATACTGAACGTACTTGGATTTTTCGTATAAAGAGGTATAGTTAATAAATAAATAATGAATATAATGTTAATTAAATAGCGAAAAATACCAATTCAATTCAGGTGGCCCATATGATTGATACCTACTAATCACGTATCTATTATATAATTGACCAGAACCAAGGATGAGCATTTAATATGTGTATAGGAAAGTAATAATATTTAAAAAGCTTGTGAAAAAATGTTGACTGATTGAATAATAAAAAATAATTATATACATACTCTGAATATATACTATAGAGATAGCTATCGTCATACGATAATAACAATGGTATAAATACAAGTTGTAACGCGTGTCAGCTCAGGCAGAGAAATAGCCGAGAGGGGTAAGCGTTATATAAAGACCTGGGCAAAGTTGGTTCCAAGGCCCGCGGTTCGCATCCCGCTTCTGCCGATTTTTTTTTCTGAATGAATTGATGCGTATAAAGAATTTGATGTATAGTATGTGTATATTTAATTAGTATATAATATGTCGTCACTCGAGTCACTACTAGTACAAAAAAAACTCAACTTCAGAGTTTTTAAGTGTGCCAATCTAATAAAAAAAAAACCGCTTTGACGCTGCGTATAAAACGGGGCTTGGTTCTAGACCGGTGATATATCCAAGTAGGATAAATGGTAATTTTTCACTTTCTTTGTGGTTTACTATTACTTTTATAATTTTTTATAAAAATTTTGTGACAGTGTTTGGAACATATGGTTAAGAGGTGAGGCATCTTCTTTTAGATAATATTTTATTTTTCTTTAGCCCCGACATTTTCCATCATCTGGGGTCGGCTCTCCTTGTGAACATTCGCCAACATGTCTGTCTGTCCTGCGTTGCATTTTCGGTCAAACCCAGAGTTTTCAGATCCTTGTTTACAGTTGCAGCCCAGGTTGCCTGCGGTCTTCCAGGTCTTCTTCTCAGCGTGGGTATGTTGAGGGCTCTCTTCACCATGTGGTCCTCATCTCTCCGTGTCACATGCCCATACAATCTTAGGCGGTTTTCCCTTATCTTTTCAGGTATGGGGGCCACCCGAAATGAACCCCGAATATGCTCATTCCAAGTTAATAATATTTTATAATAATAATTTTTACATATCTGTTTCATATTTGGAGCATAAAGACAACACAAATAGTAAGATTGAACTAGATTTTAGGACTAGGACCTAGAACATTTCTGCACCCGGTTAGTCTACTTGAGAATAAATAACATTTTTAATCATTTCTAAGTTCTATAAATACCGCCGATCGGTGTGAAATTGATCTATCACCTGTAAAATTACATTAATTTCATCCATTATTAATTACATACACGAATTTGAGATGCTTTTATTTTTGGAACCGATTCATTGAATTAAATGAAAGTTGAATTTTTAACGTGTTTTTTTTTTGCATTATTTTCCAAAACCAATGTATAACGTACTCTTGCCGGGAGGCATAGCTTGATGGTTAAAGCGTTTGCTTGCCAAACCGAAGGTCGTGGGTTCGAACCCCGACGGAGATAAAAAATATTTGTTTTAATCGATTTACGCGCTCTATAAATACCGCCGGTCGGTGTGAATTTGATACCTTACTCGTAAAATGCCAGTCACAGCCTATTAATCAAAATTAATGGTAGACGAAAGTCGTCCCGTGAACACCACCCATACATAGCGAATTCCTGTAATAAATGGACAATGCGTGAATGACATGCTGTATGACGTTGATGTATCACAAGCATTACTTATCTATATGTCACAAGGAAAGTGTCATAGATCCCGAAGATGAGATTTCTGCAAAAATATCACCATCTATCGGTATTCTTTTATATGTGTATACGTTAACATACATTTCCTGAAAGCAACCGAGGCGAAGAGTCTGTGGACTTAAAGACAAGGTACCTGTAGTATCTGAGGCCTGTTCGTATGTTTTTTATTCAGCATATTTAATGAGATCAAACGATTAGTTCGACGCTCGAGTTATGTACCGTTGCTTCGTATGGGGCGGCTCAACCCAATTTAGGTTATAGGGTGCACATTATTAAAGCATCGATTAATTCTAGAAAAAAACTTTAAAATCTGTCGGGTTAAATTTTTACAGTATTGTTCGTCTCAATGCAAAAGTCCTGGGTTCGATACCCGGGGAAGCTTAATATTTTTTGTATCTTTGATTAATAAAGTATATCAATAAATTCTCATACATCAGGCTAGTGTGGGACTACTTGCATCATACACAAATTACCATAAAGTAACCGTTTGGTGTAAAACTAATATTTTAAAAATATGCAAAAAAAAATTAATATGTTTTCTAAGAAAACTTATCGATAAATATATTTTTAAGTAAATAATGAATAATAATATATATATTTTTAAATTTTTAAATTAAAATACACTGCGATCGTGTGAAAGTTGTTTTCGTACATACATTACCATAAATTTATAATGATACCGTGTATAAATTAATAATTTAATGGAATCACTAATATTTTTTTTTTATGTAAGCACATACAGGAGAATACCGACAGATGGTGATAGTAATTCCGAAGTCTCATCTTTGGAATTCTATGACGCATACGATGGTGTATATGGCTAAGCGCTGCATGTGGAGTGTTGATCCGCCAACGTCATAGACTACAGCCCGAGATTCACGCATCATCCTTATTATTACAGGAATTTACTATGAATGGGTGGTCTTCACGGGACGACTTTCGCCTACCACCGATTTGATTAATAGGCTATGACTGGCATTTTACGAGTGAGGGATCAAATTCACACCAACCGGGGGTATTTATAGCACAGAAATTGACTAAAAATCCTTTTTTTTTTTTAATCTATGTCGAGGATCGAACCCACGACCTTTGGCTTGCAAAGCAAACGCTTTGACCATTGAGCTATAGCCGCCGGTCATTTTATTTATGATCAAAATAAAATATGTATCATCATCATCAACCTGTTTCCGGCCACTGTTGAACGTAGGCCTGCCGCATGAGTCTCCATCCTCTTCGATCCTCCGCCTTCCGCATCCAGGTCACTCCTGCTATTCTTCTTATATCGTCAGTCCATCTTGTAGGGGGTCGGCCAATGCTTCGTTTGCCAGTTCTTGGGCGCCATTCCAGTACTTTTCTTCCCCATCGACCGTCGTCTCTTCAACAGATATGTCCTGCCCACTGCCACTTGAGTGCGCCTATTCGCTGGGTAGCATCCACTACTTGAGTTCTTCTGCGTATTTCCTCGTTTCGGATTCTATCTTTTAGCGACACTCCGAGCATGGATCTCTCCAAAGCGAGCTGAGTGACTTTTATTTTATGGGTGAGACTTGCTGTCAGATTCCACGTCTCTGCGCCATAAATATATATATCATTATCATCATCATCATCATAATCAGCCTGTATCCGTCCACTGTTCACGCACAAAATAATTAGTCTTTTTTGTATGTTTTACACGTTTATTGGTACAAAAAATTGTTCACCTTCGCTGTAATGGAACGTGTGAAATAGTCGAGTACAAAATGAATAGAGCAAAAAATAAATTAAAGCGGTTCTCCATTATAATGCACTCTCATTTATAGTGATATGTTTGCATTGAATAGCAGTCATAGCGCATTCATTCATGTATGACAGTGGTGCCCAAAGTTTATAAACTGCACTCATTCCTTTACCAACTTTCGCAATGTTGATCATTGGCATCTGCCTAAGCAGACATTTCTGCTGAGCCAGATGAAACGCTTCCAGTCAGATTACATAAATCTTTCATCATCATCAGCCTGTATCCGTGCACTGTTGAACGTAAGCCTCCCGCATTAGTCTCCATCCTCTTTGATCCTCTGCCTTCCGCAACCAGGTCACTCCCGCTATTGTTGTTAAGTCCATCTTGCAGGGGGTCGGGCAATTTTATTTATATACAGTCGATTCCGTTTAATTGGGACAAATCTCAAAGAACAGAAATCAAACCAAGAAACCAATAGTAAATTTATATGTTTAATTGGGACAACATTCCGCTTAATTGGGACGATAAATTTAACATTTTCCTGTTATTAACTATGAAGAATTTTCAAGAATAGATAACAATTTACGTAATGTAAAAATTTTAAGCAATGAAGAAAATCAGGATATGTTGCTAGTTCCTAGTTCCTATTATTAACTATGAATAATTTTCAAGAATAGATAACAATTACCCATGTTACGATGATAATGAAGACTGTGAGGATTCAATTGTAGAAGGTATTAAATCAAATTATGAAAAATTAGACGAAGATGACGGTGATGATGATGAGTCACCTGTGCCTGTGATTAACCATGAAATAAAGGGAGCCCTATATCCGCCAATCAAATTCACACCAAGCGGGGGGGGGTTATAGGGCTCAGAAATTGATTTTTTTTATCTTTGTCGGAGATCGAACACACTAAGCAAACGCTTTAACCACGGAGCTGTACCCGCCGGCATAGGTAGAGAGACACCTTAGGAAGTAGGGATGTTTTGGGAAAAGGCACAGAAAACTGACAAAACTTAGTGGTGGCAATTCGTGGTGACCATATGCTGCTTTTTTTGCATGCTATACCCTAATAGGAAGATTATCAATGTTTAACGTAATTGAGTTAGGTAAGGTTATGAATTGATATCCCCCTTTTAATGTTCGATATAGATTTAATGGATGACAGGATGCAGGATCAGGTTCACAATACAAAGAACTTGTTTTCGTTTCACATATTATCACGGTTTATTTGTCAAACACTTAAGCAACAAAAAGTCCGTTGTGGCGCGCGCTGTTAGGCGCACGCCCTAACGGTCGCGAGCTCCAACTGTCAACTGACAGCGCGCTCTGACATCTCGGCGCCGCCAACCGCCGCTGCAGAAAAAAGCGAATTCAAGATGACAGTGGTACCAACAGGAAATTGGTCAACTGTCATAACGAATATTTTGTCGTATGCAAACACCGTTTAACATTATACAATTAAAACTAACATTAGATGTGCATGTCAGGCGAGCGAACAAAAATAAGAGACAAAATATCGTTTTTCGAGGCTTTACGGCATCAGCCTAAAGGAGCTATATCAAGCTGATATCAGAATAATCAATAATATAAGCATTACTCAACATAACCTAACCTGTTATGCAGATACTAGTAATTCGTTATAACTTTATTTTATAACTAATATTATAATAATTATCGATGCCAATACAAAAAGAAAATAATCAGGTTATGGTGTCATACGTATTTATGAATAATCGTTGTATACGATTATACTATTGACTCAAGATATAAACGGCTTTCAGTATATATTATGTTAAATATCTGGCACAGTACATAGAGCGCTCCCGGTGAGATACATGACCGAGTTAGTGAACAGCTGGAACCGGTCTTTTACAAGTAATAATCCATGTACTTAAAGCTTTACCACTTCCTGGGTAACCTAGAACCGTACGCTTGCCCACACAGCTACTTGACAATGACCTCTTTTAGATGCCGTAACACTTATCTTGGGTTCATTCACCCTAAGGACCAAACGGTCCAAACCTCGAGAGTCTCGTGATGACCATCCGATCTACTAAACTCTTTCGTTAAGGCTCGGTGGAATACAAATTGTACTGTCAATACGTGAATGTCGTGAATTTTTCGAATCAAACCATTGTTGTAACTTAAAACTAGTATTTGAGGCATAAATGTACATATCTGACCTATTTTCATGTATCACATTGGTTCTTCTATCTTTTAGTTATCAGATGATAAATAAAAAAACTATTATATTTAGCAAACGTTCATTATGTAACAGGTTTACAGAAAAATCGCTCCTGTGACGAAACCTAACGATATTTATTGACATGATTTACAGATTCCTGTAAAGAATACATGTAGGTTAATAAAGGGAATGACTGCACTTACAATTTCCTACCGTATATGTCACAATGAGTACTAAAAGGACCAAAACGATGTATCACGGCATATGCCGACAACCGATGCGAAAGGGTTATACAATATATTCTGATTAAAATATCACACAAAATGTACATCGCATACTACAGCTCCTGTCTCTGTTAATTGCTGGGTTGTTGCCATGGAGATCGTCGAGAACTATATACGAGTGTGTTTCTAGGTAGACAAACATCTGGCGACAGTTTGTGTTGACCATATGTGGAAAGAAAAGAAAGAAAGAAAAAAAAAACACTTTAAAAACACCAGGGGCAGAAAATTGAATAATTTTTTCGCATTCAAATAAACCATTAAATCTTTTAACAAAAAAATTTCGCGGTCTTTCGAGACGTTCTGTGGCGCAGTATTGCGCATTTCACTGTTTATAAGGGTCATATACGCATAAAATAATACCTTTAGCATGAACGCCGACCGCCAATAAGTCGAAGAAGTTTATTTAATAAAACATGCATATCATATTTATCGTGGTTTTATTTTGCAACAATTTGGAATAACACAAGTTCATAATTTTTACAGTCCCAAAGAACAGAAGAATAAGATTATTGATTGAGATTTGGATTAATTATTTTTGCAAGGGTTTTTAATCATTTAACCCTTTCGCATCGGTTGTCGGCATATGCCGTCATAAGATTCCCCGACCGTCGACATCGGTTGACGTGATATATCATTTTGCTACTTTCTTAGAATATTTTTTTATGCATCATCTGATAGCTAAAGGATACAAGAACCAACGTGATATATGAAAATAGACCAGATAAGTACATTTATGCTTCAAATACTAGTTTTATAATTGACGGTAAAATTTGTATTCAAACCGAGCCGTAATGAAAGGGTTAAGTAATGTATAATTGTTATACGGAGTGAAAACTATATTTTTAGTAACAAATTTTCATTTATTTACTTTGTTTGTACGTGGATCACGTAAGATATGTTCTTTGTTTAGGAGACTGCTGTTTCGACTAACTCGTAGCCTTCCTCAATCCATAACTTGTCAAGAGAGAACTCAAGTGATGGATTGAGGAAGGCTACGTGTTAGTCGAAAATGCAGTCTCCTAAACAGAGAACATATCTTACGTCATCCATGTAAAAACGAGGTAAATAAAGAAATATTTGTTTTTTTATAATGGATGTCAAAGTGAATGCTGAAAACATTGAAAAAATGTATTTTTAGTCTTTGGAACGTATCCATCATGCAAAAATATTTTTTCTTTCATGGAAAAAATTATATTTATTTTTTAAATTTATATACTGATAAATGTGGTTCCATTAATAAATTAATAGAGACATGCTAATGCTTTTTTTGGGCGTTTCTGACTCTCATAAGTAACTGGCTATCCTTCAAAAACCACAGACAATTCCGGTAGTTCACGTCTTTGCAGGATTAATGGATTTAAAAAAAATGCTAATTTTAAAACAAATATTAAAATATGAAAAAGCAGGCAGAAAGGCAACAAACTTAGGGTGACATTGTGTGACAAAAAAAAAAAAAACATGACATGTCATCGTCGTAGACGTCAATAAAGTCGAGACAAAAATCAAATACCAGACAAAGGCAAATATAAAAAAAATCATTATTTTTTATGTAATTTATATAAATAACTAATAATAAAAGCTTGTGAATAAATGTTTACTATTGAATCTTAATAAAACAATAATATACATACTCTGAGTATATACTACAGAGACATTAATCGTTATATGATATTAACCATGGTATAAATACATCAAGTTTCGCGTATCTGTCCAGGTGGAGAATGGTCGTGTGGACAACGCGTGTATGGGACAGAGCAAAGTGCAACGCTCGAGGCTCGAATCCCGCGTCTGCTGATATATTTTTCTGAATGAATTGATGCGTAAAATTTGGTGTAGAATTGTATGTGTGTATTTAATTACTACTTTATATAAGCTTGTAGAGGTCCATTGTGGCTTTTGGGTTAAGTCGTGTGTGGCGAATTTCTTTTGACCAATATTTCCATCACATTGTTGTCACAAAATCGTCAACCCTGAAGGCTATGCCGGTCGAAATATAGGTAAGAAGTTATTTGCCACACGCGGCTAAGCCCAAAAGCCACAATGCCAAATCTCGCCGTGAAAACCTGCGGAGTTGTTGTAAAGGTCCATTTAGATTAATCTAATTTAGAAATACAACACCACCTATTCACAATAAACTTGTAATAAAGGGATGATGCGTGAATGTAGGACAGTAGTCTACGAGTATGACGTTGGCAGATTAACGCACCACATACAGCATACAGACTACACCCCGACATTCACGCATCATCATTATTATTATTACAGGAATTCACTTTGAATGGGTATTCTTCACGAGATGACTTTCGTCTACCACTAATTTTAATTGATAGGCTATGACTGTCATTTTACGTGTGAGGGATCAAATTCACACATCTCCGTCAGGGCTCGAAGCCGAGTCCTCTGGCTTGCCAAGCAAACGCTCTACGCCACTGAGCTATACCCGCCTGCCATTGCAGTTGTACTAAAGAGAGTGCTCAAATCTCCACAAGTACCAACTGGGATGCAAAACAATGACTACGAGCACGGGTGTACCTATCGGAAATGTAGAAGTTTAAGCATTCAAGCTAAAGCGTCATAGAATCTATAGACGAGATTTCTGCATCACTATCAACATGTGTCGGTATTCTCCTGTATGTGCTTATGTAAAAAAAATCTACTAAAAATGCAGAAATAATAAAGAATTGAACAAGATTTTTTGTACAGTGCTGATTATTCATAAGAGAGATTGGTATGTCGACCTATAACAAGAAAAGTGAGAGTAACGATTATGCTTAAAAGATCTTATCTCTCTTGGAATTAACGGGGTTTTCCCATTTAGCTAGGCGAGGCTTACCAATTGATGTTAAGCCAAACCAGCTAATATGACCTAAACCCAGTCACACTATTCTCATACATATCAAATAAAGAATCAACCTGAGGCCACCCTGCGGCTAAACATGTGGAGAAGCGCAACTGAGGGGAATAATTGGATTGCCCTGAAAGAGGACCTGGCCCCTGGATACGACCAGGGGTGGAATATATGGAGATCCCTTAACAGACTTCTGACCGAAGCATGCAAGACGAGGACACAAATGAAAGCCTGGCAGTTTTAAAGCGGGCCGATTGAATGTGACTGCGGCGTTGAGCAGACCCTGTCACACCTTCTGGAGTGTGCGCTGTGTCCGAGTAGCTGCAACCAGGAAGACCTGATGATGGCTCGGAGTAACGCCATCGACGTCACCCACTTCTGGGCAGACAGGATCTGACCCTAATGTTTCCGACACGATTATATATATATATATATCACCTCATTGAGTCGAGAAAGTGATATATATATATATTATATATTTTTTTATATTTTAGATGCTACTTGTTATAAATATATGCAGATTTCTATACAAGGTTATTTTAAATTTATTTATTACACAAATAAAAAAATTACCGACAGTTTTTAGAGTGTATTTTGTGTCTTTCTCCGTTCCGAATCTTAATATCCGACGTTTATTTTTTTTAGCGATTAATCGATGAAAAAATGTCATATGATATGATGTGCGTTAACCACTAAGCCATACCCGCCGGCGTATCTTGATCGATACTCAAAAGATGATTATCATAGGATAAGCATAATCAAAAACGAAAGGGATGTAACCATTACTCCAAATAAATGCGGTCACAACAATAAATTATTTAAAAATATATTCAAAACACATTTGAATAAAATTCCAATCGTTTATCCGCAATCAATGTCAAAGTCAACGTTCAAAACAAAATATTCGAATTTTATTAATGGAAAATATTCAAATATTGTTAACCTAAAACGGTATAACGAGTTTTCCGGCCCTCCGTTACGTTCTGGGCAATAAATAACTGAGAATAAAAAAAACAAGTAATAAAAGAAAGTTGCCCAAAGGTTGTTCACAAACATACTACCAGCTGATGGACCCGTCTGGTACCTACGCATACCAAAAGTATTATTAGGACGATATTATTGTTATTGCTCAAAAAAAAATAAAAAAATCGTGTGAATTAATTAAGAAAGTTAGATTTAAAGTTAATTTAAGTTATTTAATGTTTCTTAACACTCAACATATATACTTTTTCCTTTTCTTCGTGTCAGTGACGTCAAATTATTTCTGCCCAATATCTGGCAAAATGGATAGTCAGTGTGTTGCCCAGCATTAGGTCTTGGGACATGCAGATTGTTGGGCACATGGAGCAGGATCTTAGGTGTGAGGCGGTCTGCAGGTCTCCACATTCGCACAATAGTATCTCTCGCTGCCGAAGTATTCCCCATCGCTTGAGGTTGTCTTTTGTTCTACCAACTCCGGTTCTTAATCTGTTCATGGATTTCCAGGTCTGCCATTCAAGGTTTTTGCCAGTTGGGAGGACTTCCTTTGGAGTAATGAAATCCTCCAAGTCTTCGGAGTCTCTCATTTTCAGGGCTGGACGTGAGAGGTTGTGTGGATCTCAGAAAGCTGCTTTGCGACTTCAGTCTGGGTGTTGGGGGTATCTAATTATACAAGCAGTGGGACGGTTGGTTGATTGCCTTACGCGTTTCTTCGGCGCATATGACTTTGCGTCTTATGTTTGGTGGTGCGATACCAGCCAAGGGGTATAGTTTTGAAATAGGTGTTGGTTTGAGGCAGCCTGTGACAACTCTACATGTATCATTTAGGGCAGTATCTACTTGATTACAATGGGCTGAACAGAATACTGGAAATATAAGATGATAAAATGGATTTTTTTTTACACTTTTTACAATATTATATTTGCTATCGAACCCACGACCTTCGGCTTGCCAAGCAAACACTTCAACCACTGCATATATCCTATAGTGTTAGCGGGGAATTTTCATATAACGGTCCATCCTATGTTGTGATTTTGGGCTTCTCAGAACCAAATGGTACAGGCCTCGGAACCAACGGGCTTATCATCCGATCTTATGAAAACGTTATAGAAGAAATGACTGTTTAAAGCTCTTCTACATCAATAGGTTTTCCCTAATACTAATTGTTTTTATACTTATTTTGGTCTTTTGTAAAGTAGCAAAAAATTAAGACTATCTAATACTTATGAACATGTAAATGATTAACCCTTTACGTGCGAGGTGCGGATATATCCGCACCAACTTGCACTGCTCTTAAGTTCGAGGTGCGGATTTATCCCACGCTCTGAAAAAAACACGTCGCTTCAGTGCGAGATGCGGATTTATCCGAATACTATATCGAATATAATTTTGTTTCGTATTACGACGTTCCTTCGTCAATTTTTTTTTACTATATGTATTGAGTTGTGGGTCATTCTACACATGTTTCAAATTTGCCCTTTTTTTAAAATCATAATGGATTTATTCAATTTAGTTCTGAAGGTGAATATAAATGCAGCACTGACGAATCAAAACACATAAAAAAAAATCGTCCTCAAATATTCAACTTTTTTTTTATTGACTAATTGACTTATTTCGTGACTTTTTATGAAATCTTATTCGGCACGTAAAGGGTTAAACAAATATTTTTGCAACAAATCACACCGAAAATTGTGTATTTTTTATTTATTTACACTTTCAATAAGCTCAATGTCTACACGCACGCAACCACTACACATCCTTCACAGAGCAGCGTCCAGGTGACACAATTGAGCGTCACAGAGTCCTTGAAATACCAAGGTTACTCTATGTATGCTTACCTGCTCCATACATCGGTCGGTGGCTTTTTCAAATGCAAATCACTATCATTACATTCTTGTATTAAATTGTTTTTTGTAACATTTTTTATTGCTAGCACCAAGATTTAAAATACCTAGAATAATGCTTAACACAAGGTCATTTAAATGCTTCTTTTTTACACCTAATTTTATATTGCTATACGGAAATCGTATGCACATTACTATTGGTCATTTAAATGATTTTTTTTTTGCCAAATGTATGCAGGCGAAGACAAAAACAGGTCGATGCCCTTTAGTGGGCTCTATGATGGGCTCACCGTTAACGACAATAGCACATTGTTAACGTGATTTACGTTACGAGGGTTATCCGTAAAATAAGTTTCCCAATAAGTGATTTTTCACAGTGTAAAACATGTTTAATTCCATGAATGCGTACATTTTTGGAAAATTCAGACTTTAACCTATTTTTCTACATAGACGCCACTGAGGAGTACGCCCGTTCTTGAACTGTCTGCACCGTTTGCGCACGTGTTGTACGCTCATACACTTGTCTCCATAGATTTTGCATAGCTGGGAATGGATTTCTATCGGCGCAATGTTTTTTGCAGACAGGAAACGGATCACCGAGCGCAGCTCACACCTGGCGGGCGAAGCGAGGAAGAGGTCCATCACGTACGGCTGCCAAGCCAAGACACAGCTCGCTAGGGAGAGGATTTGGAGTGAGGAAACCAAGGTACACTACAGAATCGCGGGATCCACTATAACAGCGCTTTTCAGGACTATAGCGCCATGGGAACTTTATATTACGGATAACCCTCGTAATTTCAAATAGGATTATATTACATTACCTACCGAATACTGCTTAAATAAATAAATAATAATCTAGTTTTGATTTTTTCAAATGTTTTATCCAGGTTGTTACGATGTTTAACAATTTATAAGCATGTAATTTTATTTGAATACACGTTAAAAAATGTTTTACATTGATTTATATGGGAAAATTAGTTTCGCTTAACGAGTGTTTCACATAGCGAGTAAGATTCTGAAACGAATTATGCTCGTTATGAGAGGTTCCACTGTATATATAATACAATATCTCGTACATAAAGACCCTTTGGTGATATGTGAAAGCACAGCTTCACTGCTTTCTACTAACTAACATAATTTTCATACGATTTGCGTAAGAGTACAATAACTCATACAGGAGAATACCGAAGTTAGTATACTACAGCGAGTCTCGAATTGTCTTCTTTGGTAACGCGTTACCAACCACGAAATACGTGGGAATGGATAAGGAAATGGTAAGGTTGGGAAATGGACTCTGCAGAATGGCAGACATCAGTTAGGAGTCATTACATTTATTTGGGACGTTAGTACACTACAAGCGTGAATCGAGTAGTCTTACTTCGTGATTAGCCGCTGGTGCGACTTGACCGAGGTGGAAATATCTTTTTTATTTTATAAGTGAATTGTGTGTTTAGTTATCATGAGAGACAGCCCTGCATTTTTGTACCGGCGTGAAAAGGCAATCTCGCCTCGTCGGAGAAAGTTCGGCGTTGCCTTACGCAATTTTTACATATAAAAAATATCTCCGACAATCTACAGTTGGACCAAAAAGGCAGCACTGAGAGAAGAAACAGTTCAACATGGGAATATAAAATAATCTGATATATTCCATTAACATCCTCCTCTCTAATTTAAGGTAGTAACATCCTCCTCTCTCTCAAAAGGTTGTTATTCCGTCGCGTGAGGGCGTGATGAGGAGCAGATTGATAACACAGACTTTTTCAGAAGCACATTGACATATATTTATGATAAACTTAACAAGTTTGTGGCCTAGTCACAGCAGTAGGCTGAGCCACAATACTATATGCTCTCGCCGACGGGCGGGGCACGGCTGCGCTCGGGATGGGCTCTCGCCCGCGCCACGAGCGGCGGTGTATATAACTAACACAACCGCTAGCGGACTTGTCCAAAATGCCAATATGGCGACACATACATGTACGACAAGCGAACATAAATAAGAGACGAAAGATTGTACATCGACGTTTTCAGTACCAGTCAGCAAGGGCTATATAATGCTGATGTCAACATCTTGGGGTTTGAAACTACGATAGTTAGTAGATAGACGAACTAAGTTATAAATACGATTAATTTTTAAGTCATAAGGAATTAATTTCATTGATTTTTCTTTCTTTTTAAAGTAGCTTGCCGGCGGGTATAGCGCAATGGTCAAAGCGTTTGCTTTGCAAGTCAAAGGTCGTGGGTTCGATCCACGACGGAGATTAAAAAAAAGGATTTTTAATCGATTTCTGAGCTCTAAAATACGGTTGCTGTGAATTTGATCCCTCACCCGTAAAATGCCAGTCATAGCCTATTAATTAAAATTGGTGGATAGACGAAAGACGTACCGCGAAGACCACCCATTCATAGTAATTTCCTGTAATAATAAGGATGATGCGTGAATCTCGGACTGTAGTCTATGACGTTGGCGGATCAACGCTCCACGTGCATTATTTTAGAGCTTGGAAATTGATTAAGAAACTTCTTTTTTTTAAATCTTGGTCAGGGATTGAACCTACGACTTTTGGCTTGCAAAGCAAATGCTTTGACCAATGAGCTATACCCGCCGGCGAATTATAAAGCATCTCAAAGCTAATGCAGAAAACATTGAAAAAATTTGTAATAATAATGGAAGCGAAAGAGTTTTGTGTGGCAAATACGTTTGGTTTTATTTCAACATTTAATAATAATGCGACCTAAAAATATAATGACAAAAAAATTCAACATAGCTTTTTATTTGTCTACGTGCTATAAAAATATATTCTTTTTATTTATTTTTAAAAATACACAACATATACAATTATGCTTATTACAAAAACCTTTGCTGATTCATTGAATGGCATAAAATAATGGCACGGACATTGCGCAATCAGCACTTTGATAACAAAACACAATTTAAACAATAGAGATAAGAAATGGAGACAATGTCGTGCGTATCATTTATATTTGATAATGCTATAGTCCTGTAAACACCTGTACACTATGATTACCTGTAGGTTATGAATCGGTTATAACGTTGAATACTGTAGCAGTATTATAGTTAGGTGTATTATATAGATCACTGAGGTATTTCAACGATAAACAACTTTTTCTTCTATACAAACCTATCCTTGAATACGGCAGTCGCAGAGTATAATCTTCCATAAGCCTCCGAAACATTTGGAACTATCTGCTACTAGGGAATCTCTGGTGGAGAAGATGAACGTGTCTCTTGAAAGGGTTTCACGATGGGGCGACCTCAACCTCGTCAGTTTCAACATTTCCAAAACCCAATCATGTACTTTCTCCACCAAGAAGACTGCTATGGATCTTGTATCTTTCAACGGTTGTTCTCTTCCAAAAGCAACCTCCGTCAACATTCTTGGATTATCAATCTCGAATAATGTCAAATATTACGAGTCAATTAAGTATAAAGCCGGTCTCGTTTCCAACAAACTAGGTGTATTATATAGATTACGTCGGTATTTCAACGATAAACAACTTCAATACCTTCTAAACTTACTCGTAATTGGCTCAGTTCAAAGAAGAGAAATTCGTTTGATAAACAATGACACTCTTACGTTTAACCTGCATTCAAAGGAACACAGGCGTAAGATTGGTTCACTTAGTCTTTTCTATCGTTATTACCACGGTCGCTGCTCTACGGAACTTAAAGAACTAATTCCTCCTGCACCCACCCACAACCGACAAATTCGTCTTACACTTGCCGAACATCCATACACGGTTAATGTGTGTCGACCAAGAACTGGTAGTTTCCAAATATCCTTCTTTAATGCCACCGGTAAACTTTGGAATGCTCTTCCAGCGTCTGTGTTTCATCCTTCCTAAAATCTAGATCTCTTCAAGAAACAGATAAATCTACACTTGTAATCTCCCCAACCAGCCTCCCTGGCTGAGCGTCATAGAGTGCACTGGTCTTGACCAACTGTGCTCTCCTGCATGCGATTACATAAAAAAATATTATACACGTATGTTTTGAATTAGTAGGTTATGGAAAAGCGATTATTTATTGGAAACATTGACAATCAAATAACAATAAAATCAATGATAATTGATAAGGTAATTATATAATAATTATTTTTGGTAATTTGTATTAAAATCGATAGATAATGGGAAAATTATAAAATTATCGTTACAACTACATTAAAGTAATGACTCTGTATCAAGGAAGTGACTCACAACCATTGGAAATTATGTGGAAATAAAAATAAAAAATTGTACGCAGAAAATATATATATATTCAGAAATACCAAAATGAGAATAATTAAATTACGTAATACACTTTTTTTAAAGTTTTAATATGTATTAGGTTGTCGGTCTCTGAGGCAACCCTCCTTCATTGGGACAAACTTAAAACTAAATCAGTTTTATATATTTTTTAAATATACAACCCATAAAGTTACTGTATTCTATGAATATGAGGTTTTAAGGCTTTATAGGAAGGACGTAGGATTAAAAATCAGACAGTATACTTAAAACGGTATCATGACCTATCGTCCTCAGACAATTCGTTCTACGACTCATCGGTGACGACGTGGGACGCACTGGATGTGCACGGGACATTTGGCACTAGGTGTAACTGGTGCACTGGCTGTCTCGCTAACCTAAACTAACCTAAGGATTTGTCCAGTGATCGTAGAGTCCAGAGATCCATAGCTCTCGTTAACGAAATAACTTAGGTTAGGATAGCGAGACATCCAGTGCACCAGTTGTCCCATGGACCAAATATCGCCTGCACCAGACGTCCAGTGCGCCCCACGTCGTTACCTATGAGTCACAGAACGAATTGTCTGGAGACGAAATGCAGCGAAAACCATCCTATGTGTTTATATTTAAAAAAATAGATTCCAAAACAATTATATCCCTGACGAAAATTCTGCTGTGAAACAATACTAAAGTTGTTTACAAGGGCAAAGTAATATAGTTTATAAATATATTGCATAATATATTAACATCCTCCTCTCTTTCAAAAGGTTGTTATTCAGTCGCGTGAGAGCATGATGAGGAACATGTCAGCAAAAAAGACTTTTTCAGAAGCACATTGACATATATTTACGATAAAAATTTACAAATTTATGGCTTAACCTAGTCACAGCATTAGGCCGAGCCACAATACAATATGCTCTCGCCGAAGGGCAGGACACGACTGGCGTTATGGGCTGTCGCACCCGCGCCACAAGCGGCGGTCTATATAACTAGTCCCAATATGGCAGACACATAAATGTATCATTACCAGTCAGCAAGGGCTACATCATGCTGATGTCAATATGTATTATAAAATTTGCCTACGCCTTTTCTATGGCTTCTCTGCAGTCGTAATACTATCATTATTTTTTAAAATAACTGTGTAGCGTGACTAGGTGCATTTTTATGCACTCATATGCAGGAGAGAACTGAGAGAGGTTTAGTTTAGTTTAGACCTTTCATACGTCTCTACGACATTCTACTGAGTGGAGAAAATTTACGTGACAGAAGGTAATTCACAACTAATATAAGTTATAGACTGGACGATTGCGTTGGAAAAAATAATGAACATTTTTCACGATAAAAAAGTCCCACCTTAAATTTATAAAGTAACCTCAATGTAAAATATATACCAGCAAACTACATGAAACAGCCTTTCCCTAATTTGCCTGTGCGTATAGCTCGTGGTGATGGTGCAGAACAAACAGCACCAGCTGTACCATCACCACGAGCATCACCAGCACCACCAGCACCACCAACACCATTGACAGTCTCAGAATAGAAGAATGTCCCCAAGCGAAAAGAGATTGTAAGGGGCATCCGTCAGAACAACAAGGGGGACAGTTTTAGTGACGCTGGACTGGACTTTACCCGCCTCACACCCGCATCACACCGGAGGACAGTTAAGTCTCCTCGATGACGCGCTCGTTCAGATTATGATCAGTTAGCAACTGGATAGGTCCCCTCTGAACAATCGTGGCCACTGCACAGAAGTGCTAAAAGAAAGAACCCGTGAAAGAGATTAGAATCGCATTCACGGGTTGTAAAGAGATGGAGATGGAAGATAGATTCTCTCACCAAAAATAGGAGCAAAGATTGTAAATGCGTGGAAATTTTAGTGATGCTGTGAAATTTTATAATTTTTATCCGTTTCATACGAACATCATGACACCACAGTCGAACGTATGATTTCATAACTTAAAAAAATTCACAATGCAAGCCAAAGGTCGTAGGTTCGATTCCCGACGGAGATTAAAAAAAATTTTTTTTAATCGATTTCTGAGCTCTAAAATACCCCCCGGTTGGTGTGAATTCGACCCCTCACCCGTAAAATGCCAGTCATAGCATATTAATTAAAATAGGTGGTAGACGAAAGTAGTCCGTGAAGACCATCCATTCATAGTAAATTCCTGTAAAAATAAGGAAGATGCGTGAATCTCGGTCTAAGGCTAGTCTATGAACTCGGCGGATCAACACTCCACATGCAGCGCTTAGCCGTAAGCAGCATGGTAAGCGTCATAAAATTTCACAGATGAGACTCTACTATATACGTTACTATATTCTCCTGTATGTGTTTACATAAAAAAACGTACTGTAGATTATTACATTTTTCCATATGATTTTCAAAATACCGGACATTCCGTAAGTGCGGTTTTTTTTGAACCGGACAGACACCTAAATTACCGGACGTATTTGGCAACCACAAGTTGAAATAACCAAAAGATAAGAGCTACTACCTCTCTGATGTGGCAACAATACCCCGGGCACTATTTGTCTCATTATTATGGACGCTGATAGTAATCGAACATTACTTTATTTAATGGTTTTTTGTTATGGAGATAATTACTGAAACGATTCTTTCAGTTGAGACTTCTTACGTGACGATAACATGTTTCCAGCCGTCACAAAGGCGGTAGAATATTTAAAAAATTACACAATACGATTATACCATTTTTTTTTAATGTAAACATACCATGCTAAATTCAGTGGTACCTCGACATACGAGTTAAATCGCTCGGCAAACTTGATCATATTTCAATTTACTTGTATCTTAAAGCAAACTCACAAAACGCGAGCGCAACTTATCAAGGATGCTTTGACAGCGAGAGCACACTGATAACTGATCCCGTGGCCGGGGATTCAAGCGTGACGCGTGGTTCGTGTAGAACCGGCCGCTAAGCCAATGGATCGTATCTCAACCAGTGCACTCTATGACGCTCAGCCACGGAGGTTGGACGCTGCATGCGGGAAACGTGTAATATGTTCGTGTTTGTGTGTGTGTTGGGGAGATTGGAAGTGTATATTTATATGTTTCTTGAAAAGATTCAGATTGTAGGAAGGAGGAAACACAGACGCTGGAAGAGCATTCCAAAGCTTACCAGTGGCATTAAGGAAGGAATTTTGGAAACTGCCAGTTCTTGGTCTGCACACATTAACCGTGTATGCATGTTCGGCAAGTGTAAGACGAGTTTGTCGGTTGTGGGTGGGTGCATGAGGAATTAGTTGTTTAAGTTCCGAAGAGCAGCGACCGTGGTAATAACGGTAGAAAAGACTAAGTGAACCAATCTTACGCCTGTGTTCCATTGATTGCAGGTTATATGTAAGAGTGTCATTGTTTATCAAACGAATTGCTCTTCTTTGAACTGAGTCAATTAAGTTTAGAACGTATTTTGGGGCTCCAATCCAAAGATGACTGCCGTATTCAAGAATAGGTCGGATTTGTTATTTATATAGAAGATTTGTCCTTTATAATATATCGGCTATGATGCGAACAGGTTAAATGTACATAGTAATATACTAATATATAAGCATTGTTTGTTTGAGTCACTCGATCTTCATGTGACATCTAGAATCGTGTGACATCCAGTGTCAGTCGGCATCTGTTTGTTTAGTTAGCGAATTAACATACAAGTACTATGATAAGTACCGAAACTTTGGTCATAATCGCGCAAATACATTGTACAACATAAACATTGTGCGGTTTCGGAATTAGGAATAATAGTGGTGAAGGTGTAGCATTAATACCAGCGCAGCATTGTCTGTTATTACATTTTCGTTATCAGAAAACAGATTTTTATAATGATTTTTCTAGAAAAAACGAGACAAAAAATTGGTGTATTGTTACAATATTCTTAATATTTAGAATATGGCGTTGCTTTACTCGATCTAAAACAAAGTGCCGTCTATATAGCGCATGTATCGTCCTCATTCTTTTGAACGGCTGTAAATTTTGGCATCTCACCAAGAGCCGATGCAGCCGTATAATAGGTTTTGAGAGCAGATGCCTTGGTAGTACGATTGTTCGAATTTGTCTTCCATTCTTCAGAATCCATTTCCCAACCTTACGATTTCCTTATCCAATCCCACGTATGTCATCGTTAGCAACGTGTTACCAAAGAAGGCAATTCGAGACTCGTTGTAGTATACTAACTTCGCAGCCTTACAATGAGGTCTATTTGACATCTAACTAATGCACCTAGAATCACGAGAAGGCCTTCAGTCACTCTCTAACAAGTAGCTTTTTGCGTGCGTCCAGTAACGGGTCCCCATCTGGGTCTCCAAAAACAGGACGGCACAGGGAGGGTTTTCACCAAGCTTGTTCAAATTTGTGAGGAATGACGAGGTGAGACAGTGGACGAGGCCTTCCATACTATAGTTGATCAAAAGGCGAAGGTGGATCTAGTTGGAACATGTACTAAGTTTGCCGTAGAAGAGCATTACCTAAGTCTTCCATTTTTCAGGCCTCCGAACTCGTGCCGTCTTAGAAGGCCTTCAGAAACTATACATAGAGTGTAATCGGCGGAGCTGTGGGAGGCAGAGCTGACATGGGATGAGGCGAAGTATAAAGCAGCTGAGCTTTGTGGTGGCAGTTCGTGAAAGCCACATGCTCCAGTAAGGGACGCGGATATGGTTATGATAATGACGAAATAAAATACGTCTTTCAGAGTAAATTTCACAGTTTTATTTTATTTTCGTCGGCGATCGAACCCACGACATTTTGTATGGTAATCAAACGCTTCACCTCTCCGCCATACCCGCCGGCAAACTGTCTGGTTTTAACAGTCTTGAAATTAGACGACGAAATTACGTGAGACGTAAAAATCAATAAGTCACATTAAAAGTAATTAAATATCGCTCAAAAATCAATTACGTCATAGAGTGAATATCTATATATCGTCGTGGAATATTAGACGATACAAACGTCAAATTTGAACGAGAATTTCTGGCTTACTAGAACTTTTACTACTTCTCGTCCATGTGGAGTAGTGGGTCAACAGCGCTGGTAGAGGTCATCAATAGTAACCGCTGCCACACATAACTCGCAGACTTAACTACTTTGGAGGCTGATTTTTATGATTTTTATAAATATTTTTTTGAGGGGAAGGAATCATGAAAAGTATTTGGTTCTTGGAGGTATTTTTATTTACATTATGAACTACATAATTAAATATTTTAACCCTTTCGCATCGGTTGTCGATATATGCCGTCTAAGAATCTACCGCTGACATCGGCAGCCGTGATATATATCGTTTTGCTACTTTCAGTACTCATTGTGACATCTCCCTTTATCAAACTACATGTATTCTTCACAGGAATCTGTAAAGCATGTAAATAAACATCGTTAGGTTTCGTCACGGGAGCGAATTTTCTGTAAACCACATTTGTCAATACCACCACATGTATGGAGTTACATAATGAACGTTTGTATATAATAGTTCTTTATGCATCATCTGATAGCTAAAGGATACAAGAACCAATGTGATATATGAAAATAGGTCTAGGGTAGTAGGTATAATTTACACTGTAATTTGTATTCTACAGAGCTGTAATGAAAAGGTTATAGTGATAAATTGATTTTAATCAATAAAATAATTTCAAATTATCACATATGCATCATTATTGACATTCAGCAGCTTTTAGATGATATGAACCGAAATTCTCTGCATTGCAGAAACCACATGCTCTAATTTTTAAGTGGACCATACGAAAACATAAACCAAAGAACGGTATTCTCTTCCACTTCATCTTAATGATCGATATGACAGTGAATTATTTTGTTTTAAAAAATGGCGGTCTTTTTTCAAAATTTTTAGAATATTCTTCCTGATGGATTTTATCTTGCATTGAGTAGATCGGAATAAGATCACAATTAAAAAAAAACCTAATAATATTATAATTATAAGCACATATGTTTACACATATTAAGATTCATTAAGATTTGATACTGATATATTGTAGAAAGTCATATTATGTATTTGTTGGATTAGAACAGTTGAACGAAATGACCTTCAATGCAAATTGACAGATTTTATTTGTTTTTTTTTACGTATTCTTTCTAATTCGTAACCATATATATTAATTTAATATTATTAAAAGATTTGTGTTCTCTTTGCCTTAATAACATGATGATATTTATAAAAAGTTATATTATTCTAATAAGACATTGAAAAATTGAAAATAAAACATATCGAACGTTCTTATAAGGTTGTTTTGGGAGAAATTTCTGAACTGTCATTGAGTATATAAAAAAACATATTAACACGCGTAGGAGTTTATTTTCAAAACGTATTTTCTATATTGTACATTCAAAATAAGTGTAATAATACATTTTGAATGCATATCTTTGGCCTAATATATTTTAGCTGCTACAATGAATCATAATGTAAAGATAATGAAACAATATAGCTTTAGATTAGGATTATATTATTTGTTATATAAAAATAATGAAATTAATGCGTAGGAGTTCAAATAAAAGCTCTCACCCATATGCATACTGGCTCCTGTATCATAAACGTCGCAGTGTCTGCAATTCTCCTTCCTAGCGATTCGTTATATTCTGGAGGATGGTCCATTTGCTTGACGTCAATAACAGGGAACTCCTCGATAGCCTGAGGACGAGGATCAGCATCCTGTGACCATCCAACTCTTCCAGCCCTAGTGTCGCCGGTAGTTTTGATGGCATAGTACACAGAAGTTGACAGAAGCACGACACTTATAGCGGAGTAAGCCTTCAGGCTGGGCACGGGAAACCTATCTGAGAAAAACACAGGCATCTTGATCGCTTTTACACTCTGTACTATTTATTTATTTTCATCTCAGCACATTTTAAAAATTGGGATCGATCACGGGAACGGCGACGTTTCAACGCTACACATATCGATTCAACAACCTACTCGGACGACAGGCCGAACGATACTGACGTTAGGAAGTAATATGGCGGATTATTATTTTCGATGCAAATGGTTCGTAAAAGCGTCGTCGTGGCGCTGTGCGATTGGTTTGCGTCGTGGGTGTTAAAGTAATTATCTTTTTAGAACATTTCAAATTTTCATTACATTTCGTCATCGTTACAAAAACATGCAACAATAAATCATTAAAAATGGCAACACACGAGCGATTCGAATTGTAAGAACGCAAAGCTTTGAAAAATGGCTTATATGATAGCAAGCAATACATATATGCTATATTTGTGTAATAGTACTCGTGCTACAAATGATTTATTCAATTAGACAACATTTGAGATGAAGTCGCTATTTTTTATCGCTTTTACAATAGTAGAATAAGGGTTTATCATACATGCGATACGCATTAATACGTGGATCGCCAACACCATTTTTTATGAAGGAAAATGTTCTTGTAGTTTTAGGTGTTAGGACCGCGTTGGAAATTCTGAATACTTCGTCAATCTTTTAAGCCCCACGAAACACTAAATTTGAAATCCCGTAGCTCAAAATGATGATTTTTTTCTTAGATAAAATAATATTCTGATTAGAAAAGTATCATTGACCGATAGCAGATTATTTATGCTTCGAAAGTCAAAGAATTTGCTTACTGCTTGTAAATTATAAAGCCAGATGTTAACTATCGTTTTTTTCATCTTCCTTCAATATGTAACAGCAAAATACTAAATATATTGAATATTAATAGTCCGCCTTCGATCACTAGTTGGCGACTACTGGACAGCACAGAGTTGAAATTTCTCCCAATAAAAAACCTCTTGTCCCCTAATTTGACGTAAAAACCGAAACGTCGTCTTAAACATAACTTAAGGTGAGATTAAATACTTTTACAGGCGGGTCGAAGATCTAATTTAAATTATTGGAATGTAGGATTGTGGATAGAATGTCAGCAAAAAATAAAATATTAGTTTGTACCGACATCTCTTGTTGAAACGCAATAAAAATTAATTCCGTCATCTAGCGATGAAAAGCAAAACTATTATTATTTTAGCAATATTGTAATACTTATAAATAAGTTACAGTAACTATTGCTAGGATACAATAATAATTTAAAATAAATAAATATAAATTTTTAATAATATAAATCAATTATAAAAGCAAATATACTTGTATTTATAAAATGTACAAGTATTTTTTGAACAAAACTAAATTTTTTAATTTATTTTATTTTATTATTACTAAGCATTCGTTATTGTGCCAATACGGTCATCAAGTACCTATATTATAATGTTTTTTTTAAATACTTCAATAAGATTTTTAAATAACAAGTGTTTTTTGGGTCAAAAAACGTTGAGATTCACCTCATCCTCAACAATGGTCGGGACCACGAGTAATTTTTTTGAACCCCTTTTCTTTTTGCGTGAAATAGTTACAAGGGCATTTCATTAACAAATGTCGTAATTTAAAAGTAATGATTGTATTTTATTTGATTTAAGATCAATAAGAGTAAAATATTTTAACCCTTTTAATCAATACAATTTCCTATTTTGTATCAATGCACACAGTATGCTTTGGGCCATCTAGAAATCACTTAATAATTTATCAGCCGTTTGCGACCTTCTTTACGAGTTATGCATCCTTATTATAATATAAATGAATAATTATTTAAGTACAACACATTATTTCGTAGACGATACAATATTATTATTATTAATTAATAACACTGATAGCTTCTTATCAACGCTAGACGAGAATGTACGAGAGCAAAAGACTAATTTTAAAACAACCGTCACTTTCTTTTATGCATAATCAAATTAGACGCCCAATCAATGACAGTTCCATATTTATATCACTTACAAGCCGGCAACCGACGCGTGAAAAAAATTCAACAAAAGACAAAGAAACATTGCTAAGTTTAAAATAATAATTTCAAACAGTCTCTTTTGTTTCTTTATTCCATAATATCGCATTTTTGTTTGTGCTCCGAGGTGTTTTCGTATAAAGTCATTAAAATAACATAATTTTGTGTTTTGAAACGTAAATTTTATTGTGTTTTTTGAATGTGCGAATCGACGACGTATTGTTTTGATTTTTTTAATGTGAATTATACTCGTATGTTGGGTAATTGATACATTTCTGGCGGACACCGGTTTCATCCCGAATTGGTCGTACTAGTTCGTGTACGCCATTAGACGGTTATAGAACTTTTTTTGAATATTTGAATATACTCAAAATATTTCTAAACACGAGAAGAAAAAAGATACTAAAATATTTGCAATTAAGCATTGATATTTATATTAGATAATGTAATTTAAAAAGAATATTAACAAATTTCCGGAAAATCAGTGTCTTCAGATTTATATTGTACGAAATCGTATTTTTTAAATTTTTTTATTTTGATAATAAGAATGAAAAAATCTTAAAATTTCCAATTTTTTTGTTCCAGTAATTAATTCTGTGGCATATTTTATTTCACTCTCCAAAAATTTGTACGTTTCAAGATTTTTTTTTTTCGGAATCGTTCTTTTTTATAATGGAACTTAATATGAATGTATACATATATGTGAATTTAAATTTGTATTTTTTTTTATATTATATCAGAAAAAAATGTCTGTAAAACCGTGTATCTTTTCAAACACAGTGTTTCCATGACAACAAACAATACTTTACAAAACATTGCAACACACAAGACGCGTAACAATACGATTTCAAACAGTATGATTTCAAAATATCTGTTTCATTCTAATTTTTGAACCATCTTTAAATGACTCAAATCGGCCTAAATAAACAATCTACCTACCATTACTACAATAACATAAGATACGAGTATTCAATGCACATATTTATGCTTCAAAATTATGCTAATTCGATATCTAAATCTACGCGAAATTGAATTTATATTTTTTAATTTTGTAAACTTAATGTTATGATTCTTACTACTGAAGATTAGTCGGTGAAGACTCTTCGATTAGTATCGTATATCGTGTAGGGACTTTGTTAAAAGAGGAAACAAGAGTCCATGAAGAAGTGATGATGGAAGACCTTGAAGATGGTTACCAGGAACGGTGCTCTGCCGATCTTATCAAAGGTACTGACTGCAAGAAGGAGGTATCGGTGCTGATAAGAAGCTTCGCAGAATCAGGTAAGTCACACTATTAATTTATTTGTGATGTTTTCTCTATGTTATAATAATCGTGTTTGACTTTTTTAATATTTAGGCTGTCATACAGGTATAGTTGATATTTCATTGAATATTCATATTTAACTACCTTTAACCTTTTCATTACGGCTCGGTGGAATACACATTATACTGTCAATTATATAACAAGTATTTGAAGCATAAATGTACTTATCTGGTCTATTTTCATATATCACATTGGTTCTTGTATCCTTTAGCTATCAGATGATGTATACAAAACTATTCTAAGAAAGTAGTAAAACGATATATCACGGCTATCAATGTCAACGGTAGGGGAATCTTACACGGCATATATCGGGTACCGATGCGAACCGGTTAATTGAGATAATTTTATTCATTATTTTAATTAAGACTTTTAAAATATTTAGATTTGTTAATTTTTAATTAAAATTATCTTAAAATTATTATTATGCCGCTTAAACAAGTATCATCAGTTAATAACCTAAAGGTTATAATTTAAATTTGTGTTCATTATATTTACATCCTTTTAAAACGGTTGGAAAACAATTTGCAGGTTAAAATATCGATATCAAATATTCGTACTCGTAATTAATTGTGACATAGAAAAACTATTTTTCTTCATATATCTTTATTCCCGAATATCTTCGATTCTAATACTAAAATATTAAAAACCACACATAGAATTATTGCCCTTTAACCACTCCTCGGAATATCCTGGAGAGACCACGTCACGAACAATGAGGTTCTCAGGATAATCAAGGAAGACAGGCACCTAATAAGAACCATCTCAGAGAGGCGAGCCCGATGGATTGGTCACATCATGCGCCACGATGGTCTCCTTCACGACACTGTGGAGGGGATGGTTGAGGGTAGAAGCTGTAGAGGGCGCCCTAGACGGGAGTATTTGCAGCAAGTATTCGAGGACATGAATTGTAGCGCTTATGCTGAGCTGAAAAGGGTTGCGGAGGACCGAGAGGAATGGAGATCGAGATGCAAGATTCTGTTGCTGCAAACCAATCCACCGGATTGATACTACGAAGAAGAACCACTCCATCGCCACATGTTTGTAGACAAATAAAAACACTAATTTTACTAATGACTTAATTATTTTAATATTTTTAACTTATATTATTGGTGAGCTGCAATCGATTGAACTAAATTTTTCACAAAAAAAAACACCTTTTTATCACTAGGGCTGCAACAAAATAGATTATAAATCAAATATTCGATAATTTAATTTATAACCGCCCTAGCTGCAGGTATATTTCCAAGATATATTGCATTACTGTGTCCCTACATCGTATGTACCTCCAACGCATCACGTTTGTTGTAAATATTTAAGATATATATATACTGTATAATTGATAATTGTTTCCGAAAAAAAAAAACATTTTATTCAGTGCTAGACTTGACCCTTGACAACATCTTATGAATATCTCCCAAACTATCGAAAACTATCGATCCTTTTTTGGTTTGTTAATATTTAAAAATATTCTTTGTTATAAAATCGAAATTAATTTTGATATACATCTTTCGAATATTGCGAAGCGCCCACGGGTGCGCTTACGGCGATCGTCGGGTTAAAAAATATTTTAAGTTTTATTTGGAATTTACTGTGAGAAAAATTAAATTGAGCATTGAAACTGACTAATACGATCTTTAAAAATTACAACTGCGACGTACAATAATGTTGTTCCGCTAATTGTCGTTAGTTAGACAGTACGTACACTGTAGTAAATTACTGAATAAACAATTTAAAGAGATAGTGAGTATAATACAAGAAATCCTTAACACTATAGTTCGGTTATATTCCTGACTTTATATTTCTTTACACTATTCGAAGGTTTGTCAATATATTAATCTGAAAATAAATCATTTTAGAAAGCTGTGTGTCTAACGGAATCGTCAGAAGTGAACTTTGATTTTTGAAAAAATAAGAATTATTGTTACCTAAACAAATAACAATATGATATTATTACCATTACGGCGGAAAAATTAACTGTAAATATTTTATCGTACGATGGTTATCCGTAATATAAGATTCCCATGGCGCTACAGTCCTGAAAAGCGCTGTTATGATGGATCCCGTGATTCTGTAATGTACCTTGGTTCCCCCACTCCAAATCACTTTCCTAGCGAGCTGTCTGCGGAGCTCAGTCTTGGCTTGGCAGCCGTACGTAATGGATCTCCCCCTCGCTTCGCCCTCCAGGTGTGAGCTGCGCTCGGTGATCCGGTTGTGGTGTTTGATGGCCTGCTCCTCATTATGCCTTCACGCGACGAAATAACACCCCTTTTGAGAGAGGAGGATGTTGAAGTCTTACTTAAGTCGTTAATTACTTGATCATTAAAAGTTGAAATTGCTTATTATTCTATTTGGCTTGTATTACTTTGTTCAGTGACTCATTCAAGGTTTTGGCAGTTAGTTATATATATAATTATATCGACAGTAAACTAAATAAATTGTCAGTATCCACTGTATCAGTATGAATGTGGTTAGTTATAAAATTAAAATGTAAGTAATATATTCAATATTGGTAAAAATTAATGTAAAATTAATGAATAATTAACCCATAAAATGGAAACCTAACCTAACCTATTATTAATAACCATTAATTAATTATTTCCTGCCAATTAATTATTTTTCAACTGCCAAATGATTGTTTTTTATTTACCTTTTTAGGTATTCGTTACTGACTGCTTGATAAATAATTACTGGCCATTAATTGAATTGAATACTGCCAAAAAAAAGTAGTTGCCATTCTGTTTTAATGATATGTGCAATTCCGCCAATGATTACAAAAAAAAATATTTTACAGCTAAATAGCAACACGTTCAATTAATTTTACAAGACATGTCATTGAGTGCTGTTCAAAGACATTGTTGAGTTTATAAATAATTGTATATTTGTATGGAACGTGCCATCGAATAAACAAATTGCTAATTTCAAATATTTACAATCGAGTGTGAAGGATTATTCTTTGACGACATGTTTATTATTATTTCTCTACAACAGTAAAACAAAAAAAAACCTTTACGTACTCAGAAAATTGTAGGTATCATCAACAGTGCTGCCAATCGTTTCAATAATCATAAATACCTAACTTTCGTTACGGCTCGGTGGAATACAAATTATACTATCAATGCGGCGTGAATTTTTCTAACCATTTTTTTGCTTAAAACTAGTATTTGAATCATAAATGTACTTATCTGGTCTACTTTCATATATTACATTGGTTCTTGTATCCTTTAGCTATCAGATGATGCATAAAAAACTATTATATTTAACAAACGTTCATTATATAACTCCATACATGTGGTGGCATTGACACATGTGGTTTACAGAAAAAATGCTCCTGTGACGAAACCTAACGATATTTATTTACATGCTTTACAGATTCCTGTAAATAATACATGTAGGTTGATAAAGGGAATGAATGCACTCCCAATCTCCTTCCGTAGATGTCACAATGAATACTGAAAGTAGCAAAACGATATATTACGTCAACCAATGTCAGCGGTCGGGGAATCTTTGACGGCATATGCCGACAACCGATGCGAAAGGTTAACATCACTAAAATTAAGTACAAGCTATTATTTATTTAGGGAAAAAATATTAACATTATAAATTCTAATAAATATCAATGAATTAGGAAAATACTTAAGTATAACGCTGTATTTTTTTAAATATATGTACATATAATTCCATACTTTAACGAAATTTTTTCAAATGTTGGCAGCACTGATAATAACAATTTATGCCTTTTTTATATAACTCGCTAGGTGGTTAGATTCATATATTATATGGTTGTGACATTTTTTTGCGGCTGGTAACTACAACGTGTCAAATATTTTTTCAAACCGAATTCATGTTACAATAATATTTTGACAAACGATTCTACAATAATTAATTATGGGGATTGTCGTCAAGAAACATAAAGAATACTTTGTAAAAGCAGCTTTTTATGGTCCTTTTTACTAAAATACCTGCTTATTTAAATTATGATTATAGGTATAAACATTTTAATAAAACGAAAACAAAATATTGGATAGTTATATTTTTTTATTGCGAATACGTAGGAATTGAATTAACTTTTTAATTTATGCATTTGTAACATTTTTTTCAGACATTAATATGAAAAAAGGTGTTGCCAGTTGTTAAACTAAGGTCGGAGAAACAAAAACGGTTCAAATCCAAAAAAACTAGATGTATTACATTGATTGTGTCAGTATTTCAACGATAAACAACTTGTTCTTCTATATAAAGGACAAATCCGACCTATCCTTGAATACGGCAGTCACCTTTGGATTGGAGCCCCAAAATACCTTCTAAACTTAATTGACTCGGTTGTTAAATATACACATACTATACATCAAATTCTTTTTACGCATCAATTCACTCAGAAAAATATCGGCAGAAGCGGGATGCGAACCGCGAGGCATGAGCCAATTCAGACAAGAACTTCGTCTGTCAGTGCCATAGGGACCTTCTGTTGCTTGTCTTTATTGCTTTGTTCATAGTACTTAATCATAAGTACCTAATTTTGTATATATTGTATTTTTTATTTGTATTTTTATTGTACTTCAGAAATGCATTGAGTTAAATAATTTGTAATGTTTCTGAAAGGCAAAATAAACAAAATTGAAATTGAAATTGAAATTGAAATACCGCTTAACCCCCTCGGCTATTTCTACGCCTGAGCTTACACGCGTTAGAACTTGTATTTATACCATTGTTATCATCGTATGACGATAGACGATAGACGATAGAATTGACTGAGTTCAAAGAAGAGCAATTCGTTTGATAAACAATTACACTCTTACGTCTAATCTGCAATCAATGGAACACATGTATTAGATTGGTTCACTTAGTATTTTCTACCGTTATTACCACGGTAGCTGCTCTTCGGAACCAATAATATTACTATTGAAGATAGTCTTCAGGGAGGGCGAAACATTTAGTCATTAAAAATAAATATGAATCAAAACTAAATATTTTAAATTTGTTAATTTTTTAATTAAAACGAATTAAACATTATAATTATGCAGTTTCACCAATTATCGTCAGTTGATAACCTTAATGTTACGGAAGAAAAGTGGCGTCTAATAACTGACAAACGGAGTGTTTGTTGACCCAATGCAAGGAAGACTGACATCATCAGAAGAATAGTGGGAATAGCCTGGATACGAAAGGCAGAGTTTTGATAAGGAAAGAGACTTATGACGGAGGGCCATATTCAATAATGGACGGATACAGGCTGATGATGAGTATAATTCTTAGAAAAATTAAGACACCGTGGTTTTACAATATGTATTTACAACTTCGCAATTAGACATTTTCTTTTTAGAGGTGGTATGATTATAACATTGTCGCTCTTAACACTTTCGCATCGGTTGTCGGCATATGCCGTCAAAGATTCCCCGATCGTTGACATCATATCGTTTTGCTGCTTTCAGTACTCATTGTGAGATCTACGATAGGAAATTGGAAGTGCAGTCATTCCCTTGATCAACCTACATGTATTATTTACAGCAATCTATAATGCATGTAAATAAATATCGTTAGGTTTCGTCACAGGAGCGATTTTTCTGTAAACCGCATGTGTCAATGCCACCACATGTATGGAGTTACATAATGAACGTTTGTTGAATATAATAGTTTTTTACGCATCATCTGATAGCTTAAGGATAGAAGAACCAATGTGATATACGAAAATAGGTCAGATAAGTACATTTATGTTTCAAATACTAGATTTAAGCGAAAAAATGGTTTAAAAAATACACGCCGTATTGACAGTATAATTTGTATTCCACCGAGCCGTAATGAAAGGGTTAAGGTTTTATATTTTATTATAATAATACCGTAAGGGTGTTGTTAGAGCTTGGCAATCGTGCGACATTTCATTTCGCCATGTTTGTTTAGCCTAAAAGTCGCTTTCTTGACTTCGAAAGCCGAAATAATTATTAATGGCGACAGACAAACAATGAATGATATTTCTATCTAACGTCAATATGGCGAATCAACAAACTGTTGTTATTACATCGATCATTAGGTAGGTAGTTTCGTAATTACGATTACTCATATTTTATCCACAGCAATAAATAAATACTCCATTATTATTATGCATACATGTGAACAACGTGACGGAAAAAAAACATGTTGATGACTTCAATTTTATGAATCGAAGATATTATTTAGATTGATTTGAATTTCCATTTATTTCTGGAATATTTTACTGCATTTTTTTTGGGCCGGTCGCCTTGTACCTGCGCTCCTTGCGAGCACTTACCAAGGCATTGTTTTCAGAGTACTTTCTCGTTATACACAAGTAACGGGCTTTTTTGAGCAACACCAAACGTGGGTGTAAAAGTTAGTAGTTCAGACGTTAAGATTTGGACTTTTTGACTTCTTCGCCGACATTCATTGTGACATCTACGGTAGGAAATTGGAAGTGCAGTCATTCCCTTTATCAACCTACATGTATTATTTACAGGAATCTGTAAAGCATATAAATAAATATCGTTAGGTTTAAACCACATGTGTCAATGCCACCACATGTTTGGAGTTACATAATGAACGTTTGTTAAATATAATAGTTTTTTATGCGTCACCTGATAGCTTAAGGATAGAAGAACCAATGTGATATATGAAAATAGGTCTGATATGTACATTTGCTAGGAGTACCCCTAAAAGATGCAAAAGAATTTGTATCCCTTGGAAGTACCATCACCTGGGATGGCAGAACAAAAAGAGAAGTCAACAGTCGAATACATCAAGCAAGGCTAGCTTTCAATAAAAAAGCCAAAATTCTTGAGTCAAAGAATATTTCTTTAGGGCTCCGCAAGCAACTTGCCAAAACACTTGTTTGGAGCATCTTAATGTATGGCTGTGAGACATAGTGCTTATCTGAAAGTGATAAAAAAAGACTAGAGGCCTTTGAGATGTGGTCGTACAGAAGAATTCTCGGAATTTCCTGGAGAGACCACGTCACGAACAATGAAGTTCTCAGAATAATCAAGGAAGATAGGCAACTAATAAGAACCATCTCAGAGAGGCGAGCCCGATGGATCAGCCACATCATGCACCACGATGGTCTTCTTCACGATATTGTGGAGGGGATGGTTGAGGGTAGAAACTGTAGAGGGCGCCCTAGACGGGAGTATTTGCAGCAAGTATTCGAGGACATGAATTGTAGTACTTATGCTGAGCTGAAAAGGGTTGCGGAGGACCGAGAGGAATGGAGATCGAGATGCAAGATTCTGTTGCTGCAAACCAATCCACGGGATTGATACTACGAAGAAGATGTACATTTATGCTTCAAATACTAGTTTTAAGCAAAAAAAAAATGGTTTTTAAAAACTCACGCCCTATTGACAGTATAATTTGTATTCCACCGAGCCGTAACGGAAGGGTTAAAAAAACATTTTTGGGGTCCCGAAAAAGTGTGCAGCTCAATTAATCAGCCCCAGTTCGTATCTATGCTTTTTATTTAAATCAGTATTCAATATATTAATAAATATAATTAATTTTCAAGCGATTATTAAGTTTAATTGTTAGTGGTGTATTCCGGGAATGGAAATCGCACGTAGTAATGTAATGGCGGCAGTAAAATGGTCGATCTTGCGGTAATGAAAATGCATAATTGCGATGACTCGGCATTCTGTCGGTGGCTGCAAGATAGATAGCCAATGGCTTATCAAAGAAAACAAACAAATGCTATTTATTTATTAGTTATTGGTTATTAGCACGGGTCAATCAATCCAATACAAAGGCAACCGGTCACACTCACGATGCATGCCATCTACAGTGCCGCAACTAGTCTTTCTTTCGATATTTCCATCACCTCTTCTTCGTAGTATCAATACGGTGGATTGGTTTGCAGCAACAAATTCTTGCATCTCGATCAACTTGCAATGCAATCATTTTTGCTGATACATGGGATGTCTTTTAGACCTTTATTTAACCTTTAAACGCCCAGTGGTTTCCTTACGGGACCGCAGATTTGCGTCGTTCAATGCCCTACATACAGGAGTGCTTATGGTTCATTTCACAATCGGATTACATTAATTTGTAATAATAGTATTAAAGTAAGTTCATGGAAGAATCTATTGTGCGACGAAACATTACAAACATTGGCCTGCTTGGGCATTGAACGACGCAAATTTGCGGTCCTGTATGGCAGTGCTCCGCAACCGGTGTGCCACGGCACACTGGTGTGCCGTAAGCCGATACAGGTGTGCCGCGATCAAATAAGGCAATATTATAAATAAATAATTTTACAACACTCCTCAAGCTCCCAGTGCCTATCACCTATTTATGTAGACATACAACGACGTATTTCCTTTATTGAGTTCTAAATTAAATTAAAAAAAAGTGAAATTGATCAAATTAATACCTATTTTTGGCTTTTGGTGTGCCGCGGTATTCTAGGTGAGAACTTTGGTGTGCCGTAGAATCCAAAGAAGTACTTTGGTGTGCCGTAGATGAGAAAATGTTGCGGAGCTCTGCTGTATGGGACCACTGGGCGTTTAATGTGGTATTTTCCCCTTTATTTCCACATCCTAATGCCGTTGACCATAAAGGTTCCTCCGCCTCCAAGACAATAGAGTGCCCTAACCAGCTTGGCCTGGTGAGGTTAGCTGGGTGTTAGCTTTTTCCGGCCAACATTCTGTCCCTGTCCATATTGGCCGACTCATGTCGCACATCCCCCCCCGCACGAGAAGCAGATAGATCAGGATTTACTTTCATCGAACCTGTGATCGTATGGCATTTCACAGTCCTCCAGCTTATTGACGTGGAAAAAGAAAAACTCGTGGATTTTCGTCTAACGCGGGCGTTCGCTGGATTTTGATAAGCTCTCGCCAGTGTAACCATTAACCTCTTTGGCGCCTTAATGCATTTTTTTCCGAGCGCCTCATTTTATTTCTGAAACCGTTTATATCTTCAATTTAAAAATTAATATATACCGTGTTTTTGTGGCTTTCCTTAATGCAAAAAATAAATAAATCCTACAACCATAAATTGCAAATTTAGCAGTGAATAATTTAATATATATACTCCGATTCACTTTTTCGATGTTTTCCTCCGTTTTTAACGTGCAGAGTCAAGCAGATCTTCAGTGATTTATTGTTTCGCATGCAGGATAGCACAGCCGGTCAAGACCAGTGCACTCTATAACGCGCACCCAGGAAGGCTGGACGCTGTATGCGGGAAACGTGTGTTGTGTTCATGTTTGTGTGTGGGTTGGGGAGATTGCAAGTGTATATTTATTTGTTTAAGATAGGGGAAAATTTGAGGTGGAGCAAAAACACGTCTGAACAAAATAATTGTCAAAAATTAACTCATCATCATCATCGGCCTGTGTCTGTCCACTGTTGAACGCAAGCGTCTCGCATGAGTCTTCATCCTCTTTGATCCTCCGATTTCCGCATCCAGGAAAAATTGACAACATAATCGAAAGAAATGAGTATCAACCTAGTGATACAATAAATAGAAATGCAAATATAAGTAGCCCGCGAAAATTCAAGACACCTTAATTTTTGAAGAGCCCTTGCACTTGTTTTAATTTAAGGTTTTCTAAGAATGATTTTTATGTTCTGTCCATGATTTTAGTGAACTTGTATTGTATTTATTTCAATTTAAATTTCAATTTATATAAAAAAAATATTTGTATTTCTTTTAGAAACATTACAAATTGTATTTTATACGAAACCAAAATAATCATCATCGTCATCAGCCTGTGTCCGTCCTCTGTTGAACGTAGGCCTCCCGAATGAGTCTCCGCCCTCTTTGATCCTCCGCCTCAAAATAATCTTGAAATATATATTTATTTTTAATGTAAACACATACAGGAGAATACCAACAGATAGTGATAATGATGTTGAAGTCTCATCTGTGGATTCTATGCCGCTTACCATGTTACATATGGTTAAGCGCTGCTGTGGAGTGTTGAACCGCCAACTTCGTAGACTACAGTCCAAGATTCACGCATCATCCTTATTTTTACAGGAATTTACTATGAATGGGTGGTTTTCACGAGACGATTTTCGTCTACAACCAATTTTGATTAATAGGCTATGACCAGTATTTTACGGATGAGGGATCAAATTCACACCAACCGGGAGTAGTTTAGAACTCAGAAATCGATTAAATATATATATTTAAATATATTTTTTAATATCCGTTGGGCATTGAACCCACAACCTTTGGCTTGCCAAGCAAACGCTTTGACCAAGCTATACCTGCCGGCAATACTTCGGAAATAATAAAATATGTAAATGTACAGAAAAATACCAACAGAGAGCCAGCCTATAATATCTATGGACTCTATGACGTTCAATCAGGTGTGGTGGTCACTGCGTAAGGGAAAAATAGTGATAGTGTGTATCGAAGGACTGAAATGATTGCAAATGTTTATTATTTTCTTTGGCGCCTCATTTTGTGCGGCGCCCTCGGGCGGTGTCCGATCTCTCAAGCCCTGATGCCGGCCCTGGTCCATGCCAATGGTTGTGACCATGCTAAATCATCAATAGAGAAACATTCTCATTGCACATCCAAGGCTCACAAATATGACATACAAGCATTCGAGTTGGCTCTATTGACCGATCACACAAAGACACTATCGACAGTACACATGTTAGAGATGTCGAAACACGCGACTGTCATGTGAACGATCGCGGGTTAGTTCCCCGCAAAGGATGCTAATTTCGAAAATCATTAAAAAAAAAAATTATATGAAAAAGATATATATATATAAAATAAAAAAAAAAAATATTTATATATTTATTTATATATTTATTTGTTTTTTTTTTTTTTTATTTATTTATTTATTTATTTATTTATTTATTTATTTATTTATTTATTTAATCATTTAATCATTAAATCATTTTTTGGGATTTCATTTCATTCAAATGTTCTTCTTTATAACTTGAAAAATTTTGGAATTCTCATCGCTCATTTGCATAGCTTTTCAAAGTATTCCTCTTCTTCTTCGTGTCAGCAACGTCAAATTATTTTTGCCCAGTATCTGGCAACATCCAAGCCCGTGTTAGGTCATGAAATGTGCAGCTTATTGGGCACATGAAGCAGGATCTTAGGTGTGAGGCGGTCTGCAGGTCTTCACAGTCACACAACAGCAAATCTCCCTGCCGAAGCATTCCCCACCGCTCGAGTTTCTTCTTTTTTTTCAGGGATTTCCAGGTCCGCCAGTCAAGGTTCTTGCCAGTTGGGCCTTCATTTGGAGTAATGAAATCCTCTGGTACGACTTGTCGCCAGAGCTGGAGTCTCATTTTCAGGGCCTGATGTGTTAGGTTGTGTGGATGTCATTGTCATTGTTCATTCTGGGTGTTGGGGGTATCTGATTATACAAGCAGTGGGACGGTTGGTTGATTGCATTACGCATTTCTTCGGCGCATATGACTTTGCGTCTTATGTTTGCTGGTGCGATTCAAGGTATTAAAATGCATCCATAGATGACAACAGACAATTTCTCTGCAGCATATTTAGGTGACTACAAATTTCATTAACAATGAGTAACGAAGTATGCCATGAATTTAAATAGTTCAATTGCGATGATTCACATAGAAATGCTTGTGCATATGTTTACTTAGTAATTTTATATTATAATGTTTCAAATATTCTGTAATAATTCTGAAAGCGTGATTCATTTTTGCAGATAAAGAATTCAACATGTAATTATTTAAAAGCACGCATTCATGTAAAACATGTCATTTTTGTTCGTAATCAGTTTATAGTAATTAGTTCACATGACCCATGAATCATGTAATGAATTTAACTGTACAGACTTTCAATAATTCAAATTAAAATGAAATTATTAAAAACATGGTTGCTTGTAACCATAAAATTTAAATGTAATGACATCAGCTTGATATAGCTCTTTTAGACTGATGCCGTAAAGCCTCGAAGAACGATCTGTTGTCTCTTATTTTTGTTCGCTCGCATGAAATGCACATCTGATAATATTGGTTTTAATTATATAATATTACACGGCGTTTGCATACGCCATTTTATTTGTTATGACAGTTGCTCCATTTCATGTTGGTGCAACTGTCACCTTTTATTTGAGTTTTTGCCGTGAATGCCTTGGCGGCGCTGGATGTCAAAGCTTTAATAAAAATAAACGCGAATTGTTCTTCAAAAACAAGTTCTTTGTGTTGTTAAACTGCTCCTGCATCCTTCCTCCACGCGGCCACGTGATGAACCCGCGATTCTTTTTAAAGACGGGGGGTGTCAGTATTTAGTCTGCAGAGCTTCGCTTGTAGAGTTAACTTACTAAGTAATAGTAACGACAGATGCCAGAACTATATGCGATTGTTTATCGTGGTTTTTTAATGGATCGGGTTTCCCGACGCTCTCGATTCCTGGATGATTCTGTCCAAATTCGTTACTCATGTCAATCTCGATACGAGTCATTATTCGATCACCTATCCAAGTACAGTTCACGCCCAATTTGCTTAAGCTTTGGTGATCGTAGCCGGTGTTTCAACATGATATGGTCGTTGGTTTGACATATACGGCGACAATAGTTTGCATAAAACCAGCTTGCTGATAGAGCATTGACATAATTTACTAATAAATAACAAGGATAGCATTCCTAAAGAAGGCACGTATCACGCGAGCCAACTGAATTACAGAACACTGGTTGTAAACATTTTTGGAACCGCGTAGCAATTTTTATTATTATCAGAACAGATCGTAGAAATATATTTAATATAAAAGATTGACAAACTTCGATCATCTGCCCGGGACGAAACTTTCTGCGTGCCTTATAGGTCCCGGGCAGACTCCTACTCACTCAGCCGGTGGTAGTTATAGCACAGCGTCGAAATAAACATAGTGGCCATTTATGGAACTAATGGCGTGATAGGTAGCGCACCCATGATAGGTAACGACCTGTAACAACGAACAAAATGGCGACGAAGCGCCATGTCTTTTATTACTAACATTATTATATGTGCGTGTCCGACGAGCGAAAAAAAATAAGAAATGAAAGATCGTATTTCGAAGGTTTTCGGTACCAGCCTGCTAGAGCTATATCGAACTGATAACAATATATTATGTATCCAATTAAAAATATGGCCAATTATGTATTGCAATACCAAATATATGTTGCTGGAAAAATGATCATATAATAATGTTATGTTACTAACATTATTATAAATGCGTGTCCGACGAGCGAACAAAAATAAGAGATGAAAGATCGTATTATCGAGGCTCTTCGGCATCAGCCTACAAGAGCAATATCGAGCTGATGTCAATAAGTTGGTAATATCTATTATTATATGCAACCTTGAGCTTCTTCCATTAACCCCTTCGGCATATGCCGTCATAAGATTCCCCGACCGTTGACATCGGTTGACGTGATATATCGTTTCGGTACTTTCTTAGAATAGTCTTTCATGCATCATTTGATAGCTAAAGGATACAAGAACCAATGTGTTATTTGAAAATAGATCAGATAAGTACATTTATGCTTCAAATACTAGTTTTATAATTGACCGTATAATTTGTATTCAAACCGAGCCGTAATGAAAGGGTTAAGAACCACTGAACTAGTACATTATTTGCGTGAGTTTTCCATGATACATCTTGCGTTTAAGTTTGCATACAGCGCAGTGCTATTATTTACTTACCTAATGCGTCCCTGAAGCACACCTGTTAGATAGTGATTGGCTGCACCGGATGTCGTAAGGCAAACAGCCTCCTAACCCTTATACAACCCTGCTAATTGTGAGTAAGCTAGAACGTACAGCTGAATTGAAACTGACTAACTTAATCCACAAAATTAGATCAAACAAACGCTAAACTCCGCAAGAGCGTGGAATAATTGTGTTGTTTTTTTTTTACCAATATTCGGACGATGGTGTTAGCGCAGCGTGAATTTCGACGTCGATTTCCTAATCGTGTCGCGCCAAATAGGTGCTTAACTACTCGACACGAACACACTGGATTCACGGGAGATCTTCCACGGGTGGCCGCCACTGGACTGGTCGTTTGCCGAGAATATCGCGGATGTCGCTGAAAACGAATAAACATCAAGCAGAAGACGGGCCATGCAATTGGGCATCACTAAACGGACTCTACAGCAAATTTTAGTGAAAGACTTACACATGTTCCCCTACAAAATGCTAACAGTGCATCAGTTAATGTCTGCTGAGGTCAGTCGCGTGGATGATTACTGTTGGTACTATTAATTTTGCGCCATCCTGTAAATAAAATTTATACCACCATGAATGAATTATTATATTTACATATAATTATTCATTTGTATGTACTATATAAACATATTTGTATCTAAAAATATGGCAGATTGGGTATTGCACAACCCACCCAATCCTGCTGGAATAAAAAGCTTATTATTATTATTACAATAGGGGTTTGGCAGCACAAGCAGTAACGTTTGAAGAAGTTGAGGACATCCTAAGCCAGGGACTCAACGAGATGTCCCATTACTACGAAACCAACCATCTCAAACCTAACCCATCAAAGACACAAGTCTGCTGTTTCCACCTTAGAAACAGGGAAGCTAACAGAAAGCTTCGTGTCACGTGGGAAGGTAGAGTACTGGAACATAGCGACCATCCAAAATACCTCGGAGTCACTCTAGATCGCACCCTCACCTTCAGGCGTCATTGCAGCAACACCAAACAGAAAGTTGCAACAAGGAACAACCTCATCCGCAAACTGACCAACACTCACTGGGGAGCCCAACCACCCCTTCTTCGTACCTCAGCTTTAGCACTTTGTTTCTCAGCCGGAGAATATGCGGCACCAGTGTGGGGTCGATCAGCCCACTGTAATCAAGTGGATACTGCCCTGAATGATGCATGCAGAGTCGTCACAGGCTGCCTCAAACCAACACCCATTTCTAAACTATACCCCTTGGCTGGTATCGCACCACCGAACATAAGACGCAAAGTCATATGCGCCGAAGAAATGCGTAAGGCAATCAACCAACCGTCCCACTGCTTGTATAATCAGATACCCCCAACACCAAGATTGAAGTCTCGAAGCAGCTTTCTGAAATCCACACAACCTCTCACATCCGGCACTAAAAATGAGAGACTCCAACTCTGGCAACAAATCGCACCAGAGGATTTCATTACTCCAAAGGAAGGCCTCCCAACTGGCAAGAGCCTTGACTGGCCGACCTGGAAATCCCTAAGCAGATTAAGAACCGGAGTTGGTAGAACAAAGGACGACCTTGAGCGATGGGGAATGCTTCGGCAGGGAGAGACACTATTGTGCGACTGTGGAGACCTGCAAACCGCCTCACACCTACGATGCTGCTCCATGTGCCCAACAAGTTGCACATCTCAGGACCTAATGCTGGGCAACACACGAGCTATCGATGTTGCCAGATATTGGGAAAAAATAATTTGACGTCGCTGACACGATGAAGAAGAAGATTATTACAATAAACGGAATATCTGTCTTCTACGAATACTCGTATCAAAATTTTCAAGAGGAAAAATCTGCATATACACAGTTTTTTATGTAAACACATACAGGAGAATACCGACAGATGTTGGTAGTGATTCTGAAGTTTCTTCTGTCCGCGGACACGGGTTGACTGACTGGCACCGTGACAGTCAGCGCCCCAAACATAATCGCGGCTAAATAATAAACTGAAGTTGACAGTTGAACAAAACGTGATATGAAGAAACTTTCAGTACAAATAAATTGAAAAAATTTAAACAAAAAAAATGTGTTTACAAGACTAACATGATTAGATGTGCATGTCAGGCGAGCGAACTAAAACAAGAGATAAAAGATCGTTTATCAAGGCTTTTTGGCATCAGCCTAAAGGAGAATCAAGATATCAATAAATAATGTAGAAAAAATAGCAATTTTTTAAATGCTGACATTTTGGCTCATCGCATTGAGGGTTATAGGTGTTAGAGCTCGCATTCAGCGGACTTCTAGGGTTGGATTAATACTAATGTTTAATCAATTGATTTTACTAATTTGTATTAACTTAAAAAATCTACATAGTACTCGTATAAACGTGTGTGTGTTGCCATTAGTCTTCTCCCTGGGGTACTCGCAAATATGGAACTCGGTACAAAAAACCGGTTTATCGGGAAATGATCAAAACGAACATTTTTCTTAACTTTGTAGTGTATAATATGTAACACAAAATTCTACTTCGTCCCAGTAATAAAAACCGTCATTGGGATGTGTGGTGGATGGATGAGGAGCAGATCGCCAAAGCAAAGTAACTCGTCAAAAAGCATATTAAAATTTATTTTACGTAAATTTACGTCTTTCGAAATTATTTATATTTTAAATGAGGCAATTTTTTTTTTGGCAGTTTTTGATTAAATTAATAGTAAGTAATTATTTAGCAAGCGATCATTAATACATAACTAAAATGGTAAGTAAAAAATAATTATTTGGTGGTAGAAAAATATCAATCGGCAATAGAAAAATAATAAACGGGTAGAGCTCAAAGGTCCACGCGTTTTCTTTGCCAGTCAAAGCTCGTGAGTTCGATCCCAGCCGGCGATTAAAAAAAATATATTTTCAATCGATTTCTGAGCTCTAAAATACTCCCGGTTGGTGTGAATTTGATCTCTCACCCGTAAAATGCCAGTCATAGCCTATTGATTAAAATTGGCGGTAGACGAATGTCGTCCCGTGAAAACAACCCATTCATATTAAATTCCTGTTATAATAAGGATGATGCGTGAATCTCGTGCTAAGGTCTATGACGTTGGCGGATGAGCACTCCACATGCAGCGCTTAGCCATATGCACCATAATAAGAGCCGTAGAATTCCACAGATGAGACTTTAGAATTACCATCACCATATGTCGGTATTCTCCGGTATGTGTTTACATAAAAAAAATGTAACCCATACTATTCTTTCAGTATATAACTTATGCTGAAGTCCTTCACAATCTATTATTACCAATGGCTTTGCAAATCTTGTTTGGAAGATAGATTGTAATATCTCGGTAATGCTGATAATAAAAGTAATTTTCACCTGACACCACCTGTAATCTTGTAATTGACATATTTTTAAATATTCAGACATTGGAATAAAACCTTTTTTAAATAAAAAAATAACAAATAAATCACTTTTATTGTTTTATTACGATTTTTATTTATGGGTTTCGGCGGCAAACCTCCAAATACACGTATTGACATCAGCATGATATAGCCCTTGCTGACTGGTACCGAAAAACTCGATGTACAATCTTTCGTCTCTTATTTCGGTTCGCTTGTCGTACATGTATGTGTCGCCATATTGGCATTTTGGACAAGTCCGGTCACGGGTGTGACGTTAGTTATATAGAACGCCACTGGGTGCCACCGACAACGGCGCTCGGTCCCGAGTCAGTCGTGTGCCGACGGCGGCGAGATCGCATTGTTGTTGGCCCGGCCTGAATACAGTGAGTAGGTCCGGGACAGAAGTTTTTTTTTTTATGTAAACACATAAAAAGGAGAATACCGACAGACGGTGATAGTAATTCTGAAGAATCATCTGTGTAATTCTATGACGCTTACCATGGTGTATATGGATAAACGCTGCATGTGGAGTGTTGATCCGCCGACGTCATATACTACAGCCCGAGATTCACGTATCATCCTTTATTATTACAGGAATTTACTATGAATGGGTGGTCTTCACGGGACGACTTTTGTCTGCCACCTATTTTAATTGATAGGCTATGACTGACATTTTACGGGTGACGGATCAAATTCACACCAACCGGGGGTATTTTAGAGCTCAGAAATCGATTACAAATCCTTTTTTTTAATTTTAATCTCCGTCGGGGATCGAACCCACGACCTTTGGCTTGCAAAGCAAACGCTTAGATCACTGAGCTATGACCGCCGGTAAAAGTAAGTTTGTAAAGTTATCGAAATATATAATGTCAATGTGTTTCAAAAACAAGTTCTTTGTGTTGTTCATCTGCTCCCGCATCCTTCCTCGACGCGGCCACGTGACGAACCCGTGACTTGTCGTCTTTTTTAAAGACGGGGACGTCATTACACATATATCTCAGTACTACACAAAAATAGCTTATCTTTCTTGCAGCCCAACAAATATTCACATACTAAAGTTTCACTTTCCATGTAATAATTTGATATAATATAACGATAAACTAGGCTTAGCATTTTACGATTTTTGTGAAGGCCAATGTTATTGGTTATTTCTTGCATTTTACAAATGACAGTGCCGGCTATAGTCTCTAGGGAGCCCAGAACAAATTATTTTAGGGAGCCCTATTTTGAAATACATACTTCAAATGTTGCTTATTTTTAAATTGACCTTTAAAATGAATGTGTTTTTTAATCAAGCTCACTACCAATTTTTTATCAATCTTTGTACATAAAAATAATTGCAACATCCCCTTCATTTAAGGAGCATAATAGGCAATCTGTCATTTTACGGGTGAGGGTATTTTAGAGCTTAGAAATCTATTAAAAAAAAATCTTTTCTCCGTCGGGGATTGAATCCAAGACCTTCGGTTTGGTAAGCAAAACTACTGAGATATAATAGCTGGTCCACGGGCAGATGAGTTACTAATGAATTATTATTTACAAATTGTTTTATTATTTTATATTAAGTAACGGGTCCGCCATCTAACGTTTTTTTTTTTTCAACTAGTGCTTATTTCGTGAATGGTAACACTTAGCTCATGTCTGATTTGACAGATAATTAGTTTTATCCTTCCGCTAAACGAATATGGTTGTGTATACGCTTGAACAACGCTGGGAAATATTGCGACATTACTTTGAAACTCAGGCCATTTTTCTTCGAAAATGAGCAAGGAGTGGCCGTTACAGTCAATGGCGATCGTTATCGGGTCATTTTTGTTCACAAAAATTGAAGAGGAGGATATTGGCAACATTTGGTTTCAACAGGGTGGCGCTACGTGCCACACAGCCGAAGCTACACTCGATGTTTTGCGCCCCATTTTCAAAAAAAAAAGTTATTTGGCGGACCCTTTATTATATTGACATCAGCACGATGTAGTCCTTGCTGACTGGTACCGAAACCTCGATGTACAATCTTTCGCCTCTTATTTCTGTCGCATGTAATACATTTATGAGTCCGTCATATTGGGACTAGTTATATGGATCGCCGCTTACGCCGCTGGTGACCGACCATGGGCCGCGCGGGTCAGTTGTGTGTTGATGACCGAGAAAGTCGCATTACACCCTTTTGAAAGAGAGGAGGATGTTAAGCTGCAATACGATGCTTCGAAATCCATGCAAAGCTCATGACCACTATGATGTCAATGAACCAAACCAAATGACATCGAATAAGGCTTAGAAATATTATAAAGATTGATAAAATAATATTGTTTTATGAAAATAAAAAAAGGAAACTTTGTGGTTCTTTTTAATCATTCGAAATGGAAGGCCTCCGAAATAAGAAGCACCTGTGGCTACAAAAGAGCTTAACACGACGATCGCCGTAATCACACATGTGCGCTCTACGTAGAAGATCGCCATAAGCGCGCTTCGCAATATTCGAAAGATGTATTACAAAATTGATTCTGATTTTCTCACAACGACATCTATGAATATTTAAAAATATTAACAAACCAAAAATGGTCGATATTTTTCGATAGTTTGGGAGATATTCAAGAGATGGTTGTTGCGCTGTTTCTACAAACATGTTGACGTTTCGTTTAACAAGCATGGTATTTACCCTATTTTTAAATGTGTTACTCGTTTTGTATGGCAAGCAATCAGCTGACGACTAACTAAATATACCATACAAGTAGCCCTGCACGTCTCTATAACTGAGGGCCCGACTATTTTTGAATTAGAGCTTGGATAATTCCACAGCCGAGATCCAAACTGTCTCATGTTCGAACTGTCTTTGCTAGCGTTGCGGCGTTCTGTCGTCTGGGGCGCAGATATTTTTTGGCAGAGACAACAGTCTCAGTTGTATGAATGTATTTCAAAGTTTATTTGTGGCATATAAATAATATTTCATCACTGAGCTAATGAAAGAAATCTACTATCTATGGACGACCAACTATCTTCTTCGTAGAATCAATCCGGTGGATTGGTTTGCAGCAACATAATCTTGCATCTTGATCTCCATTCTTCTCGGTCCTCCGCAACCCTCCAGCTCAGCATAAGAGCTACAACTCATGTACTCGAACACTTGCTGCAAATACTCCCGTCTACCATCACTCAACCATCCCCTCCACAATGTCGTGAAGAAGACCATCGTGGCGCATGATGCGACCGATCTATCGGGCTCGCCTCTCTGAGATGGTTCTTATTAGGTGTCTATCTTCCTTGATTATACTGAGAACCTCATTGTTCGTGACGTGGTCTTTCCAGGAAATTGCGAGAATTCTTCTATGAGAAACAATTAAAATGTATGAAGCCTAGTTCAACTTCTTTTTGAGGAAATCTTCTTTATATGCCACAGAGCAAATTCCTCGGGATGAGACTAAAAGCGAAACACTTAATTAACCCTTTCATTACGGCTCGGTGGAAAACAAATTATACTGTCAATTATAAAACTAGTATTTGAAGCAAAAATGCACTTATCTGGTCTATTTTCATATATCACATTGGTTCTTGTATGCTTTAGCTATCAGATGATGCATAAAAAACGTTTATATTTTACAAACGTTCATTGTGTAACTCCATACGTGTGGTGGCATTGACACATGTGGTTTATAGAAAAATCGCTCCTGTGACGAAACCTAACGATATTTATTTACATGATTTACAGATTCCTGTAATACATGTAGGTTGATAAATCTTGTTTATTTTCATATATCACATTGGTTCTTGTATCATTTAGCTATCAGATGATGCATAAAAAAACTATTCTAAGAAAGTAGCAAAACAATATATCACGGCTACCGATGTCAACGGTAGGGGAATCTTACACGGCATATGTCGGGTCCGATGCGAACAGGTTAATAGTGGAAAATGAGTAATTTAAAAATACCACGGCACTAGAGATTAGTCTTTCGTTAGTTTATTGGAAAATTTACAAATTTTGCTCGTATTTTCGTTCTTCTTTATTTGCGTTCGAACCCGAAATCGTGGCTCGAACGCAAGGAAAACATGCACGCCTAGTAAGGGAAGCCATTTTAAATCAAAAGACGTCCCATCAACATCAACAGGGATGACGGTTTGATTCGCCACACACGGCTAAACCCAAAAGCCACAATATCAAGATATACCTTTAATTAAATTACATATTGACATAAATAATTAGTTACCATAAAAAAAGTCTAAAACAGTAAAATAGTCTAAAAAATATATGAAGAACGAACAGTGGGAAACAAGGGAACACAAGTGAAATAAAAAATATTGATCCAAAATGTCTATAGGATTCGTAGGTATTTTTAATTAGACCTTTTTAACCGTTTTCTCTTAGACACTGTAAATGGATGCAATAGAACATTAGCCATGTTTGAATAAAACATGGATATGCGTTCGAAAACAAAACAAACAAGGATGTTTTTTAAAAATACTGAAATTCACTAGGAATACAAAATATGAGGAAAAATTGATCAACATTTTCTGTAAGAACATGAAATTGCTTATTGTTTGTGCATCACGTGAAGTATTTGAACATGTAATTTCTTGCCTGTTTATTACACGACATGAAAATGAGAACCTATTTTCCTTTAACCTGAGGAATTTCCACGCCGTTATTTGTTCAAATAACGTGATACTAATTACTCTTATAAAATCATTTGCACTTCTTTTAATTTATCTATTTAAATTGTAAAACAAATATGGAATTATTATTAGAATAATTTTACAAACATGGTAATTTGAAAACAGGAAAAAAGTCAATTTGTGAACGGTTTAAAATGTTGTTTTTTTTCATGTAATCTCATGCAGGAGAGCACAGCCGGTCAAGATTAGTGCATTCTATGACTCTCAGCCAGGGGACGCTGCATTCGGGAAACGTGTGTTGTGTTCGCGTTTGTGTGTGGGTTCGGGAGATTGCTAGTGTATATTTATCTGTTTCTTGAAGAGATCCAGATTGTAGGAAGGAGGAAACACAGACTTTGGAAGAACATTCCAAAGCTCACCAGTGGCATTAAGGAACGAAGCACTTCGTCGACACATAGTAACCGTGTATGGATGTTCGACAAGTGTAAGACGAGTTTGTCGGATGTGGGTGGGTGCAGGAGGAATTAGTTATTTAAGTTACGAAGAGCAGCGACCGTGGTAATAACGGTAGAAAAGACTTAGTGAACCAATCTTACGCCTGTGCTCCATAGATTGCAGGTTAGACGTAAGAGTGTCATTGTTTATCAAACGAACTGCTCTTCTTTTTGACCTAAGTCAATTAAGTTTAGAAGGTATTTTGGGCGTCCAATCCAATGGTGACTGCCGTATTCATAGGCTTAGTTCGACGCCCATGGAGATTAAAAAATATATTTTTAATCGATTTCTAAGCTCTATAATACCCCCGGTTGGTGTTAAGTTGAGCTCTCACTCGTAAAAACGACAGTCAAAGCCTATTAATCAAAATTGGTGGTCCCGTGAACACCACCCATTCACAGTGAATTCCTGCAATACTTGTTTGATGCGTGAATTTCGGGCTGTGGTCTATGACGTTGGCGGAGCAACACTCAACATGCAGCGCTTATGTAGCATGGTTAGCGTTACAGAATCCACGGATGAGTCTTCAGCATCACTATCACCATCTGCCGGTATTCTCCTGTATGTTTAACATAACCATCATCACCATCATATTTTTTTCATCTACTCCATTTCCTTAAAATTTTCGAATGCATATTGTTTTATACTTAAATTTATATATTTTTTTTAATTTACATTGGATTGTTTCGATTATTATTTATGAGGCTTGGAAATACACGTCGCCCGTTTCACAGCCGTCTTGAACCTCGTGACCCCAAGCGCTCGCGCTTATATTACACTGGTCGGGTGCCCGCTTTGAATTGATTACATTTTCCACTGGCAAAGCGACCGAGCACACCATTAAAGCGTGCATAAAAAACGCACCCATTAGAATCTGCGACATAAATCGTCGAGGGTTACAGAGCCTATTGCAATGTGAGCTCTTTACAGATAAAATGACATTATTTTTTACTTTAAACACATACAGGAGAATACCGCCACACGGTGATGGAGAGATTTCATCTGGAGATTCTATTCCGCATGCCATTTTCAGTATAGCTATTTGCTGTATGGCTTGAGCCGCCCTTAAGTACCAAATTATCTATGCTTTAAAAGCGTCGTGCTATTCATCCGACCTCCTTATATTACAATCTGATTAAAAAATCAACCAAGTTATGACACGCAAAGGAAACTGTCCATTATATGCGTATCGGTTAGGTCCATCTTCACCTCGAACGACTATTACTATAGTCGTTCAAGAGGTGAAGAATAGGGGTCGTCAACCTTTTTATGCCTAGCGCCCACTTTTGCCTATTTTTCATGGTAAAATTTCCCTACCTCACTATACTTCAATTCAGTATATGGGTGGAAAAAAATCTAGAAGCAATATAGGAGATTTGACCATCGCCCACCCCCCCACGGAATCCCGTATTGACCACTAGTCGGCGGTACGGAGCAGGTTGACAACCCGTGGATGCATGGAAGGGTACCATGTCCAGTCTGTCACTTCGTCATTATTTACCCAAGTCAAACCATCGCACCTCTTGTATTCTACAAAAGCATCTGCTTTAAAAAAATATTATACGGCTGCATTCGATTATTCTGCGGTGTCAAGATTCTCATCAGTAAAGAAGAATGGGGACGATGCAGGCGCTGTATGGACGACACTTTGTTTTGGAGGAGGATGTTAGAGTATAATCTGTTATTAAAAGCGCCGTGTCAAGTTATTAGTTGGGTAGACCAGTGATCAAGGCTAGTAAGAGATAGAACTTCTAGGATTACAGTCAATCACGTTAACTTTTCCTTGCATCTCAGCGTAATTGTTAAATGCAATCAATATATTTCTTGGCCCTGAAACATAAATGCATTAAAATTTAATTTACACTCGTAGATTACTGTACACGATTATTGCGTATTATTAGATTCGTAATTTTGCAGTTAATAATGCAAGTACAGTGATACCTCGAGATACGAATGCCCTAGCTTACGAGATATTTGAGATACAAGCCATCGAATGAGTGAAGTTTTGCTTTGAGATACAAACAAGTTATGAGTAACGAGCTACATTTGTAATACAGCATACAGAGAAACATCCTCCTCTCTCTAAAAAAGGTTGCTATTCCGTCGCGTGATGGCTGGATTATGAGCAGATTGATAACACAGACTTTTTCAGAAGCACATTGACATATTTTTATGATAAGCTTTACAAGCTTGTGACCCTAATCACAGCAGTAGGCCGAACCACAATACAATACGCTCTCGTCGAAGAGCGGGACACAACTGGGCTCCGCGCTTGGATGGGCTCTCGCCCGCGCCACAAGCGACGGTGTATATAACTAGCACACCCGTGAGTGGACTTATCCATGACAATATGGTGACACATAAATGTATGAGAAGCGAACATAAATAAGGGAAGAAAGATTGTATATCGAGGTTTTCGGTACCAGTCAGCAAGGGCTACATCATGCTGATGTTAAGAGGTTCTGCAAAAAAAACGGTTTCTAAAAGATGCCAGAGGTATTTGTTAATATTGTGATTATATCTACAATGGATATGAAGAAGATGTTAGGAATGTGGGGGAGAGTGAACAGTTCACAGAAAAGATAAACCCCGAAATGGTTGAAACTGGTTGTGCATCGGAGCTTTTTAATGATACTTGCTTAACGTATTTTCACAACATTCTGAAAGGGAGTAACATCCTCCTCTCTTTAAAAAGGTGTTATTCAGTCGCGTGAGGGCATGATGAAGAGCAGGTCAGCAAAACAAAGACTTTTCAGAAGCACATTGATTTACGATAAACTTTACAAATTTATGGTTCGACCTGGTCACAGCATTAGGCCGAGCCACAATACAATATGCTCTCGTCGACGGGCGGGACACGACTGGCGTGATGGGCTGTCGCACCGGCGCCACAAGCGGCGGTCTATATAACTAGTCCCAATATGACGCAGACACATTCATGACTGACAAGCGAACCGAAATAAGAAACGAACGATTTGTATATCGAGGTTTTCGGTACCAGTCAGCAAGGGCTATATCATACTGATGTCAGGAGGAAGAATCAATCCTCCTTTGACAGGATATTTTTAATGTGGCATAAAAGGCAAAGACTAGTGAAGAGAAAAGCAGTGACTAAACATAAGCATACAGTAGCATTAAAGTTGTGTGTAAGTTGCATTCTTTTACCATATCCGTATGTGGAGCATTCGGACAACAAAAATTGTCGTTTCACGAAATTGTCGACAGTTTTGTATGCTCAGATTATTCGTGCCTTGTCCCAGAACACCTGTATCCCCGGAGATCCACATGGGAACATAGATGGCTCCCGGGAGCCTCTAGGGCAAGAGCTCGCAAAATTGCATAGACTGAGTACCAGAGAAATATTTGGTTGTTTATTTCAAGTTATACAAGTAATATACAATAAAAGAAGTTTCTTTTCCTTACATTCTCTTTTTTGATGTTTTTATACAATATTTGTCATCTATAAATACATAAAAAACCGCCTAAGATAGTATGGGCATGTGACACGGAGAGATGAGGACCACATGGTGAAGAAAGCCCTCAACATACCCACGCTGAGGAGAAGACCTGGAAGACCACAGGCAACCTGGACTGCAACTTTAGACAAGGATCTGAAAACTCTGGGCTTGACCGAGAATGCAACGCAGGACAGACAGACATGACTATGTGCACAAGGAGAGCCGACCCCAGATGATGGGAAATGGCTACACTAAAGAAATAATGAAAAACACGTAACAAGAAAAACTGCGGTTGGAATTTGGAGACTGGAACGGATTAATGGTATTTCGATTAATTTTACTTGGAAAAGTTGTTTTGAGATTCTAGCAAATCGATATAGTGCAATGTTACGGAACGATTTAGACTCGTATCTCGAGGTACCACTGTTATATATATATTTGTAAATCAATTAGTTAACATAGGTCAGTTGTAACGTCTAAGCTTACGCATTAATTAGTAACGTACTGGTTTTTAATGCCGTTTCCCCAAATCTCTAAAAACACTCGTGTTTGAAATCGATGACACGACATGCATAAATGGTGTACTCATATATTTAAATTTAAAATATATACTCAAGGTAATTTAATTCAATATCAATGTGTGGAATTGATTAATTGAATTTCCAGGAAATACTATTGTTTGACATATTTTTCTAATGCGAAAACGATTTTTTTATCCATCTGAACTTCAAGAAAAAAACGAGATTCTAACAATACAAAGCGTACGATGTCACCTATTGTTCAAAGAAAATTCATTCAGCGATTCATCAGTAACGATAAGGGGCGCACTGGACGTCTGGAGCACGGAACATTTTACGCACGGGACAATTGGTACACTGGATGTCTCGCTAACTTAACCTAACCTAACCTAAGTTATAAGATTAGAGTCCAGAGACCCATAGGTCTCGTTAACGAAATAACTTAACTTAGGTTAGGTTATCGAGACATCCAGTGCACCAGTTGTCCCGTGCGCCAAATGTCCCGTGCACCAGACGTTCAGTGCGCCCCACATTGTTACCGATGAGTCGTTGAACGAATTGTCTGGGAACGATAGGTCGTAACACCATTTGACATATCTCTCATGAAAGAAAAAAAATGGAATATTCAAATGTATTCTAAAAACAACAAAAAACGATTTAATAGATTTTTGACACTGCATTAATTGTATATTTAAAGTAATAGTAATATGTATTTATAAATAAAATAATTAGGTATTAAAATTAAAGGTACAAAACAAGCGTACCATTCTAACTTACGCTCTGTCAGATTTCAAATCGTGGAACATAAATGCTTCTAAATTCTTACGTTGGTAGTTGTGCACTTATATTTTTGTTCCCTTCTTTCCGCTATGTTATTTTCAAACAATAATTGGTTGATGAGAGTTTCTTAACAAATCACACATCATCAGACGTTAATACAACTCATTAAAATCTTATTAAAATCATTTCCAAGACGATGTATCGTACGTACTTCACGTTACATGTGCACAACCTTCAAAAACGTATGTTTTTTTTCCCGCCGCAAAGAACCGCCACAAAAACTTTGAAGGCTATCAATTATATTATTATACATCCATCTCATCTTTTTTGATGATTAAATTTTAAATACCTAACGTTTATAGGTATTTCTTATGTGTTCTTGTAGCTTTTTTTTTACGACATAATGTTTTTACTCAAATAATATAAAAATGTTTTGCTAAAAATCGTTTTAGATTAATCACTCAAGTTTTGTTACATGTTTGTCAACATAAGATAATACACATTGATTTTAAATCTTTTTTATTCTATTTCTTTTAATTCATTCTTCACTAAGTGAAAACTAGACATTGAGAAGAATGATGATTTGAGGAAGCATACATTACATTCGGCCAAGAGACGAAGGTTGAACTGGTTTTAGACATGTTTGTAGGTTATATTACCTGGATGTCTAAGGATAATATATTTTTTAACATATCCGCTCCATATTTGGAGCATATGGAAAACCGCAAATTTCACAGTTCCTTCTCCCAGAACACCTGTATCCCCAGAGGTCCACATGGGAACATATATGGTTCCCTGTAGCCTCCACGACAAGAGCCCGCGAACTTGGCTGTAGTATTAGAGAAATATTTGGTTGTTCAATGATCAAGGTTATTAAGGAGATCGGATCATCAGCCTGATGCTGCCGAGGCCTGGATTTTTTTGTTTTGTCCTTAAGGCGTGGCTCGACTGTACTGGGGGAATGTAAAGAGTCTTAGATTTAATTAAATCGACTTAAGAAAATCAAGCTTCGTCGAGATGCGAGCCGAAGGCGTCTGAGTGAGAAGCAAACGCTTTAAACACTGGACTATGCCGCCCGACCCAATATGATAAAGGATAATATACAGCTGCCTTTTATTCAGACCCTTGGTCTCCCATTGTCCTGTAATTTGTTAAATTATATACGTTGTACTCGGCGGAGCTACGGGGCGCAGAGTTGACCTTGAACAAAGCGAATACCGTAGCTATTGACATAGCTGCAGTTTCTCCCCTCAACCAACGTAAAGAAGACCGTCGAGGCGCATGATGTGACCGATCCATCGGGCTCGCCTCTGAGTTGGTTCTTACTAGGTGCCTATCTTCCTTGATTATGCTAAGAACCTCATTGATCGTGACGTGGTCTCTCCAAGAAATTTCGAGAATTCTTCTGTAAGACCACATCTTAAAGGTCTCTTGTCTTTTTCTTATCACTCTCACATGAGCACCGAGTCGTTAAAGGCGTGCATGATAGGAGGGTTTAATGTATAATTTTTGTAAAAAATTTGGAAATATTGCAATTTTATGAGTACATATATTGATCAGTTTCATGAAGATATCCAGATTTTACGAGGAAGAAATTTAGTATTTCTAATAAGAATGACGACATGTTTCCTTGTGTCTATTTTTTTATAATCTTTATAATAATTACAGATGCACGAGTTATTTTTTTTATTTTTTTAGTTATTAGTTTCGTTGTAAAACCCATTTGCTTACATAACCCATTAATCTTAAAATCTACACACATTTCAATATTTTTCAGGGTAATAATCGATTTAATATTATTAATTATTATGATGTTATTTTAATGTTTTAATATTGATCACGCAAATGTTACTAGTTTTCACATAAATAATACCATGGTTTCGTGCTCTCTGCGCACTTACGCAGCCATTCACATGTAAATAATAACTAAAACTTAGCGTAATCTAGTCTAACATAACTTAACCTACACCATTTAATAATTTAAATGGAATTCAAATTAAATGCGTAAAATGTATGTAATATTCGTATATAGAACTAAATTGGAAAAAATAGGAAAATACACCTGAAACAATATCATCTCAAATTTTATGAAACGTTTTGCTTATCTAGTTAAACATTAATGTATTGGTGCTCCTTCCTCGAACCGGAGGTATTATAAGAGCTTAGATATCGATTTGTTTTAAATCTCCGTCGAGGATCGAACCCACGAACTTTGCTTTGGTAAGCAAATACTTATACCACTAACGTATACCCGCCGGCAAATTAAAATCCCACGTCTCTTTATCCCAAGTATAGGTATTAACGCAAAAATTGCATTGCGTCAAACGAGGAATAGATTCGTTTAAATCAGTTATACGGAAGCTTTCTATTGCTGTAATATCATTAATTAGTAACTAATGGTCGTGATCGTATGTACGTAAGTTGACGAATAAAAAAAAAAAAAAAACGCTGTATACATATCCTAAATTTGCCAAATGGCAACATAACGGATTCTACCAGCGTCATAACGACACTACCTGGCAACACACATTTGTTTTAATCGAATATTTGTAATCATTCCATGCAAATTTGAATTTTTCATAATGAATGCACCAAGCAGACATATTTTTTTTACAGATTTTGTCACATCGCAGTCGATAATTGCTTGATATTAATTATCATTTAAAAATAATGTAATGACTTTTATTTTTTTACATCTTTTATATGTTGTTTAGTAAAATAATTGCCTTGTTTTTAATATTGATCACGTACACCAAGTATACCCCAGCTATTTTACACCTACGGCCCGAAAATGGGGAAAAAATCCTCTCTTCCAAAAAGGTGTTACTCCGTCGCGTGAGGCTGGATGAGGAGCAGGTCAACAAACTTTTTCAGAAAACATTGACATATATTTACGTTAAAACCTTACAAGCTTCCGGCCAGGCGGAATGACATGCCGCCGGCCGTAATGCGAACTTTTCGGTCGTCAACACATAACTAACTCGTTCGTCGATGTCTATAACTACCACACCCGTGATCGGACAAGCGAACAGAAAATAAGAGGCGAAAGATTGTATATCGCGATTTTCGGTACCAGTCGGCAAAGGCTACATAGTACTGCTGTTATAACAAATACGAGTAATATAGCTTCGCTTCTGCCCTGAAGGTTGTCGGGTACAATATATGCTTGTAGGTGGGATTTCGGGTGCTGAAATATCCTGGGACGAGGCATGGACAGTGACAAGTGACAAGTGACAGAACCAAGTGCCGGAATTTATGGTGACCATATGTTCTATATAAGGAACGTTCATCATCAGCCTGTATCCGTCCACTGTTGAACGTAAGCCTCCCTAAGCTCGTAAGCATGAGTCTCCATCCTCTTCGATCCTCCGCCTTCCGCATCCAGGTCACTCCCGCTATTCTTCTCCTGTCGTCAGTCCATCTTGCAGGCGGTCGGCCAATGCTTCGTTTGCCAGTTCTTGGGCGCTATTCCAATACTTTGCATGGATCTCTCCATAGCACGCTGGGTGACCTTTATTTTATGGGTAAGACTTGAGATTCCACGTCTCTGCGCCATAAGTTAATTAATACAGGGAGGATACATTTGTTAAGCCCCTTAGTTTTAAGACATTGCGGAATTTTCGCTTTAAAAATGTATTTTATTTTTCCAAACGCTGCCCATTCCAGTTGTATACGCCTGTCGATTTCTTTTGAGAAGTTATAACCTATCATAAGGAACGTATGAGGGGGGGAAAAAGGAGTATTAATTTCTGCTTTTTGTAAGTGAGCGCAGTCGATATTAATTTTGAAAACGACGTACATCCAGTTCTTTGAACGCGATTTTTCAACGGCTCCATTAATTTTTTAGGCGATTCATTTGGTACTTGGTGATATTTTGATCGTGGGAACCATTTCTTCACTTTCTGGAACCAATTATCACGTAAAAAGGATGGAGTGTACTTTGAAATATGCAGTCAATATTTTCTTTTTAAGAAACCACTTAATGTATTGCTTGATTAGGCTATTTCTGACGTAATCCAATAAACAAGAAACTCGACAGTGAAATTTTTCTATGATCTTGCATTTTGCAAATGCTCGACGAAAACGCATTATTAGTCACTATAAATGAATTAAATCATAACTGTTATGTAATTTGTTAGTGATTAAACAAAATCTATATATGGTAATCCACTGTATTGATATATTATGCATAGTCAGCTGTGACGAATTAATAAATCTGTCAATGAGCAAATAAAATCAATACTTTTTGTTGTTTATTTGGAACATTATTTGTGACTAATTGAATTTTGTTCAGGAAAGATAAACGGTTGAGTATGATGTATATAAATTACTTTTAGATGCATTTACTGTTTATCCAATCACAATGAAACTTTGTTAATATGTTGATTGCGTATCCGGGAAGGTTTCCGTATCATTAAAACCATTTTACATCTCGATGTAATCTTATTTTAAGATGGAAAAAAACAGTACTAAGGGTTGAAAATCTGTCGTCGAATCATACTCGATGCACAAACTTAGTCTAAATCGTAAGGGAATTTAAATTGATAATATATTTTTAATGCTAATAAATAAATATGATTCAAAATCAAACAATTTCTTTCATTTAATGGCATTGTTATATCAATTTTCGAGCAACGACGGGTACAATGCAATAGTATTCAAATGTAAAAATCTTTGTAATATAGTGCTTGTATCGTCCCCATTCTCATTTGCGGCTGTGAATCATGGCACCCCACTAAAAGCCAATGCAGCTGTATAATAGGATTCAAAAGCAGATGCAAAATATTATGGGTACGATAATTTGACTTTGTAAAGAATAAAGTGAGAAAGCTAACAAGGAAGCTTTTCATATACAGTCGAACAAGAGGCGAAGGTGTACCTGGTTGGGACGTATGCTTCGGATGCCGCAGGAGAGCATAAAATACAGTTGCCATTTCTTCAAGCCCCCGTCCACCTATACATAGAATGTATTTAGCGGAGGTACAAGAGACATAGCTGACATGGTATGATGTGAAGACCATGGCGGTTGACAGAGCTAAGTGGCGGTAGTTCGTGATAACCATACGTTTTAGGGGTTCCGCCGCATTTCGTCCTCAAACAATTCGTTCAACGACTCATCGGTAACGACGTGGGGCGCACTGGACGTTTGGTGCACGGTACATTTGGTGCACGGGACAACTGGTGCACTGGATGTCTCGCTAACCTAACCTAACATAAGTCATTTCGTTAACGAGACGTATGGATCTCTGGACTCTACAATCACTGGACAAATCCTTAGGTTGTGTTAGGTTACGTTAGCGAGACAGCCAGTGCACCAGTTTTCCCGTGCTCCACGTCGTTACCGATGAGTTGTTGAACTAATTGTCTGGGGACGATAGGTCGTGTCACCGTTTTAGGGAAGCGGTCATGGTGATGATTATTATATAACTTTACTTTAACAATTTATGGCGCTATGAAGCGGAAATAGAAAAATATTTAATTATTAATTGATGCGATTGTTTCGTACAGTCATATAAAGTGACCAATGACTGTTCTAATTACTCACTTTCTTTTAATATACCTATTATAATTTTATCTACGATTAATATGGATTTGTTTACTAGTGATTATTTGAAATTGAAAAATTTCCATCGTATCTTCTTCATTTTTCTGGTTTTCTTCAATATTTAACACACTGTTACATAACTTATAATTACACACGTAATTAAATAATCAACTATTATATATAACACAACTCTTTGTTGTTCAAGTTGTTTTGATGTTTTTTTTTATGTAAACACAGGAGAATATTGACAGATGATGATAGTAATTCTGAAGTCTCATCTATGGAATTCTATGACGCTTACCGTAGTGCATATAACTAAGCGCTGCATGTGGAGTGTTAATCTGCGAACGTCATAGACTACAGCCCGAGATTCACGCATCATCCTTATTATTACAGGAATTTACTATGAATGTGTGGTCTTCACGGGACGACTTTCATATGCCACCAATTTTAATTAATAGGCTATGACTGACATTTTACGGGTGAGGGATCAAATTCACACCAACCGGGGAGTATTTTAGAGTTCATAAATCGATTAAAAATCCTTTTTTTTAATCTCCGTCGGGGATCGAACCCACGATCTTTGGCTTGCAAAGCAAACGCTTTGACCATTGAGCTATACCCGCCGGCAAGTTACGATTTTAGATGTTACAACATCATTGCGGATTACTATATTATTTAGTTTGCTATAAGAAGTAATAAAGTAGCATATAATACAAATAAGTATACCAATACATATTAATATTATGTATAATACTATTTATATAGTTTATTATTCGTATTATATGATGATATAAGATACATTATGTAAAGCAGGATTGCCAATCGTCCCGATTTTTTCACTATTTATCATATTTAGGTATAAATGCACTGGACACCTAAACGCTTCTAGTCCCTCTTTTGCGTGTTAGGTACTTAATATTCTCAAACACAATTTTTGTCGATATAGTTTTTGGATTTGATCTAAAAAAAAGGTCGCAGAAATTTATGACAGTCGAAGATAAAATTATTTGGCATTGTCAGGTTATGTAAAGAGTTAAAATATATTTAAATTTGAAAAGATTTTTGGACACATTTTCAAGTTTTACCGTTCTTTATTTCTTAGTTCCGCATGTTTTTGCGTCAATCGGCAAAAGTCTTATTTTTATACAACAAATTAAAAACATATCCAATATATATATATAATATAAAACAACCCGACGGAGATTAAAAAAAAATACGGTTGGTGTGAATTTAATCCATCACCCATAAAATGTCAGTCATAGCCTATTAATTAAAATTGGTGGTCGACGAAAGTCGTCCCGTGAAGACCATCCTTTCATAGTAAATTCCTGTAACAATAAAGGATGATGCGCGAATCTCGTGCTGTAGTCTATGACGTTGGCGGATCAACACTCCACATGCAGCGTTTAGCCATATACATGGTAAACGTCATAGAATTCCACAGATGAGACTTTAGAATTACTCTCACCATCTGTCATTATTCTCCTGTATGTGTTTACATGAAAATAAAAATGAAAATAAACGGTTTTGTTAAATAAATTTCTAGTTCTTTGGAATATGCATAAAATTTATAATTTTGTAGATAGGTATATATGTTATGTAGGTATTTAATAATGGTTGAACATGGTCGTCCCGCCCCACAGTTTATTCGTCTACCCCCTCCACCTTGTGCCAGACGGCGCGTGCTGGCAAAACATTAACAGCCAGTTCGAATCTGATGTCAGGCGAGGTACGTCGGCTGACAAGTCATTCTCGAGAGTAGATCGTATCAAAAATTAACGCGATATAATTATTCTAAAATATAAACGTTAATTAAAAAATTCATTAAATGAACCTATTATAATGACTGGCATTTAATGCAACCAACACAACAGTGAGATATCGACGGATAAAATAAGTAAAATTTCGCGGTAATCTTGTGTGAAAATTTGAAAATTTCGAACGTTTTCTTTCTGTGGTGATTGTTTTTTTTTAATTTGTTTATGGCTGTGGTGTTTTTGAATGGACGCTTAGGTAAATTCGTTTTGAATATTTATGTCTTCGAATATAAAATGTATTAAGTGATGTGTGGAATGTATAGAATTTGAAACGTTTGTCATGTTGACATGTAGCAAACAGATGTTTAGTTTAATAATAAATGATAAATAATTTATTAAACATAATAATAATAAATTATTTCATTATATATTCTGACAAATATTGACTTACAGTTTATATTATTTTAATTGGGTATGTGTGTGTTTTTATTTGTATTTAGTTTAATTTTACATACTCATAACAACCATTATTGATATTATAATAATTTTAAAAAATACCTACTTAAATGTAGTAAACATACTTTAATTTACAAAAAAATATTATTTTTTTGTCGTTCAAAATATAATGTCTAGGTGGATTCTACTGTTGATCTACCACATTACCAGATTCAATAAAAAAATCGTTCTACTAGATTCTAGTGGAATGTTTTTTTTTCAATCAATATGATCTAGTGACAATATTCACGACGAAAATGTAACTGGTTACTCCTTATCATAGTATCTATATCATATAGTTGTATAACATAGTAATAGGTGAAAACCAAAATACAAGAACTAATACAATTCAATGTACCTAATGTAATTTTGAAATAATTCTAAATTTCGAATTCAAATTTCAAACTGTCACTTTGACGTTTATAATAATTGATTTGACACTTCTGTGTGTATTCAGATCAATGCGACGGTACTGTGGTTCTCGTAATATTTCAGGGCTGTGGAGTCATTTTAAAACCACGACTCCGAAGTTATTTAAATTAATAAAACATTACTTTGACGCTTATTTGAAGAAATCATGAAAGTAATTTTTGTCATCTTTTGAAAAATAGTTTTTGCGTCAATTATTCTTGTTTCCCATTTACATACTAATAGACATACCGGATCATTCTAGTATCAGTATAATTTTCTGTTATTAGTGCATAAATTAATACGCTAAATAGGATAATTTTCGAATAGCAGATGAAATAGTTTTATAGATACATGTGAAGTGTTATGTCATTTACTAACCTAACCACTAATTATGAAATTTTTTCGGATATACATATACGAGTGACCGACATAATGCTACCAAAACGCTCTTCAAAACACATAATTTTTACACGTCCTAAGTGTAATACTACATTACGCTTGAATCATTACGTATTAAGTATTTACCATAAACCAAAAAGGTGTGTGATTTCTCAAATTTGTACATATTTGATTTTATAAAAATATGATTGAAAATATAGTTCAAAAATTAAAACCTAATTATTTATTCCAACTGCTTTCTTTTAAACTGCTATCGGTGTGCATATTTATGCACACTTCATTTGTTTTCTGTTTGAATTCTCGAACAAGCTCAGTCAAAAAACAACAACTCGATTCCTTGTATAACCGATTAAAAAATATGTAAAATCTTGCAATAATTTACTACAAAATATCCTGTGAAATGGAATTTTCCTAAATACTTTGAAATGCAAAAGAAAAACTCCTACATCTTTCACGCTACAATATTTTCATAGTCAATGAAAATAACACTTTTAAAAATCTAAAGAATTGGAGTCATCCTTGTTATATTCAATATCATAATGATCGTTTCTTTCATTCAAAATAAATAAGTAATAATTTAAATAATAATGTATGGAAATATTATTAATTTGTTACTCGTTAAGGCGCTATTTGTTGTGATACACATATTATATATATAACACAGCTGTCACTACAAATAACGTAAATTTTATGAAAAATTGGATAACGCACGAAAACATTTTCACGTGAATTTACAGCTTGACCGGATTGTCTGGAATATTTTATTTTTAAATTACCAAAGACAAAATAACAAATCTTTCGAAATATAAATACTTACCAAATAAAAAACTAATATTTCACCTCTACACACTATTTTTTTATTTTAACTGGTATTATATTTAATAAGAAATTTGGAGACACGACCCCAAGCCTACGAATAACATACCTACGTATTTTCATTTTTAAAAATGAGATTTTTATCTTTTTAGATCATCATTTTAAATTCGACTTGATTAATTTGAAATATCACATGATTCGGTTAACTCTTTTTAATCGCGGTAGGTAATTTTATAATAATAATAATTAATATTAATTAAAAATATTGTTGTCTTATCTGCGTAGAACTTGTCTTACAGCGAAGCAGCTATGACATATTAAGTCCACGGCTTGACATATTTATGATATTTTAAAAGATAAAAAACCTAACCTTTTTTGTGTCTATGGAACAACGCTAATACATTTTTAAACGACTGACGTGAAAAACGTTCTTGTTTCTATTTTTACCGCACTACAACGAAGCATTACAAATTATAGAATTATTTATTACCCCTAGTAATTTTTACGCTTTGAATTTGATATTCCATATTTAATATAATATATAGTGTATTACATATTTATCATATAATTAAGTGCCATTTATGGAAATTTTATAGATAAGTGCTCGTGTTAAATCACATTCAGTTAGTTATCATTATACGCTTATGTTTTGACGTTTTGTTTTGACATTACATCTTTGCCTCGATTGTTGGGTTAATTCAAAAAATGTATTTCAAAATCGTATACATACATTGAGAGTGATGTTGTATTTTGGTTTACACTGTTACAAAATATGATATATATATACGAGTTTTTGATAGAGAAAACAATTATTAATTTTAAATAGCACCAAGACGTACAAACGTCAAAACAAATGGCTACAGTGCTGCCAACGAAAACTGTTTAAATATAAATAATCTGATATTTAATATTGGTTATGTTGTCGTATGCGGTCTACCATATAAATCAAATTTCTTTTATTATTTTTCAATATAATAAATAAATAACCTAACCTAACCTTACCTAAGGTTAGCTTAGTATTGAGGAACTACACTTATTACCTCACATAATATAAGAAGACAATAAATGTTTTGCTTGACGAGTGTTCAGGAGAATACCTAGAATGCTTGAATTGCGCCAAAATAATGGTTCTGTAATATGATATTTGCGCAGATAATCAAAATTAATGATTTAATTGATAATTAATGCTGTTGTTTGCAATGTTTTTATTAAAAAAATCAATGCAGTAAGCGAGAGAAAAATTATTTCAGTTTACTAGTCAGATTCTTGCTCGAATATGCTCGCCAAGCGAAAATCCATCGTTATACATTATGTATTTTAACGAGTAAAAAAATAATTATTTACAATTGTAAAAGAATCATCGTTGAATAAATATAATATGTTTATATTATCGTGTCGGAAAAAACAGGGTCAGATCCTGTCTGCTCAGAAGTGGGCGACGTCGATCGCGTTACTCCCGGCCATCATCAGGTCTTCCTGGGTGCAGGTACTCGGACACAGCGCACACTCCAGAAGATGTGACAGGGTCTGCTCCACGCTGCAGTCACATTCAGTCGGTCCGCTGTAAAACTGCCAGGCTTTCATTTGTGTCCTCGTCTTGCATACTCCGGTCGGAAGTCTGTCAAGGGACCTTCATAAATAAATATAATAGTTTTTTACCTTGTTTCAAAAACTAAACGTAGTCTTAATGTGTATTCTATAAATATAAATAAAAAATGGATTTATTTTTCGTCCAGCCACAAACTAAACCAGCCAAAAAATAAATTAAATAATTATAAAATGAATAACAAGTGATTTTAAAAAGGTCTTATAAATCAATCTAAAAAACTAATTATATTATTGTTACAGGTTGTTTTTGAACTTGAGCGTAAACAACTTTACATTCTATTCTTTGAGTGTTACACAACTTTGTAACATTTCTGAAACAATGAATCGAATGTTTTCATAAATGTTTCATATATTGTAGCTATTCAATCCGTAAAGTACCCATATAAACATACGTGGTTCAATCCGTTAAGTTCCCATATAAACATACGTGTTGATAAATTGACAGTACTTTTGGGAAATGGTACAGAACTGTTTAAAAATTTGAAACCTACCGTCGAATCATTTATTGTTTGGTGTTCGTGTGGTGTGAACGGGGGTCGTAAAAGGGTGAAATGAGGAGCGACGTCATGATACCTGGAGAGGTTGAAGGGACAGACTATCTGCTTTCTTCAACCATTAGACTCGATGAGAGCATCTTCCAGATCCTGGGTAAGTCTAACTGGATTACTTTTTTTAAAATTGTATTTATCAATAATTCACTTGTTACATTTGGTTTAACTCATTTTGTTATCATGTGTTGGCAGTCTACCTTCCGACATTACGATTACATTGGCTTGGAGCTAAAATACATTGTTACGAGTGTTACATTATATGACAGTAGTACAGAATATAGTACATAATTTCATAAACAAATATTACAATTAAAATGTAAGACTTTTTCTTCTTTAGCCTCGCCATTTTCCATCATCTGGAGTCGGCTCGCCTTGTGCACACTCGCCTTGTCTGTCTGTCCTGCTTTGCATTCTCGGTCAAGCCCAGAGTTTTCAGATCCTTGTATACAGTTGCAGTCCAGGTTGCCTGTGGTCTTCCAGGTCTTTTCGTGCATCATGTTTTTTTTGGCCGGTTGCCACCTGACGCAAGGGCAGTAGCTTTCTTGGAAAGCTAGTGAGCTGCCGTTGACCGCAAATTCGGTTCATCCACCACCATCTCAGCTATGAGGTCCTGCCCACCACAAAGATCCATCATAGCCTCGCCTCCGAATATATGAATTTAAAAAATTATAACAATTTATTCTACGTGTTATTTTTTTTTAATGTTTAGATTTATTGCGTAATGCAAGTATTTGATGTGTATGTTTGATTTTACATTTAGGTAACTATTTACTATGTAAGGTAAAATTGTATGAGACTGGATAAAACTGGATATTTGGCTGATTTTACCAAATTTAGGTGTTCTGCATGGCAACGAGTGTTGCCGTCTGTCAAATATTGGATTTATTAAGCAAACGTCAAATTAGCCAAAACATACCTAAAGCCATATCCCGTTACGAATAGATTATTCAATAGTATGATTATTAAATTAGAAATACGCTGATGTAAACGAAATTATTAAAAAAAATATATAAATCAGAAAGCTTTCAATATCCTTAAATATCATTTAAATTAACACGTTTAATTCCCTGTTTGAAAAAACATTTTTCACACAGCAACACGCTGACTCTTATAAGTCAATCTGTGAAAAAAACGTATATCGCGTAAGCTCCGCAGGCAGCTCGCTAGGGAAGGGATTTGGAGTGTGAGAACCAAGGTCGCGCTTTTCAGGACTGTAGCGGCATGGTAATCTTATATTACGGATAAACCCTCGACAAATACACACAAATAAAACATAACGACTTAAAGAAAAATATATTGTATAAATGTTTCGACTTTCTCTGCGACTGCAATCTCATGAAAATGCTTAAACGCTGAAATAATAAAAAATACGTTTTTTTACGCAAATCGTTTGTAAAATCATTCTTTACGTAACTTCCTAGGTTAGTTCTTATCGCACAAAATGGTCCGCATGCTACATGTTTCTGCTAGTACACTCGCACGGAACAAGCTCTATGGAATACGATCAATCTTTTTGAATTTAGATAATGGCATTATATACAAGATTATAGATTATTAGTTAATTATTGAGATGCTGTCGCCGATAGCGAAAATTCATGTACTGAAATAATTACTAAAGATAAGCAATCGACTGATAATCGAAATACAATTACACATCTTTTATATATTGGGAAAAACGAACGTTTTTCATTACAGTAACTATTTTAATACAGATTTTTGGTCTTAAAAAGTAAGTATGATATTTTTTCTACATGTGATTTCATTCCATTAAATTATTATATCATAATCATTATGACAGTCGTTTTAATGCTTTACAAGCCAAAGTTCGTGGGTTCAATCCCCGACGGAGATTGAAAAATAAAAGGATTTGTAATCGTTTTCTGAGCTCTAAAATAACCCCGGTTGGCGTGAATTTGATCCCTCACCCGTAAAATTCCAGTCGTATCCTATTAATTAAAATTGGTAGTAGACGAAAGTCGTTCCGTGAAATTCCTGTAATAGTAAAGGATGATGCGTGAATCTCGGGCTGTAGTCTATGACGTTGGCGGATCAACACTACACATGCAGCGCTTATCCATATGCATCATGGTAAGCGTCATGGAATTCCACAGATGAGAATTCAGAATTACTATGATCATCTGTCGGTATTCTCCTGTATGTGATAACATTAAAAAATGTCTATAAATTTCAATCTGAGCAACCTCCTTTGCATGCAAAACTAACTAAAACTTCTTGGGAGTAAAAATCGGGGCCCCCATCGCGAATGGAAGAAGAAGAAATACGAGAGTGTTGCAAATTTTGCGTAGGGTGCCATGGAGAAAATTGATGAGGAATTTTCGTATGCCCCTCATAATTACCGTTAGAGACATATCATAATACATTATTAGCATATTATACATAATATAATATTTAAATATATTATTAATCAGCAATATTAATCAAAATCGTAAGTAATATATGTGAATGTAAATATTTTCAATGATTATTGATTTACTACGTAATTACTGGTAAGATATTTCAAATAAATGTTACTTTCAATAATTTCAAATTCAAATTGTTCGAATTCGTCATTCCAGAAAAGAACAAAAGCGCGCCGATAATTTTCGAATTGGCAATCAAAATGCGACATGTTTGCTGTGTGTTTGTACACATCAATTTTACACGATAACTAGATACGGAATGACAAACATTTCGAACGATAATTGTTCGTAATCTGTAATTATCCTGTGTTGTTATTATCTGTTTCGGGCAATGTTGTAATAATGACGTTGGATAAATCAATACCTTCTGTATAACTGACAATTTGTTTGTCGAGCAATGCAAACATCCGTACATTGAATACATAACATCATTATAGCGTGTACGATATTGACAATTCAATGAAATGTCTCAAATAAAACTTTAGAAATATATAAATTGCCTCGCACCTAAGTAATTTGATAATCTCTTTTTGTATTCTTATGATTTGTACCGCTAGATGATTCCATAAACGTCTTTTTGGGTTTATAAGTGTTATTTATGTGGTCATACAGAAGAATTCTCGGAATTTCCTGGAGAGACCACGTCACGAACAATGTGGTTCTAAGGATAATCAAGGAAGATAGGCACTTAGTAAGAACGATCTAGAGAGGCGAGCTTGATGGATCGGCCACATCATGCGCCACGATGGTCTTCTTCACGACATTGTGGAGGGGATGGTTTAGGTTAGAAACTGTAGAGGGCGCCCTATACGGGAAAATTTGCAGCAAGTGTTCGAGGACATGAGTTGTAGATCTAATGCTGAGCTGAAGAGGGTTGCTGAAGACCGAGAGAAGTGGAGATCAATATGCAAGATTCTGTTGCTGCAAACCAATCCACCGGATTGATACTACGAAGCAGAAGTATTCTAACATGAATAGTGGAAGCCTCCCTACGTATAAGCACACTCAAGTGGCAATGACTGAACTGATCAAGCCTTCGGAGATAAGCGCGCGTGGAGAGACACTCAGATCAGCCAGAGCAAATAAAAGCACTCTGCAGCTGACAGGTAGTCCTAGCACGGGTTTTTGGTCGTGTTTTCAGATACGCGGCACTACTAGCATGGAACTCGCTGCCGGAAAGCTTAAGAGAACTTAAAGCGGAGGCATCCTTCAGAAGCTGACTCAAGACCCACCTTTTTACTCAGAGAGGCAAAGAAGCGCTTTTGGAATGACTGTTCGGTCATAAAATTGCGCTTTACAAATACTGATATAATAATAATAATAATGGGCAGTTCATATCTGTAAAATGGACGTTGATCGATGCAGAAGAAAAGTGTTTGATTGGCGTCCAAGAACTAGCAAACGGAGCGTTGGCCGACCGCCTTTAAAGATAGACTGACGACATCAGAAGAATGCAAGAATAGCCTGGATGCAGAGTGTTCGTAACCAAGAAGGATGAAGACTTATGCGAGAAGTCTACGTTCAATAGTGGACGGACATAACTGATGATGATGATGATGATAACTGTTCACTTGAGTACCTCTTGGGGAAAAATATATGCACGGATCTATAATAAGATTATTTGAACTGGTTTATTGAAAACAACTTCATTAAAAGAAAAATTACGCTAAATTAAAACATATACGAGTATTCCTTACAGCTAGTTACTAATTATTAGGTTTTTAGAGGTCATATAGACATCCTGAAATACGCCAATAATATACATTAAATCTTAAATTATTTGTTTTTGAAAATTAATTTTACGTTTTTTTTATGTAAACATGTACAGAAGAATACCGACAGATGGTGATAGTAATTTTGAATTCTCATCTGTGGAATTCTGTGACGCTTACCATGCACCATATGCATATGCCTAAGCGCTGCATGTGGATTGTTGATCCGCCAACTTCATAGACTACAGCCCGAGATTCACGCATCTTCCTTAATTATTACAGGAATTTATTATGAATGGGTGGTCTTCACGGGACGACTTTCGTCTACCACCAATTTTAATTGATATGCTATGACTGGCATCTTCCATTATTTTTTTTTTAGTTTGAGGGAAAAATAAATACATCTTACCGTGTTTCTCTGAATATAAGACCCGGTCTTATATCAATTTTATGCAGAAGAGGCATTATAAGGAAGAAAATAAGACCGGCTCTTATTTTCTTTTTTAACATATTAAAATATTGAATTTATTTAAAATATTAAATAAATATTTATTTTTTATATTGTTTTAAATTCCACTTCACTATATTCATTTTTTTCTTTCTAAAATGACTAATAACATTATTGTCTCGAGGTTGGTGTGCATTCAAAATGGATTATACGTATTCATGTAGATATTTTATACGTATAAATGCGCTAGAAATATAACGAAACATGCAATGGTAAAATCGAACGATATTTTTTTAGGCCACATAAATGTTAATATAACATAAAACAATTATACAAAAGGGGTTCTAAGTGTATTTATTGATTGCTAACTGATCATAATCTGAACGATCGTATCATCAAGGAGACTTCACTATCCTATGGTGTGATGCAAGTCTTAAGCGAGGGTAATCCTGCTCAGATATATATTTATATATGTAAAAACAACGCGAACTCATTCAAAAAATAAATAAATTTGGTAGCGTTATTATAACTGGTGTTGTGGCTTTTGCGGTCAGCCGTGTGTGGCGAATTATTTCGTACCAATATTTCGACCGCCATTGCAGGGGTCTTCTTTATATTATGACTGGTTATATGTTCGCGCAGCGGCTTAGTGCGAAGCCCCTAATTATTTTTTTAATATAACAGGATATACCTTATCTGTACAAGACGCAGCATCAATTATTTTATGCCCTTTAGTGACCTTTTACAATTTGAGGGTTTAAATGTAAAGCGATAAGAACAACATAAAACTCCTAATCGGTAACATAAATGGGATATATTTTTTTGATAAGATTTACGTCTCAAAAGGACGATAATGATAAAAGCTTAAATATAATTGACATATCGTATATAAGATTAAATGGCTGTTAAATAACCGATAGTTCCAACATCTGGGTGGTGTCAAATAGGTATTTAAATATCTATGGTTTTATTTAAACACAGAGAATACTGACTAGGTATTAAGGAGAAATCTCTTCTATAGATGCAATAACGTAATATTTTTTTCTAATAGATCTAAGCGGTTCCGCCGCATTTCGTTCTCAGACAATTCGTTCAATGACTCAAGGGTAATGACGTGGGGTGCACTGGACGTTTGGTGCACGGGACATTTGGCGTACGGGACAACTGGTGCAGTCTTGCTAACCTAACCTAACCTAAGTTATTTCGTTAACGAGACTAATGGATCTCTGTAATCTACGATCACTGGACAAATCCTTAGGTTAGGTTAGTGAGTCACCCAGTGCACCAGTTGTCCTGCATTCAGGTATCAAAATTTTAAGGGGCGCTAAAGGAGGATGTTTATTGACATTTATGAGCAATAACTTCTAGGGGCCGGATCGTTTTATGTATTTTTATCGTGTAGGATAGTTAGCTTAAAACGCCACGCTTGCAAGGCGTCTTATCGAGTTTATGGCCGGCTTACACTGTGCCTAATTGAAGCTGAGAAAGCTCTTTTGGTAACACTCTCAGCCCTGCTTTCAACCGTCAGTTCATTACGTCACATCGCCAAAGAAATTACCACAATCTTGATGTGACATGACTATGTAGGAGCTCACCACGTACAGGTGGGAGTGGAGTTGGTTGTGAGAGGCTATAAACTGCTGTTTTAATAGCAGTCGGTAAGTGCGCATCACCACCCAAGAGCCCCAGAGGAAGAAATGCGGAAGGCAGAGGATCGAAGAGGATAGAGACCCATGCGGGAGGCCTACGTTCAACAGTGGACGGATACAGGCTAACGATGATGAACAATATAAAGCTTGGAATTGTGGCTTTTGTGTTGGTCCGTGTGTGACGATTTTCTTCTTATCAATATACCGCCTTCTCACTGATGTTTTCCATGTTTATTCTCTTCCTCTGCTTGTTTTGGAGCACTTTTTATATATTTTAAATTCTTATCTTTATAATATTTTAAAATAATTTGTCAAATATTCTTTTTATAAACCTCTTTTTATTGTTATTTCAATAAAAGGTTAAAATATATATTTATTTGTAATGGCAACACGGGTAAAAAATTGAATTTCAAATGTTCTCGAGTTCTTTTTTTCTTTCTTAAAAACTGGCAGGAATAAATACGTTTATGTAAATGTGTTTGAATTGCTGCAATAGCGTTTTTTACTATTATTCAAATTGGATTTTTTCGTTTCTATAAATATGTGTTATAGAGACGAAAAAACAGTAAAAATATGTATAAATATTTTTAATGCACATCGAAATTATATATTATTGACATGTTAAATGCAATTTCATTAAAAATAAGTATTCTACTGGTATCTAACACATATATATCGCCTCTTTCCAAATCATATATATTTCCATTATTCCGCCGAATAAATATTAAACGCAGTTCACCTGCTACTTATCTGTAGTATATAAGTACCATAGAAAATTTTGGGCTGAGCTTCCTTTTAGTACTAAGCGGTCCAGGTCTCGTGTAGCGTCAGTCGAGTCGAGCAAATGTATTTGTCATCCTAACTACAGGATGGCTCCCAGTTGTGGTTGAAACATCACGCAAGTAAATCGGTGTTTGGATTAGCACAGATTGCGGTAATAAGCGTTGGCTGGGAAAAGGAGGATACACCGACATCCGTTGGTGTGGATTCTCCACGCATTTCAACAAGTCTGCAACATTCCTGCTGAAAGCGCTTGCCTCGAACGTGCGAAAAATCCTTGTAAATCCCTTGCCGATAAGGATGTCAGTTTAGAGTTCAGCTATTTCTCAGGATGGGCTTCATGAATTCCGAAACATGTATAATCACTTAAAAATTAATGTGTAAAAATTACTTTTTTTTAAATAATATATTTAATTAATATGATAATTCTGCAGTTAATATGTATTGTCAGTTAATAACTTTAACATCATAATAACAGTATCATAGAACGTCTCAAAGAAGGTTAAAATAACAGAAATATGTTATAAAATACATAACCACAAACCTTGATTTTTTATAGGCTTATACACTTACCTGATTTATATTTTTATCTGATAGTGCACTGTATCAACCTTGAATGATAAAAATCAAATTTTCGAGATGAGAATAATAAGGAATATTATTTTTAACTTAAACATTTGTAGATCCGTTAAAAAGTTTTCCCACGTGACTACGTATAAATCATAACTGCCTTTTCTTTGATATCCTGGGTTTACCATTTAATGTATTTATTTCCAGTCTTTCTAAAGCAATATTTTTGACTTAGATTTCTTCGTCCTGTTCTTGGTCGCCACTTCATAACATTTTTTCTTCACCTTCTCGTTTCGATATTACCTGCCCGCTCTCATTTATCCGCGCAACACGCGCTTTATAAATAACTTTTTTTTGTGGCCAGGTTTCGCAATGTGACTTTTAGGATTAACCGTGTGTGACGAATTTCTTCTGATCAGTATTTCAAAATCATCGTGAATGAAGATGACCCCTGCCATGCACAGCTAAACCCAAAAGCCACAAAGCCATGCGCCATATATTATAGGTAATCCTTTTCTCAAATATTAACACTCCTGGTTTAGTCCCAGATAGAGATGCCGAAAATGGAACGCACCAGCGCCACTTTACTTCGGGGAATTGTCTGTTTTATAAGAGTCCGTGTCTCTGTTTCATTTGTAATAACATATTCTCGTAGGACACTACTTTATGTTTCAGAACCATGTGCTTATTATTCGCTGATGATCTTAAAATCTTCTCTTCCATTTCCTCCATCGAAGATATGCACAATCTGCAATCTGATCTTAATAGTGTATCAAACTGGGTTGCCATAAATAAGCTCACGTTTAGTATCAACAAATGTAACGTTATCTCTTTCTCCCGTTCTAAAAATCCTATTTAGTCCAAATACTACTTATCTGGAACATTGCTCGACAGAGTAGCAGTTGTCAAGGATCTAGGTATAACCTACGATTCATTATTCACTTTCCATTCTTACATAATCAATTTAACTTCAGGCGCCAATAAACTTCTCGGATTCATCACCCGCCAGGCTAGTCAATTTCATAACCCTCTAACTTTTCGTACTCTCTATTCTTCACTCGTTCTATCTGTTCTGGAATATGGGAGTTTAGTTTGGAATCCCAATAAATCCAAATACATTTTCATGCTCGAAAAAATTCATAAAAATTTCTCCGACGTCTTTATTTTTATATTTACGGTAACTATCCATTCAGTTCATTTAATTCCGAACATTACCCAACTCTTTTTCTTCTAGGGATGCTTTCTTTCCATTCGCTAGAGTCCCGGAGGAAAATTGCTGCACTCAAACATTCATTCCTTCTTCTTCGCGGTTCAATTCACAACCCTGGGATTCTTGAATGTTTTAACTTCTATGTTCCAGATAGGTACACCCGTGCTCGTAGCCATCAATTGTTTTTGATCCCAGTCGAGGCTTGTGGAGCTTCAAGCACTCAATTTGGTTCAACGGCAATGTCGCTCCTAAATGGCCTACCAGCACACCTCGATCCTTTTCTTCCATCATTTTCCTCTTTTGTCGATGGTATTGTTCTACTTGATCTCTGTGATCTTTGACACGTGTCATCTTCTTATTCTTGTGCGTTATTTTTATTTTTTATTATTTTCTCTATTTATTGTATATTTATGTATACTATATGTTTCTAAATATTTGTAAAAAATTGGAATTTCGATTCTGTATATAAATAAATAAATTACTCGAGAAAACTTCATGCAGCTTGCAAACGCTTCTCATCCACTAAATTATATAATAAACTTTAAAACGCTAAAACCACTAAGTTTTAATTTTTATTCTTTGACCGTTTTCAGAGGCACCCCCCTTCATCAGGACAAACTGAAAACAGCCTTGCTCAAATTCGAAATTTTCAAAAATCAAAGTCAATTCAAATTCACGACGAATTCGTCGCAATGAAGGAAATTTGCTTCCGAAACCGGTCGAACAAAAAAATGAAGACTCTTTACAAAGTAGATTATTTCATTTCTTAATTTGACCAACCATAAAATTATTGTGTTCTACGAATAGGCTTCCCAATTAGACTTGATTCAGCGTATTGTTTCACTTTATTATGGGTTTATTTTCATACATTTCTACAACAGTCTTTGCTATATAGTCTGTATTTCGTTGTATGAGTATCTATCTTCTACGTACTCTAAACTAAAGAACGAAAATTCACGTTTTACTTACGTTTCTTGAGCAGCCGGCGGTCTTAGCTCAATGATCAAAGTGTTTGCTTTGTAAGCCAAAGGTCGTGGCTTCGATCCCCGACGGAGATTAAAAAAAAAAGATTTTTAATAGATTTATGAGCTCTAAAAAATACCCCGGTTGGTGTGAATTCGATCCATCACCCGTAAAATGCCAGTCATAGCCTATTAATTAAAATTTGTGGTAGACGAAAATTCATAGTAAATTGATGCGTGAATCTCGGGCTGTAGTCTATGACGTTCACGGATCAATACTCCACATGCAGCGTTTAGCCATATACACCATGGTAAGCGTCATAGAATTCCACAGATGAGGCTTCATAAATTACTATCGCCATCTGTCAGTATTCTCCTGTATATGTTTACATAAAGAAAAAATGTTTTTACATTTTTGATTATGAGGTCGCGAAATTTGTTTCAGATCGGCAGCTTATAATACAAATGATACCAGCGAACGTTTCAAGGACTGAAATTCAGACGTCATACCACTTTAATAATAATTTGCCGGCGCTCACTTTTCCGAGATCCGATCGCGTGTGCTCGGATCTCATAAGACCATAGCTATCTATAGCGTAGATTACACACATAGAGCACACTGCTACGTGTGCTGTCGAGATGTGCGGAGTGGTGTGCAAACAGAGCGTGCCATTGACCTTGATGATGACCATTGAAAGAGTCTTCAACGTGGTCATTAAGAGACGGATGACAAGAGCCTGACACAGATGCGGCCATTGTCTGGTCCATTCATGGAGGATGGGCAGCACGACGAAGGTCTTATGGTAGAACCATCGAGAAGAGTATTTGTGCGTTTGACATGAAGGTACTGGAACTATTGATGGTGAACTAAACAAATAAACATTGCAATAATTTATATTTTTATTACTGCGACCATGAGCGGGGATAGGCAGTATGGGAGTCTACCAAGAAGGTACGCAGAAAATTTCCGATCAGAAAATAAATAAATATATTTTTGTTTTTATTCCAGCTTCGTTTTGATTACACTATTAATAAACTCGTATAAAGTAACATCTTCCTCTCTTTCGAAGGTTGTTATTCAGTCAAGTGGTGGCAGGATAAGGAGCAGATTAATAACACAGACTTTTTTCAGAAGCACATTTACTATAAACTTTACAAACTAATGGCCTGACCTAGCCACAGCATTTAGGCCGGGCAACAATACAATATGTTCTCGCCGACGGTCGGTACACGACTGGCGCGCCCGTGATGGGCTGTCGCACAGCGCCACAAACGACTATCTCCGTAACTAGTCAAAAATGCCAATATGACGACATACGACATGTACGACAAGCGAACAGAAATAAGAGACGAAAGATTGTATATCGAGGTTTTCGGTACCAGTCGGCAAGAGCTATATCATACTGATGTAAATAGATAACATAATGTTAGTTGCCACCTTTAATTTTTGACTACAATTTATTTAGTAATACATGTGTATATCAATATAGTTTTTAATATCTCATGAATAGAATATGGAGAGATTCATGCTCGGAGTGTCTCTAAAAGATAGAATCCGAAACGAGGATATACGAAGGATAACTCAAGTAGTGGAGGCTACCCAAAGAATAGGCACACTCAAGTGGCAATGCGACATATGTGTCGAAGATACGACAGTTGATGGGGATGAAAAGTGTTTGAGTGTCGTTCAAGAACTGGCAAACAGAGCGTTAGATCTTAAAAATTAAATCTTCGGTAAAATCTTAAAAAAAGCGGGAGTAGCCTAGATGCAAAAAATATATTATATCGACTTAAAAGCTCTAAAATATCCTCGGTCGGTGTGAATTTGATCCCTCACCTATAAAATGCCAGTCATAGCCTATTAATCAATATTGGTGGTAGACAAATTTCGTCCCGTGAACACCACCCATTCACAGTGAATTCCTGTAATAATTGAATGATACGTGAATATCGGTCTTTAGTCTATGACGTTGGCGGATCAACACTCCGTATGCAGCGCTTTGGCATATGTAGCATGGTAAGCGCCATAGAATCCACAGATAAGTCTTCAGCATCACTATCACCATCTCTCGGAAGGAAAACAATCGAGAAGGATGGGAACTCGTGCGGGAGGACTACTTTCAACAGTGGACGGTCACAGGCTGACGATGATGATGATGATAAATCACCCAGAGCACTACAATCTTTTAACCCTTTCGCATCGGTTGTCGGCATATACCGTCATAAGATTCCCCGACCGCTGACATCGGTTGACGTGATATATCGTTTTGCTACTTTGTTAGAATAGTTTTTTATGCATCATCTGATAGCTAAAGGATACAAGAACCAACGTGATATATGAAAATAGATCAGATAAGTACATTAATGCTTCTTATACTAATTTTATAATTGATAGTATAATTTATATTTAAGCCGAGCCGTAATGAAAGGGTTAAATTTGCAGCATCTAGTTCATCTAATTGAACGACACAAACTTCACAAGACAACCAAAGCAGTATTTTAATCCAAAGAATCTGAAAACTTGTATTCTCAACACAAATCTTCATGAAATGTTATCATTTGAGTGTTATTCAATATCATTAGGCGTGCGTGTTGTGTCATGATTTCGAAACTGTAATCACGGCCACGTAATTAGCGTGTCACTTAAACACAACATTAAGCGATCTCGTAGTTAATTGTAATAGAATTATCGTTAGTATTGAAACCCTTTTAACGTACACCGTTAATGACATATTAATTACTTGTTTTATTTTCTTGTATCAATTTAATATCCTCAATGATGTCAACATTGTGAAATAATTATATTTTGCTTATCCTAAGAATATCTCAGAATAATAATAGCCTAATAACGATCATCTTGACATGTCTAAACTGGTCATATTATTAACGAAAGTAAAAAGAAAGTTACATCCGATAATTTGTTATTTATATTCTTGTATATAGCATTCATTTACAGAGTAATTGGAATAGAATTTTCAATACTCTATATAATGACTTTGTATCTTATTTTTACTTGCCTGCATAGCCAACGGTTCCGCCGCATTTCGTTCACAGAAAATTTGTTAACGACTCATCGGTAACGACGTGGGGCGCAATGGACGTCTGGTGCACCTGACATTTGTCGCACGGGACAAATAGTGTATCGGTTGTCTCTCTAACCTAACCTAACATAACCTAAGTTATTTCGTAATCGAGACCTGTATATCTGGACTCTATGATCACTGGACAAATTCTTAGGTTATGTTAGGTTAGGTTTAGCTCGTTTGCTGCAACGTACTTACTTCTACATTCTGCCGCCAAATCAGCGGACATGGAAATGATATAAAATACCTTGTTTTAACATGGTTCATGTCGAATTACTGTCAATTACAAAAAATAATTCTCTATACATTTCATCACTCAGTGAACCACGGAGAGATCCATGCTCGGAGTGTCTTTATATATATATATATATAAAAGAATATAATCCAGAAAAGGTATATCCGAAGAAGAACTCAAGTAGTGGAGGCCATCCAACGAATAGGCGCACTCAAGTGGCAATGGGCAGGACATATTTGTCGAAGAAACAACGGTCAATGAGGAAGAAAAGTGTTTAAGTGGCGCCCAAGAACTGGCAAAGAAAGCGTTGGCCGACCTCCTGCAAGGCAGACTGACGACATCAGATGATCGAAGAGGATGGAAACTCATGCGGGAGTTCAACAGTGGACGGACACAGGCTGATGATGAAATTTCATCAGTGAAAACAACCAGTCAGTTATTGTTACATTATCTAAACAAAGTTAAAGTATGACAGTATATGTATTAATGAATTACTTGGTGAACAAGAAATGGTCAAAGCGTTTGCTTTGCAAGCCAAAGGTCGTGGGTTCGATCCCCGACGGAGATTGAATTTTTTTTTATCTATTTCTTAGCTCTAAAATACCCCGGTTGGTGTGAATTTGATCCCTAACCCGTAAAATGGCAGTCATAGCCTATTAATTAAAATTGGCGGTAAACGAATGTCGTCCTGTGAAAACCACCTATTCAAAGTAAATTCCTGTAATAATAAGGATAATGCGGATCAACACTCCACATGCAGCGCCTAGCCATATGCACTATGGTAAGCGTCATATAATTCCACAGATAAGACTTTAGAATTTTATCGCCATCTGTCCGTTATTCTCCTATATGTGTTAACATAAAAAAAAAGATGCACTATATTTGTGTTTCAGTAAATACTTTTTCTTATTTAAATAACTATACTATGATTACCCTGATCTTCAGATTAGAATAAACTATAACTGGTTAAAACTGCTTTAAAGAGTATTTGCAACGTGTGCCAAAATAATAAATGTATCCGGCTTAGTGGGAATACTAAGAATATCGCGAGTTTCGATGTGTGCGTTTTCGTTTTGACTTTTACTCTATGGCGCGGATTCGATAACGAAACGATCAATTTGCAAAAATCGCTGAATTTTTATTTCTGAAATTATTTGCATTTCATAAGACCTTACAGTTTAATTCACGTCAACTTGTTTATGTGAAAAGAGTTCAGTTTTAAGAAGGGCTCGAATATTTAAATTAATACGAGTATATTTGTCATGTGACTCTGTCTTATCTTCTTCGTAGTATAAAAATTGTAGCGCTTATGCTGAGCTGAAAAGGGTTGCGGAGGACCGAGAGGAATGGAGATCGAGATGCAAGATTCTGTTGCTGCAAACCAATCCACCGAATTGATACTACGAAGAAGTATAAATACGGTGGATTTGTTTGCAGTGACAAAATCTTGCATCTCGATCTCTACTCCTCTCGGTCCTCCGCAACCATCTTCAGCTCAGCATAAGAGGTACAACTCATGTCCTCGAACACCTGCTGCAAATTTCAATTTCAATTTCAATATATTTTTTTTAGAAACATTACAAATAACAATATTTAATTCATTTCTTAAACAGGATACAGGATAAATAAGAATTTATAAATAACACAATTATAATAGGATCATTTAAAAAGTCCCGGAGCCCGCTAAGCAGAAGACTCCACGAAATTACTTTGATAAATAAATTCGTGGAGCTCATGTCGAAACTGGCTTCTCTCAAGTACTCCCGTCAAGGGCGCCCTCTTGTATAAACTGTCTAATATTGACTGCATATATTTTTTATGTTAACATAAACATAAGTATACCGATAGGCTGTGATGAATCAATCGCAATGTGGATTCGTCGACGTTAAAGAATATTTATAGACATAAACAGCAATAAAACTCGTGCACGTGTCACCATTCTTGAGTTTGATTTACATAATTGAAATTATGGATATCCATTGAAAATAAGCAATTGAAACAAAACAATAAAAAAAGATAAATTACGAGCTTAAGGAAAATACACTTCACTTAATTCAGTAATGGAAAAAAATATATTTTTCAATGTTTTCAGCATTCACTTTGAGATCCATTATAAATAAAAAATATGTATTTATTTACCTTGTTTTTACATGAATCACGTTAGATATGACCTCTATTTAGGAGGCTGCAGTTTTTACTTGCTCGTAGCCTTCCTCAATCCATCACTGTCATGAGACAACTCTCAACAACTCATCCATGCAAAAACAAAATAAATAAATTAAAATAACAAGTGTCTCCAACCGATATTCACAAATTTTATTTATACCTAAATAAATGGTTCTACAAAAAAAAAATAATTTGAAAACTGTTACTAATGCTTCTATAAAATGAAAACTGTTACTAATAATCCACAGCTAATCAAAAATTTGTACTCGTTAGAAATGTATATTATTCCCCATAAGAGTACAAATATTACTTCAGATTATGACATTATGTAATGATAGTTTATTTTTAACATTTTTCGTGTTTTCAAAAAATTATTACATTATAAAAATAATCCTTGCATGTAAATATAGCCCGCGTTGCCCGTTTATGTACTCTCGATAGTCGATTGTACATAGCAACACCTGTGAAACACTCTTAAATCATGTACAAACTTACATTTTTTTCTTCAAAAATGCATTTCTATTTTTCTTTAATATTTTTAATTCGTTTTTTCTTCTTCAAAATATAAGACAGATTTATGTGTGAATTATTCAGTAGAAATAACGATCTAATATTGGATATAACAGCAATTCCACTGATATCTCTATATCGATCCCTCCTGCATCTTTAAATCACACTCTTTCCCATTGGAAGTTCATATTCCTTTTATGATAGCAATGAGGGCAATTTCTTACTATAGTACTATTGAATGAAAATAAAAATCCAATAATTTAAACCGTTTCTCTGAAGATGAAACCTATAATACTTAACACTGTGAGCGAAAAATGCCGGGAAATTTGAATTTAAATTTCGCGTGTTAAGCGATTCGAATTAATATTTTTATGTTAGCACTACTGTCAAAATATTCATTACTGTTTGAGATACCCGTCCATTTGTACACAGCTTAAAGTGGTTTCTTCGTTTTTTAGAATGTCTGAAACTATTAAGCAACGCAGTTACATTAAATTTTGATTGCGGAATGATTGTCAGTGACAGTAGTGCCAACATAAAAATAAAAAGAATTATTCGAATCGCTTAGTCGTGAAATATAAATTCAAATTTCCCGGTATTTTTTGCTCACAGTAAACCTTAATTAATATATTTCTCTTCACCCTCGTCATGTACTTTGTCATAATATTGAGGAATGGTTTTGAACGATTTACTCAATGTCTGTGACCTGAAATACGCTGATGATTGAACTGAAACTGAAAATTTATAAAAATAACATAATAGGTAATTTTTAATTTTTCGCGCTAGCAACACCTCATTATTTGGCAACACTGGCAAGCAACGCCATAAATGGAAGGATTTAAAAAATCGAACGAATTGTGTGTAAATGAAGGAGATTTAAATTGACAATCGTCGTGTGTGAAATCGCCTATTTTTGTGCGAGGATTGTCAGCACCCTCGGCATTTATACAGCAGGTAATTAAAATGAATAAAAATGGCTTTGTTTTGTGTTGAGTCGTTAATGTATTCAGCCATTGTCGATGGCGGCGAACACGTGACCCGCGGGTCACAAAATGGCGGCAAATCACAATGGAAGACACCGTCTTGAGGATACCGACGCGCTCGTGTGCAAACAGGAATATTTTATTTAGTTAATAACTGGTAGGGCTGTCAATATGGATTCCAAAACTTAAATATGATCGCTGTTGGGTACCTATCTGAAATACTTGGCCATAGATACGAGTACCTTCTACAATCAAAGAAACTGCTTTTGAGCGTTTCTGCGCGTCCGTCTGCAAGAGTGTAGACGCAAGTACGGACTCCTAACTGATGTCTGCTATCTGCAGAATCCATTTCCAAACCTCACCATTTCCCTATCCATTCCTACTATTTCGTGGTTAGCAACGTGTTACCAAAGAAGGCAATTCTAGACTCGCTGTAGTATACTAATTTCGCAGCCTTAGACTGAGGTCTATTTGATGCACCTAGAATCACGGTAAGGCCTTCAGCCACTGTCTAACAAGTAGCTTTTTGCGTGCGTCCAGTAACGGGTCCTCCAAAAACAGGACGGCACAGGGAGGGTTTTCACGAAGCAAATCAAAGAAAGCAACCCCTTGTGGTGGATCCGCAATAGAAAGTTAACGCGTAACATATTAAATTTTCATCAAGTGAGGATCGACCGTTGCATCGATCTGTGTCAAATTTTGTTTAAAAATACCAAATATCATCGAGTATATTTTGTACAAAATTTGAAACAAATGGAGACATTGATTTCTTATTCACACGCCTTCAAACTTTAATTTGTAGCGTAAATTTTATAACGCGGACATACCATTAATGGTGGATTCGCATTAGAAAGTTTTCCGCCTTAGAGCAAAATAAATCAAATTAACTGTAGACCAGTGCAAATAAAAAAATGCACCTATTCTCTTGATGGAAAGGTTAATTAGACCAAAGAAGTTCTAACCTATATATCTCATCCTATGATCCTGAAAACAGCTAAATTGAATAAAAGCAGGAGCTCCACGAAATTTGCATGATCCCTGACTATTTAACTAAATAAATTATATAGTATACACTAGAGCAGTGCTCTGCAACATTTTCTCACCTACGGCACACCAAAGTTCTTCCTTAAATTCCGTGGCACACCAAAGTTCTGTATAAAATTTAGGCGGCACACCAAAAGCCAACATAATAGATAATAATGTGATAAACGATATAATTTCGCACATTTTTATTTCATGTGAATCGTGTTCATAGCATACTACGCAGTTGCCAGTCTACATAAGTAGGTGATGAGCGCAGAAAGACCATTATATAGTTATTTAGTTGTGTATTGTCTAATTTGACTGCGGCACACCTGTATCGGCTCACGACACACTAGTGTGTCGGGGCACACCGGTTGCGGAGCTCTGCACTACAGCACGGTTCTATAAAAACTAAAATACTTAAAATTACACGCTATTAGTTATTTGGGACTAACAAGTGAAAAATAAAATATTGTAATAAATATATTTATTTATCTAAACACTTCATCAAGATATATATTTTTAGTATTAGCATTTGGGACACTTATATATAAGGCGTTATATAAAAATTGAGTTACGTATTTTTATATTTGAATTAATTTTAATATTTTAATTAATCATAATATTTTAATTCATTTTAATATTTTAATTAATTTATTGATATACATTAAATTTAATTCAACATATAGTATATTAAATCTTTAATCATATAATGTTAGTTCTATATCAAAATCATGTAAATGTATAAATATGTAATACTCTGTATAATTTATATAAATCTGTAAAATAATATAGATGAATCCCACGCCACACACAAGATCTTATCTTTAAGTGGTGTGGTAAGCGAATGTAAAAAAAGAAAAATAAAAAAAGATTGGCAATGTAAATTACTTTGTAAAATGTATCTTTTATATTTAATTAAAAAATAATAATAATAATAATTTATTGAAGAGTATTTTTTTTTCTTTTACGCCAATGGAACGGGATTTCTGAAAATTCTTGTACGTGTTTGTAAGAAAATTTAACACTAGTTCTTATGTTAACTTGCGTCAATAACAATGTTTACTTGGCATAGTATTCTTGCAACTATAAAAAAATACAGTCCCATAGCGGCTACGAATAGTATTATATAAATAAATATGATACATTGTTTGCTTTAAATTGTATAGAAACCTTACAAGTATGTGGCTGGCAAAAAATAGATATTTATTTGATCATCTTTTATGGAAAATGCGCTAAAAAAGGATAATCTGTCAAATATCTTTGAATAATGAAATCGCAGTTTTTTCACATTTAAAAATTTCTTATGGACGATCTGATACGAATGGTGTATTCGAAAATGTTCTTTTTTTCTTTTGTTTCTTTTATGTTCCAAAAAAGGAATATTTCAAACCTTTTTGTACGCACTTCAGTATAGTATTTTTTTAACAACCATTTAAATCTTTATCGATATTTTTTGTGCAAATATATGTAAATTCTGCAATAAAATATTATTTTGTATTGTGTACTTTATATCAAAACGTCAAATAAATTCGTGTAGGTAATAATAGATGTTTTTTTACAAAATTATATACTCGTATGTATTGTAAAATACTAGGTCCAACATTATATTTATTTTTTAGGTTAAGTTAGTTTCTTATTCAAAGCTTTACAAAAAGTATGATTATTGCAACAGATCCTAACGACATAACCTAACATTATTATAACTTAAATAACCTTATAATCATATAATTTCAAAATTACATTTTTTTTTTTCATTTATTTATTGAATTCCACGTAGAATTATCAGTCGAAAAAATAATAGGTATTATTTCTTTAATTGGCAGAGCTTTTTCTCTTAGTTCTTTTTGAGCAGTGTCTATTTAATTATTATTCTATTGCATTAAGATTTAAATAGTCTGTAAATGCCAATGTCAACCGGTAATGGGGCAATTATTCCCAAGATCTAATCATTCTAATCCATATTCAATGTCTACGAAATAATTACCGATTTAACAGTAATTCCCCAGAACTATTTTCGTAAGCAAATTCAAAATTACATAACCATTTTTAAATTATTCCGAACAATTATTATTCTAAACCATAGACATTTATTCGATTTTGTTTTACTTTAGGTATTTTATTTTTTCAAGATTATTGCTGAGATATTTTCGAATCTCAAAAAACACATTTTATTCTTATTGTTTTTAATGTTGTATTTTAGAGATTCAAAAACATGTCGAAAAATAAAATACCTAAAGTAAAACAAAATCGAGATAAATGTCTATGGTTGAAAATAATAATTGTATGGAATAATTTAAAATCGGTTATATAATTTTGAATTTGTTTACGAAAATAGTTATTATTGGGAAATTAGTGTTAAATTATTTTTTATGTAAACGCATGCAGGAGAGCACAACCGGTCAAGACCAGTGCACTCTATTACGCTCAGCCAGGGAGGCTAGACGCTGCATGCGGGAAACGTGTGTTGTGTTCGTGTTTGTGTGTGGGTTGGGGAGATTGCAAGTGTATATTTATCTGTTTCTTGAAGAGATCCAGATTGTAGGAAGGAGGAAACACAGACGCTGGAAGAGCATCCATAGCTTACCGGTGGCATTAAGGAAGGAACTTTGGAAGCTGCCAGTTCTTGGTCGACATATATTAACCATGTATGGATGTTCGGCAAGTGTAAGACGAGTTTGTCGGCTGTGAGTGGGTGCAGGAGGAATTAGTTCTTTAAGTTCCGAAGAGCAGCGCCCGTGGTAATAACGGTAGAAAAGACTAAGAGAACCAACCTTACGTCTGTGTTCCATTGATTGTAGATTAGACGTAAGGGTGTCATTGTTTATCAAACGAATTGCTCTTCTTTGAACTGAGTCAATTAAGTTTAGAAGGTATTTTGGGGCTCCAATCCAAAGGTGACTGCCGTATTCAAGGATAGGTCGGATTTGTCCTTTACATAGAAGAAGAAGTTGTTTATCGTTGAAATACCGACGTGATCTATATAATACACCTAGTTTTTTGGAAGCGAGACCGGCTTTACACTTAATTGGTAAAAATAAATATTTTCTTGGTATTTGTAATGAAATTGTTTTGAATCGCGCGCGTTTTTTATTCTTATTTTCTGCCTTCCAATAACTGAATATTGATGTATTCGTATATTTTCCTGCTTTTTAATAACTGAATATATTAAACTATTTTAGCAATTACTATTTTTCCTGCTTTTAAATAACTAGATATTTCATATTTTTCCTGAATTTACTGGAATATACGAGGATGTATTTGATCAACATTTAACTACAGTAAGGCCCCGCTTAACGCGGGGGATACGTTCCATCAAAGTAGAGCGTAATGCGAAACAGCGCTAAACGGGGCTATCTTAACATGTAAATAATGGGGCTAGGTATTAAATTTAATAGTAGTTTTTCTTAATAAAAATAAAACCAAACATTTATTTCTTACAAAAATAAAAACAATATGAACGAATATACTTATAAAAACAAATAAAAGTCAGTCAGATCATTCAGTCTATTCTGTGTTTCCAATTTTTTGCCCTTTTGTCAAGAAGCCACTAATGTAGTTTGCGTTTTCCTTTTGCGTTCTGTTAGAAGTTGTTGATACGTAGATAAAGCATCTATAACACCCCGTCTTGCTTTTGAACTCCTGTCAAAATTTGGATCATTTTTAACAAATTGGTCCATAATTTCAATAGTAGTGGTCAAACTCTTTTTTACAAACGCCATCGAAAGTTCTTTTTGCTCTTCTTCGAAATCGCTTATATCGACATTTTTGTTTTCTTCTGGCTCAGTTAATTATTTGAGCTCATCATTAGAAAGACTAGCTGCTGTTTCTTGAACTATTTCTTCGACGTCTTCACAACATTTACCTCATGAAAACCGGTTTGTTTCGCTAATTCCACTATATTTTTTCACTATTTATGCACAATTTAGGGGAATAACCCCGGGTTGAAATAAAAAAGAGCGAAACCGAAACAGCGCTAAACGAGACAGCGTTAAGCGGGGCCTCACTGTATTAACATATTAACGGGACGAATTTTCGTAAACTGTTAAAACATTGATATTTCAATTTTCGTCGAATACAGATTTTTCGCTCACAAACTACATTTTTTTTTTTTTTTTTAAATACATACAAGAGAATACTGACAGGTTGTAATGGAGTAATTTTATCTGTGTATCCATTACGCATGCCATTTTTTTAGTATGGCTAGGCATAATTCATTTTTAACAGGAACTCACTATGAATGGGTGATGTTCACGAGACAACGTTCGTGTATTACAAGTTTTAAATTTTAAGACTGACATTTTGCGGGATCAATATTTCACCACCCCTTGGTATTTAAAGATCTTAGAAACCGATTAAAAATAATTTTCAGGACCTTTTTTAAGCCTCCGGGCCCTCGCCGTCCTGGAAGGCCGTCGTGAACTATACATAGAATGTACTCGGTGCAGCTGCGGGAGGCTGAGCTAACATGGGATGAGGCGAGGAACATGGCGGCTGACAGAGCTTTGTGGCGTCAGTTCGTGACGTCCCCGTGTTCGAGTTAGGGGAACTGACATGGTGATGATGATGATGAATGTCATTTTTCAGCTGGAGGGATCAAATTCACACCAACAAAGGGCATTTTTAGAACTTAGAAACCAATTGAAAATCTTTTTTATTCTAATCTTTATCAAGAATCGAACACACGATATTTTTCACGTGTAGGAAATGCTTTATCTATAAATCTTACTCACCGTAAGCGTAAATTAATCTTCTTTAGCCTCGCCATTTCCCATCATCTGGGGTCAGCTCTCCTTGTGAACATTCGCCATTTCTGTCTGTCCTGCGTTGCATTCTCTGTCAAGCCCAGAGTTTTAAGATCCTTGTTTACAGTTGCAGTCCAGGTTGCCTATGGTCTTTCAGGTCTTCTCGTGCGTCATATTTTTTTTGCGGTTTTTTTTTGCTGCCAAACCTGACGCAAAGGCAGTAGCTTTCTTGGAAAGCTAGAGAGCTGCCGTTGACCGCCAATTCGGTTCATCCGCCACCAACTCAGCTCTGAGGTCCTGCCCACCACATAGATCCATCATAGCCTCACCTCCGAATATGTTGAAGAACCCTTTAGATGGTCTTCCACTGGGAGCCTCTACTTTAAAATGTCTTGAAAAAGCCTCACAGTGTGGGTTTTTGTATCGAAGTTTGCCTTCTCCGGCCTGTTTGTTCGTAAACGTAACTTAATGTACTGTAAAAATAATGATTATTTAAAATTATAAATATCATTGGTAACTTTATTTTTATTCTATATGTATGTTCGTCTGCCGCCGTGTTATCTAATAGAAAAAAAATACAAATAAACACCACGTGATGCGACTTCGTTTCCCTTCGCTCGCGCTAGATGTCTCCGCCGTCGCTCGCTCTCTCGATCAGCTGTCACTCCATACACCCGAGCCAGTCATGTTCCAAACATAACCTAACAGCCACACAATCTACGCGCAACGCACAATTGAACAACAAATACCAAAGAAATAACCGTTTAATTTACATCCATTCGATACGCTTGTGGTGCGGTGTCATTTCGGATGTGCAGTTTTCGAATGTCGTGATTCGTTCAGCTTCCGGCCGCCATGGGACTCTGCGAGGATGGTGAGACAACATAGATTATTTCATTATTTTACGAAATGGATGCCTATTTGTGATGATTCGCGTGCAGGACCATACTCGGGCAATAATATTTAACCATTAAAAACATTTACTCTATATATTATCAAGCCTTAAAAGTTCCTGCTACCGTCAATTATCTTTGGCAGCTTAGGTTATCAATATTGTATCTGTGGTGGCCATATTTTCCATATTATGGTTTAAATTGATTGGTATAATATTGTCATTTAACAAGCTATGTAATGCGTGATTATTATTTATTGTACCTACTACTGTTTCGTTTAAATAATTTGTTTCGTTTAGTTTTCAAGTTTGGGCGATATTAGAATTATAAATTCGATTTAAGCTGAAAATATATTGTAGTTTACATAATAAATAGTGCAAGGCAGTTGTTTCGGCTTTGATCGAAAAAATATTTTCGGCAGCGATTCGGTTTCGACCGATTTGAAACAAACGAAAATTTGGTTTTGGCTAAAATACTTGTTGGTCGCTAGGCAGCGTATTATTTAAAACATATTTCAGTTCGTTTTCCCGCTCTATTGTTTGAATTATTACGTTATAAGCATGCGGCTATTGTCGCAAGTTGACTGCTTAATATGTTACCCCCTCTCTTATCTAATTGTAAGCCAAAAATAATGTATGTATTCAGTAAGGTTGGTGAAATGGTTCACTTGTGTTTCAATAAACCAACATTACTTATTGATATATATTGCTTAGATTAAATATAACAATTATTTTAAATTATTTTGTATGCAGATCGATTTGTTCATTAAAGAATTAATTATAAATATACGATGATGTTTACGAAACAATTTTGTATGTGTAAAAACTAATAACCAATGCATCCTCCCTGTATTAACTTATGGCGCAGAGACGTGGAATCTGACAGCAAGTCTTACCCCTAAAATAAAGGTCACCCATCGTGCTATAGAAAGATTCATGCTCGGAATGTTGCTAAAAGATAGAATCCGAAACGAGGAAATACGCAGAAAAACTCAAGTATTGGATGCTACCCAACGAATAGACACTCAAGTGGCAATGGGCAGGACATATCTGTCGAAGAGACGACGGTCGATGGGGAAGAAACGTTTACTTTTTACCAATATGACCATATTTTTACTGATCGTATTACGAAATCCGAATAAAAATTGTACACTTTACCTCTGTGTCGTCCAATATTTTTTGCATAATATTATTTGTATGTGAAGACGCTCCCGCATGTACTTTACAAGTAGGTAGCCATCTTTTTATTACGACCATCATCTTGTAAATAAATAATAGTAATGTGGAATGCAGTATGCTATGTTCAACGTCGCTCAATTAGGTGTAATGTTTTATCTAACACAGCTATACGAAACCTTTTTTGTTGTTCTATGGAACTCTTTATCATACACGCTCAATAACGTCAATCAATTTGCCTTGATAGGGGTGTGGAATATCAAATACCAACAAAAAAGTGGCATAGTATTGCAATACTTATGACCGCGTGGAATTTTTTAAATTTCGATTCTAGATGGAATAATTAGTGGCTACCAAATATTAGATGAAGTATACTCGAAAGAAATTGATTTCAAAGATATCCTATGGTAACAATTGTTGGTTGGATTCAAGAGATGCCGCCAATTTTTGTTGTTAAAATGAAGACGACGATGATCCATTTTGCTAGCTTGATAAGCTGCAGATTACTTTAACCCTTTCGCATCGGTTGCCGATATATGCCGTCTAAGATTCCCCTACTGTTGACATCGCCGTGATATATCGTTTTGCTACTTTCAGTACTCATTGTGACATCTACGGTAGGAACTTCGAACTGCAGTCATTCCCTTTATCAACCTACATGTATTCTTTACAGGAATCTGTAAAACATGTAAATAAATATCGTTAGGTTTAGTCACAGGAGCGATTTTTCTGTAAACCACATGTCTCAATGCCACCACATGTATGGAGTTATATAATGAACGTTTGTTAAATATAATAGTCTTTTATGCATCATCTGATAGATAAAGGATACAAGAACCAGTGTGATATATGAAAATAGGTCAGGTAAGTACATTTATGCTTCAAAAACTAGTTTTAAGCAAAAAAAATGGTTTGAAAAATTCTTCAATAGACGGACAACTAGATGTTTCTTTAAAATAATACATAAATGGGCGTAATTCGCATTTTTAAATCAGTAAGGACTCCATTTTGTTGTTTCGTTTAAATTTTTTAGTTAAAATCACATCATCTCAACATCTTAGATCTTATCCCATGAATCCAGAACCTAATGTTGGGCAAAAAAAATGGGCTATCGTTGTTGTTTGATGCTGGAAACTAATTGATTTTGTTAACACGAAGAATGATTAAGTGTACATTTGAAACATGGATCACTGGTTAACAGCTGCTGATCTAACGTAATGTAAGAAGATTGATACTGAATATACTATATCAAATGTGATATGAGACACAGCACTTTGTCTGACATGTTTTACTTTGATAATATATTTGCCATAAAGGCTGTAAATGTTGATATGATTTTTCTCCACATTTATCAACATCTTTGCTTGTTCATCATCATCAGCTTGTATCCGTCCACTGTTGAACGTAATCCTCCCGCATGAATCTCCATCCTCTTCGATCCTCCCGCTATTCTTCTTATGTCGTCAGTCCGTCTTGCAGGGAGTCGGCCAATGCTTCGCTTGCCAATTCTTCGGCGACATTCCAATAATTTTCTTACCTATCGACTGTCGTCTCTTCGACAGCTATGTCCTGCCCGTTGCCACTTGAGTGTGCCCATTCGTTGTGTAGTATTCACTACTTGAGTTCTTCTGCGTATTTCCTCGTTTCGGATTCTATCTTTTAGCGAAACTCCGAGCATCGATCTCTCCATAGCACACTGGGTGACATTTATTTTATGTGTAAGACTTGCTGTTAGATTCTACGTCTCTGCGCCATAACTTAATACAGGGAGGATGCATTGGTTAAACGCCTTAGTTTTAAGGTATTGCGGAATTTTCGCTTTAAAAATGTACTTTAGTTTTCCAAATGCTGCCCATCCCAGTTGTATACGCCTGTCGATTTCTTTGAGAAGTTACTTCGTCTTAGTTGTATTACTTGTCCCAGATAGGTATAGTGGTGTACAACCTCTTTGCTTGTTCATTATGCGGTAATTAGTGGGTTCAAATCCGAAACAATTATTTGCGTTTTTATATACATATAAAAAAAAGGTTTCAAGTGATTTCAAGCTCTTTATATAGGAGAATATGTAGTACTAATAAAACTATTAATTTTTTAATTTTTATTAGAATATTATTTTATTATTTCAATATTCTAATCTACTTTTATAGATCATTGACTATATTACAAATTATTATTACTTAAAATATACATATATAGTTCGCCGAGCGGTATGAATACCTGGGCATATTGGTTTCCAAGGTCCGCGGTTCGCATCCCGCTTCTGCCGTTATTTTTGTGCTTGGATTGACGCGTTGAAAAAAGAATTTAATGTATAGTATATGTATATTTTAAGTAATACTAATAAAACTATTGGAATAGTCAATGTCATAATTAATTATTAGTTTCACACCAACAGCGATGTTGTACAAGGTTTGTTGTAATTATGATTACATTATTTTGCTTGTTAGAGATGTATTTACATAAAAAGGGAAGACATTATTCAATTAACGAGATGCGAATGTCGTATACCAATGACGTCAATCTTCTTCGTAGTATCAATCCGGTGGATTGGTTTGCAGCAACAATATCATGCATCTCGATCTCCACTCTTATCGATCTTCTACAACCCTCTTTAGCTCAGCATAAGAGCTATAACTCATATCCTCGAACACTTGCGGCTAATACTTCCGCCTAGAGCACCTTCTGCAGTTTCTCCCCTAAACTATCCCTTCCACAATTTCGTGAAGAAGACCATCGTGGCGCATGATGTGACCGATCCATCGAGCTCTTAATTAACGTGTTTACTCTGAATACTCGTAACTAATACCTTACATGTACCTTATTTACGAAATTTAAAGTTAAAAAATAAATTTTAATTTATATATACGTGTATATAAGAACATGAAATAGTCAGGAGACCATCGTGGCGCATGATCTGACCGATCCATCGGGCTCGCCTCTCTGAGATGGTTTTTACTCTTTGCCTATCTTTCTTTATCATGCTGAGAACCTCATTGTTCGTGACGTGGTCTCTCCAGGAAATTCCGAGAATTCTTCTGTAAGACCACATCTCTAAGGCCTAATATGACGTCAATATTCAATTCGCACTCTTGATAACTATATTGAAAATTCACTTATTATTAGTAATTACATAAATCATATCTGGACGTGATGTCGGATATTGATAAATACTGATAAGAAAAAATCATTTTTTATGTACTAGATTAAACTGAGTTACAAAAATAAAATTTAAATTACAAATAATTAGTACAGTCACTAGATTCGCAATGGTCAAAGTCATCTTCGTCCCTTTCGTATCGCCATAAATCTGAGTATTTTCGTATGTAAATAATGTTATCGTTTATCATTTAGCATACCCAAAATAACTTCGGATATCTTATTTGGGACACTTGCTCGATGATAATAAATTAATTTTCCATTCATACTGTTTCCAGTTCAAAGATCACACACACCTCTTTCCCAATCCCGCTCTGGTGCTTAGTGAATATTCTACCCATAGACAATAATGCGAAAAATTATATTTATTGCTTTAACGTCTTCTTCGTTTAAAAAAGGGTGCTCATAATTTCGATAATGTGATAATATTAGTGCAAAATTACGTGTCTACAAATATTGATGCCGATTGTTCGAATACGCGAAGTGTACTTCCTTCCATCATGGATTCGGATCGGCCTATATTTTTAACTCAAGAAGGTATTTAATAATTTCATCTTTACATAATATATTTTATTTTATATTTAATCTGTACGGGGTTCATTTCGGGTCACCCCCATACCTGAAAAGATGAGGGAAAACCGCCTAAGATGGTATGGGCATGTGACACGGAGAGATGAGGACCACGTGGTGAAGAAAGCCCTCAACATACCCACGCTGAAAAGATAACCTGGAAGACCGCAGGCAACCTGGGCTGCAACTGTAGACAAGGATTTGAAAACTCTGGGCTTGATCGAGAATGCAACGCAGGACAGACAGACAAATAAATATACACACGGTAAATATAAAATAAATCATACAAATTAAATCTTCTTTAGCCTCGCCATTTCCCATCATCTGGGGTCGGCTCTCTTTGTGCGCATTCGCCATGTCTGTCTGTCCTGCTTTGCATTCTCGGTCAAACCCAGAGTTTTCAGATCCTTGTTTACAGTTGCAGTCCAGGTTGCCTGTAGTCTACCAGGTCTTCTTCTCAGCGTGCGTGGAATTTCATTAAGTTTGGCGCCCATTTTTTAATTTTCCTCGTGTTGGTAAACAGCATTGACCTTGACCAAAGACAAAAAAAAACACAATATTGATCGAATGCCAATGATCATCACAGCTCCAATGTCAATAACCTCAAACATAACAAATTATATTTTTAGAGACGTGTCAGTTTCGACTGTCAAATTAAAATATGTCTACAAAATTAGACGCCATTCAAATTCGTCGATAAAAAATGCGATTTTTTACCTTCTTAATGGCAATAATTATATGAAATGTATATTTTTAAATCTTGCAGATATAGTATTCCATTTTCTCTTTTCAAAAAAGTCTTCATAATTTATTTTTTTAGTAATTTCATTTGACTAACTGGATCATACGAAAGCAACAAATCGTCGCCATGTTGGATTTGTTGATAAAATGTAATCAATTTATCGAACCTAGTATTTTTTAAGTATGTATCACATTTTTAAAATCTTCTTCTTCTTCGTGTTAGCGACGTCAAATTATTTTTGCCCAGTATCTGGCAACATCGATAGCCCGTGTGTTGCCCAGCCAGGTGTGAGGCGGTCTGCAGGTCTCCACAGTCGCACAATTAAAAAAAAAACGCATTATGATAATAAGTTCTTTTAATTTTCTTTAATGTTTATGATACGCTAAGCTCGCGACGGCCTTTCCAGTGCTAAACCAAAATATTTTTCTTGCTATTATGTATGCAAGTACAAAATGAAATATTAAAAAAATATTTGTTATGATATAACGACATTATATATCGATTAAACATTTTTTTTATTTTTATGATCATTTCTTAAATATTTGCTTTTACAATATTTGGGGTATTTGTATTGTGGCTTTTGGATTTAGCCGTGTGCGTCGAATTATTTCGTTCCAATATTTCGAGTCTTCTTCAGGGTTGACGACTTTGTGTAAATCCTGAAGAAGACCCCTGCAATGGCGGTCGAAATATTGGAACGAGATGATTCGCCACACACGGCTAAACCCAAAACTCACAATACCAAATCTAGCCGTGAAAACATTAAGAAGTTATTTAATTATATAGGGTTTTTTAAAAATATTTTTTCTCTCCATTGTTTTGCGTTTATCTATTATTAATACGTTATCAATTTTTCGTTAATTTTATCACCTGATATAAATTACATTTTGATAATGTGATAATTATCAAGATAAATCGACCGTTATCAATTATTTTTGGAAGCTCGTCGTTAGATTTGGATTATGTCATTTTTTATTTCGATATTGTCAGCATTTACAGAAACGCCACGTATTTGCAGAGATTCCAAAACGGTGGAGAACTCCACAGTATGTTGACCGAAGATTGCAGCGGTCGAAATATCGTAAAAAATGAAACTCTCCACACATGGCTCAACACAAAAGCCAAGGCTTTATTTACTTCGAAGTTTACCTAGCTTCTTACATATATTAACGTACACGAAATTAATAATTTATGTACAAGATACCAGTATAATGATATATATATGTACTAGCTGACCCGACAAACGTTGTCCTTTCCGAATTTTGATAAGTATTAATATGATCATTTTCTGATTTTTTAAAACGTTTTTTTTTTAATTAAAATATATGTATTATTTAATTTATTGTATCAATTTGCTTCAGTGAAAAGAAAATGATAATGCTCAATTGAAAGACTGAAGTTCACAAAAGAAATAGTAAAAATATGGTTTTGATTATTTTTCGTTTAACGATGTTCGTAATTAGATCGTTCCATATTAAGTTTCTTTAGAAAGAAATTGAATACGTTTTTTTAGTGGAATTTTTACGTGAACTCAAAACTCGTATTCATATATCAGCATGATATAGCCCTTGCTGACTGGTACCGAAAGCCTCGACATACAATCTTTCGTCTCTTATTTCTGTCGCATGTCGCACGTGTATGTGTCGCCATTTTGGCATTTCGGACAAGTCACGGGTGTAACGTTTGCGATAAAGATCCCGCTTGTGGCGCTGGGCAACAGCCCATCACGAGGGCGCTCAGTCGTGTACCGACCGTGAAAACGGTCGTATTGTGGCCCGGCCTGAATGCTGTGAGTAGGTACGGGCCATAAGTTAAAGTTGTAAAGTTTATCGAAACATTTATGTCAATGTGCTTCAGAAAAAGTCTGTGTATTATATTATCTGCTTCTCATTCTGCTCCCACGCGACTGAATAACACATTTCAAAGAGAGCAGGATGTAAATATATACTCGTATATATTAACATCCTCCTTCTCTCTCAAAAAGGTGTTATTTCGTCACGTGATGGCATGATGAGGAGCAGGTCAGCAAAACAAATACTTTTTCAGAAGCACATTGACATATATTTATGATAATCTTTACAAGCTTGTGGCTCGGACCTAGTCACAGCAGTAGGCCAAGCCACAATACAATATGCAAGACGCTACAAGCGGCGGTCTATATAACTGATGCCAATATGGCGGACACATAAATGTATTGCAAGCGAAGAGAAAAAAAGAGACGAAAGATTGTATATCGGGGTTTTCGGTACCAGTCAGCAAGGGTGCACCATGCTGATATTAATAAATATACTCCGGATTCAAATGGTGGAAAGACGTAATTTTTGAATTACATTTTATTGTACTATTTCTCCCTTTTTACCTAAAAAAATTGATCACTTGTAATTCTAAAGGATTCCGTTTTTCATTAAAATCTGTCCAGCTTTTTTATAGGAGTTAAATGTCTTGCACGCGTACAGAAAATGATCTTCTTCGTATTATCAATCCGGTGGATTGGTTTGCAGCAACAGAATCTTGCATCTCGATCTCCACTCTCGATCCTCTGCAGTCCTCTTCAGCTAAGCATAAGAGCTACAATTCATGTCCTAGAACACTTGCTGTAGATATTCCCGTCTAGGGTTTCTACCCTCAACCATCCCCTCCACAATGTCGTGAAGAAGACCACCGTGGCGCATGATGTGACCGATCCATCGGGCTCGCTCTCTGAGATGGTTCTAATTAAGTGCCTATCTTCCTTGATCATCCTGAGAACCTCATTATTCGTGACGTGGTCTCTTCAAGAAATTCCGAGAATTCTTCTATATGACCATATCTCAAAGGCCTCTAGTCTTTTTTTTATCACTTTCAGATAATCACCATGAAAAATGGTATACATACATATAAAAATAATGTCTTTCTTTCAACGCGCTTTTACACGATAAATGAATAATATTATATATCTGCGTGGCAACAAAACAATGGTTCGTAATAAATCTAAATGATTATTAATCCATCATGGCGGACAATCGACGCATCCATCTTTATAAAATGGATGATTCACATTGTATCGCTATATTTTAAATCGCCACAGCGTTATATTACAATTTTAATACTTTGTTATATAATCGTGTCGGAAACAACAGGGTCAGATCCAGTCTGCCCAGAAGTGGGTGACGTCGATGGCGTTACTCCTGGCCATCATCAGGTCTTCCTGGGTGCAGCTACTCGGACACAGCGTACACTCCAGAACGTGTGACAGAGAGAATCTATCATCCATCTCCATCTCTTTACAACCCATGAATGTGATTCTAATCTCTTTCAGGGGTTCTTTCTTTTAGCACTTCTGTGCAGTGGCCACAATTGTTCAGAGGGGACTCCCACTGGTCTTATCAGTTGCTAACTGATCATAATCTGAATGAGCGCGTCATCAAGGAGACTTAACTGTCCTCCGGTGTGATGCGGGTGTGAGGCGGGTAAAGTCTAGTCCAGGGTCTGCTCCGCGCCGCAGTCACATTCAGTCGGTCCGCTGTAAAACAGACTGGCTTTCATTTGTGTCCTCGTCTTGCATACTCCGGTCCGAAGTCTGTAAAGGAACCTCCATATATTCCACCCGCAGCTACTCGGACACAGCGCTCACTCCAGAAGGTTACGTTAATACTTTGTTGACCAACGACGATAGCACACTGTAAGCGCTGTTCTCGTTAGATCACCGAAGTTAAGCAACGCTGGACGCGTTATAGCGAACGCCTTTAGGCGCGCGCGCTATAACGGTCGCGAATCAAACTCCAACTATCAACTCCCGGCGCGCTCTGACATCTCAAAGCTGCCAACTGTCGCTGCAGAAAAAAATCGAATTCAAGATGACAGTGGTACCAACAGGAAATGGGCCCCCTGTCATAACAAATATTTTGGCGTATGCTAACACCGTTTAATATAATACAATTAAAACTAACATTAGATGTGCATGTCAGGCGAGCGAACAAAATTAAGAGACAAAAGATCGTTTTTAGAGGCTTTACGGCATCAGCCTAAAAGAGCTATATCAAGCTGATATCAACGTAATATACCTTCCTGAACTAGGCCACACTTACATGGAATATACAAGCATTGTCTTTGCGGATCTTCTGTGGCATTTGTATTACTCTTTTTTAATTTACTAGCGTTCCGATAATAATGTCGCTGTCTCCTCGCTGGTGATTACACGTGACCTCTTCTTCTGTTGACCTCCCTCGACCAATCACGGCCCGCCGATAGTATATAAGCAATAAAATTAAGCAACATCTAATGGACAATAATTCTCGCTTATTTAATTATTATAATTAACCGCGCTTGCACGTTTCAACACACTTGTATCTTATTGTATTCATACCGTCCATTACACAGCTGGCGATTCTTTTTTGTCATACGTTGTTAATATTGATTTTCGCTTATCATACATTTGTGTCCGCCATATTGAGACTAGTTATATAAACGCGCCGATGTGGTGCCGGTGCAAGAGCCCATCACGCCAGTCGTGTCCCGCCCGTCGGCGAGAGCATGTTGTATTGTGGCTCGGCCTAATGCTGCAGCTAGGTCGAGCCCTAAATTTGTAAAGCTTTATCGTAAATATATGTCAATTTGCTTCTGAAAAAGTCGGTCCAAGACTCGGATGGATAACCTCCTATTGCTAACCGTGTTTCGCTGGTTGGGTTAAGCAGCTCTTTAGAACTGAGGTCGAGCGAATCATCCGATTAAGAAATGCTGTCTCTTCAAGTCTAAGGGGTTCTTCCTTGGGTGCCATCGGGAACTATATTTATTTATTTAACAGAACCACAGTGCTAAGGTACATATAATAATAAAGAGTAAGAAACATAGAGTATACATAAACATACAATACATACAAAAGAGAAAAAAAAACATAAAAGAAAAAGAAGATGACACGTGTCAAAGATCACAGTGATCTAGGAGGACAATACCATCGAAAAAGAGGAAAAGGATGTAAGAAAAGGATCGAGGTGTGCTGGTAGGCCATTTAGCAGCGCCATTGCCGTTGTACCAAATTGAGTGCTTGAAGCTCCACAAGCATCAACTGGGATCAAAAACAATGGATGGCTACGAGCACGGGTGTACTTGTCTGGAACAAAGAAGTTAAAACGTTCAAGAATCCCAGGGTTGTGAATTAAACCGCGGAGAAGAAGGAATGAGTGTTTGAGAGTAACAATTTTCCTCCGGGACTGTAACGAATGGAAAAAAAGTATCCCTAGAAGAATAAGAGTTGGGTAATGTTCGGAATTGATTGAATTGAATGAAGAATGAGAGCATGAGAAGGTGTATGTGTTTCAAAGTGGAATTTCGGGTGCAGAGATAGTATAAAAGTAGACACACTCGAGTAGCAATGGTAGAGCATGTCTTGTGGGAAGAAGACACCATGTGTTGGTTAACCCCTTCAAAAAATAGCGGAAATAGGCTGTAGATGGAAGTATCAAGAGAGATAGCGACTCTTACGGGAGGCCTACATTTAATAGTGGATGGATGATGATGATGATGATGCAGCGTTTCTGGACTTTGTCAGCGGTGGGATATCCTGCTGGTCTGGTGCTCTTGTCCGCTATATGTGACTCAACAGACTGTTGACTGGTCGGTATGTTTGGTTGCTACAATGCGAGCAAAGTCCGTCCACTATCAGACACACCGACGCTTAGAAGACCATCGACGTCTCTAATCAGTGTGTCGTAGTGGTTCACATATCGCATGCAAAAAGCGTATTTAATAATTCCGCACATTCATATAGCAAAGAAAAACCAATGTTATATATGAAAATAGATCAGATAAGTACATTTACGCTTCAAATAATAGTTTTAAGCAAAAAAATGGTTTGAAATATTCACGCCGTATTGACAGTATAATTTGTATTCCACCGAGCCGTAACGAAAGGGTTAATTGGTAATAAGTTACTTAACTACTTGTTCATTACAGTGTTCTTGAAAAATCGACTTACTTAACAAATTTTCTTCCGCTATTGGGAAAGTTGCTGCAAGGAAAATGTGAGGCACTGACTAATGCCGAGGTAGTAAAAAAGGTCAGCTTAACCTTACCAATGTTTTACACTTGCAGCGAAGATATATAGATAAGATATATGAGTAACGTTAGAATACTTTGACATCTCCCGTTAATCATGGCCATGTCGCCGGGATCGTCATCAGAACGCGTGGTGAATGGTTGAGGAGCAAGGCACAAATCAAAGAACTTGTCGAGAAGCACATTGGCGTTTATTTTAAATACAACTCTGACAAAATTCGGTATCCTGCCCGGGCAACAGACAACGATGTGTACCTGACGGTGCCCGTGCAGAAAGTGACTCGGACCGCGCATTAAGTAGTAGTAGCAGCGCCCGAAGATCACATGTTGGCCATTTGACGAACTATCTGCTGTCACATGACAGGTAGCGACTTGTCAAAACAAACAAAATGGCGCCTGCAGGTCCATGTCTTAAAACTCCTTAAATCTAAGCTTAGAGTGCCATTTTTATATACGCGTATCAGACTAGCGAACGAAAATAATAGACGAAACATTTTATATCGAGGCTTTTCGGCACCAGCCTGCAAAAGCTATAACGAGCTCAAAACAATACATTATGTATCTAATTTAAAAGATGGCAAATTATGTGTTGCAATACCAAATCTATGTTGCTGTGATAATGATCAATATTATCAGAAAATTACACCTTAAAATTATGTCACTAACTTTATTTTTTTTTTTCAATTTCAATTTATTTTTTCTTTTAAAAACATTACAAATAACAATATTTCATTCATTTCTAAAACAGTATACAGGATAAATAACAATTTATAAATAACACAATAATAATAGGATCATTTAAAAAGTCCCGGAGCCCGCTAAACAAAAGACTCCACGAAATTACTTTGATAAATAAATTCGTGGAGCTCATGTCGAAACTGGGCTTCTCTCAAGTGGAATATATCAATATTCGAAGCGATATCGTTGAACAGTCTGATCACTCTCCCAAGAGGCATAGTCCCTGGCAGGTTAGTATTACCTCTAGGAAGAACAAACAATCTGTGCCTCCTTATCCTTAAATAATTGTCAGGGACAAACAAACCAATTTCAAACAAAATATCAGAATTTCTGAACACGCCACGCACTAGGCGAAAGAAATGTATACTCAAGCACACATCTCTTCTAGTTCTCAACTCATTGTATCCCAACATACCCCGTATAAAGTAAGATGGGTACAGCCACGGATAATATCCATACATCCTCATGTAAAGAAACCTCAAAAATTTCTTCTGAACTCTCTCTAACATGAGATTATATATGCGTGTCCGACGAGCGAACAAAAATAAAAGATGAAAGATCGTATATCGAGGCTCTTCGGCACCAGCCTGTAAGAGCAATATCGAGCTGATGCCAATAAGTTGATAATATATGTTATTATATGCAACTTTGAGCTTTCCCCATTAAGAAGCACTTCGTGTTGATGTCAACTTATTTACTGTTAACAATAAGCAAGTTTGAAGGAGTGGGGATCTAATGAGCGAATGCTCGTTTAGTCTTAAAGCAACATAAAAAGTTTTCTCTTCATTAAAAAAATATAAGATCTTTTGACTGGCATCTGTGACGTTAAACTCAAACATCCTGTTTCTAGAAATAAAATATGTCACAATCATGTGTTTTCGTACACAAATTATTGATTTATCTTTAATGATACTGTCCATAAATGAAGAGAGCACCCATACACTGTGTTTCCATGTCCAGACATTGTTATCTGTGGAGCTCGTTGACACATTATGATATTCCTCGGAATCGTCTTATTTGTCCACAATCGTTTTGTAATATCATTGAATTTATTGCCGAGTCATGTCTGTGTCGTTGGTCAACGTCTAATCCAGTGATTCACAAGACGTGAGTCGCGCCCCTTCTAGGAAATCTTGCTACCGATCATATCGCGGGTCAAGAGAAATTTTAAAAGATCAGTTTTTTTATGTAAACACATACAGGAGAATACCGACAGATGGTGATGGTAATTCTGAATTCTCATCTGTAGAATTCTATGACGCTTACCATGATGTATGTGGTTAAGCGCTGCATATGTAGTCTTAATCCGCCAACGTCATAAATACAGCTCGGGATTCACGCATCATCCTTTATTATTACAGGAATTTACTATGAATGGGTGGTCTTCACGGGACGACTCTCGTCTACCACCAATTTTAATTAATAGGCTATGACTGGCATTTTACGGGTGATCAAATTTACACAAACCGGGGGTATTTTAGAGCTCATAAATCGATTAAAAATCCTTTTTTATTTTAATCTCCATTGGGGATCGAACCCACGACCTTTGGCTTGCAAAGCAAACGCTCTGACCATTGAGCTATGACCGCCGGCATTTCAAATATTACGAGTCAATTAAGTATAAAGCCGGTCTCGCTTCCAAAAAACTAGGTGTATTATATAGATCACTGAGGTATTTCAACGATAAACAACTTATTCTTCTATATAAAGGACAAATCCGACCTATCCTTGAATACGGCAGCCACCTTTCGGATTGGAGCCCCAAAATACCTCCTAAACTTAATTGACTCAATTAATTTTTTAATTTTTATTAGAATATTATTTTATTATTTCAATATTCTAATCTACTTTTATAGATCATTGACTATATTACAATATTATTATTACTTAAATATACATATACTATACATAAAATTCTTTTTTCAACGCGTCAATCCAAGCACAAAAATAACGGCAGAAGCGGGATGCGAACCGCGGACCTTGGAAACCAACTATGCCCAGGTATTTATACCGCTCGGCGAATCGCGCCATTGCTATGCCCAGACTGACTTGCGATGAAACTAGTATTTATATCATTGTTAGCATCGTACGACAGATGTCGCCATAGTATATATTCAAAGTATGTATATTTTTATTATTATTCTATCAGTCTTCATTTATTCACAAGCTTAATATTATTACTTTCCGGCAGTACTTGCCGTTATTTTTGTGCTTGGATTGACGCGTTGAAAAAAGAATTTTATGTATAGTATATGTATATTTAAGTAATATTAATTGACTCAGTTCAAAGAAGAGCATTTGTTTGATAAACAATGACACTTCATTTTTATTATTCTTTTTTTTTCACCTAAAACAATGAAATAGAAAAAATATATAGTTGCGTGTTGTACTCTGCAAGTTACACACAAGGTTAGAATATACGTCTGAGAAATAGTTGAAGAACGTAAGAGCCATGTCAGCCTCGTTAACCGCTCGTGTTGCCCCGACGATTTCCCTGAAAAAGTTAAACAGCAAGGGACTGTCAGAACTAAGTAGCAATTCAGGAAAATCCTCCCAAGAAATGGTAGAGACTCCCAGGCGACAACACAGAATGCGTCTCCTGTTCTCATGGTTGATGCACTCCGCGAGAGAGTCTCACTGTATGTTGCATGCCTGGTTCACATGGACATGCGTCTCAAGAAGAGAGGCCAAATCTTTTTAGGAATTTTCTGAAAATCGTGAATTGAAATTATTGATTCGAATTCAGCGTGCATGCAATAGGTATTATACGCGTTTATTCCTCGTACATACTGCGATATACGCGATAATAGTCCGCACATATCGTCTTGAAAGACTGTCTGAGGCGTGAAATTGTTTTGTCAAAACTTTTAAATGCGGTAAGGTAATACATAGAGTATATAAATATTTTATTACTTATATAAATACTAGAACAATAAAGGCATAAATAGTAATTAAATAAATAAACATACCGCCATTACCGAAATCGTGACCCTATATTGTAATATCTCAGGTGGGTAGGTCAAGATGTTCGCGAAAGCACCACAGAGTATTCAAGAATATTTATAAGAGGGTTATTATGCAATCACCATACATCAGCATGATTTGCTTGATTTGATAACACTTAAAAATATATAATTCGCTACCAAATAAATGTATGATTACCTGCGTCATGATGCGGAGATTTATCTTCTTAGATGGTCAACTACTGAAAGGGTATGCCTACCATGAGAAAGCGCTCCACTGCTCATGCTAGAGATCGAGGGTTCGATCCACGACGAATCTTTCATCAATCCATATCCGCTTTTCTAACTATATAGTCGTCACAAACCTCCGCCACAAAGCTATGTAAGCTGCTATATTCCTCGCACCATACCATGTCAGCTCTGTATATGCCGAGTATTCAATTCATTAAAAACATTACAATATAGTTAATACTTTTTAAAAACAATGAAATTTAAAGATTACATTAAATTTATGCAAAAAATAACGTTGTTTATTAAATACAGGGAGTGGCTGACGGTTTTCGTCGTTGTTTTGTTTAAAATCGACAGATCTTTTTGCCGCTCCCTGTATAAAAAATAAGAAGCAATGAAATTAGAAATATACTAGTAAGTCGAATGCTCGGGCATGCTTCGGCAGGGAGAGTCACTATTATGCGACTGTGGTGACCCTGCAGACCGCCACACATCTAAGATCCTGCTCCATGTGCCCAATAAGCTGCACATCTCAAGACTTAATGCTGGGCAGCACACGGGCTATCGATGTTGCCAGATACTGGGCAAAAAGAATTTGACGTCGCTGTCACGAAGAAGAAGAAGACTAGTAAGTCTCAAAGCTCGTTAAACAGAATCCGCGAAATTGCTTCTACAAGCAAATTCCTGGATCTCGTGTCTGAACTGAGCTTCTCTCGCGTGGAATATATCAACGTTTGAGGCGGTATGGTTTTCCGAGGCTTAAAGCATTTTGTCTTAAGGCGCGGCTCAACCCAAAATTACAAGGGCTATAAAATTCTCAGGTGAGATTGCATCATTGCTGTCTGTCGGTATTCTCCTGCATGTGTTTACATTTATTTAAAAAAAAACGCTAGTCAACCAAGACGTCCAGTTATACCTTGACAGTCCTCCATCACGCGTGTTTCGTAAATAAGATGTCCATGTTTTTTTCCTCCCATGAGCGGGTCTCTTGTAGAGATGTTATTTTTCTATTCAGACGTATGAAAAAGATTTTTTTCTGCCTACTTGATGTATCAAGTGGCGAATTCAATGTATGTGTTATTGCATAACAGTTTGTCAAACCACAAATGCTAAAACTGTGTTCCGCGAAACCACTTTTTTCAAACTTGTTGAAATACAACAAAATACACGGCATATGAATTTATATCATCATCATCATCAGCCTGTATCCGTCCACTGTTGAACGTAAGCCTCCCGCATGAGTCTACATCCTCTTCGATCCTCCGCCTTCCGCATCCAAGTCACTCCCGCTATTCTTCTTATGTCGTCAGTCCATCTTACAGGGGGTCGGTCAATGCATCGTTTGCCAGTTCTTGGGCGCCATTCCAATACTTTTCTTCCCCATCGACCGTCGTCTCTTCGACAGATATGTCCTGCCCATTGCCACTTGAGTGTGTCTATTCGTTGGGAACCCTCCACTATTTGAGTTCTTCTTCGTGTTTTCTCGTTTCGGATTCTATCTTTTAGCGGCACTCCGATCTCTCCATATCACGCTGGGTGACCTTTATTTACGAACTTTACGAATTTATATAAAAAAAGATAAATACATCGTTTAACTACGAGTACATAGCCTACCCTCTTATAAAGTTTTCATGGCATCAGGTCATTAGCCTAATGCTCTTGAGGACTAGACCATTTAGTTCCAAAAAGTGGTTCAACCCAAAATAGCAATATAGAAGGTATTGTTGAGAGAAAAATTGCCGCAAACACAAATCGAATGCGTTATAGGGGGATTGATTGTGTAATATTGGATTTATCAAATACGTATCTGTATTATAGGAAGTGTTTCATCATTATTTCGAGAAGGAATGTGTTTTTATCACACTGCCTCGGATGTTGATATATATTTCACGTAAGGGAGGCCCAATTCAGGCATGAACTCCACGAATTTCTTTGGAAGAATAATTTGTTGGAATCATCTGTTTGATGAACATTGGGACCTTCTGTTGCTTGTCTTTATCACTTTGTTCTTCTTAGTACTTAATCATAAGTACCTATATTTGTATATATTTTTATAGAATTATTAATTGTATTTGTACTTCAGTCATCATCAGCCTGTGTCCGTCCACTGTTGAACGTAGGCCTCCCGCATGAGTCTCCATCCCTTCGATCCTCCGCCTTCCGCATCCAGGTCACTCCCCGCTATTCTTCTTATATCGTCAGTCCATCTTGTAGGGGGGTCGGCCAATGCTTCGTTTGCCAGTTCTTGGGCGCCATTCCAATACTTTTCTTCCCCATCGACCGTCGTCTCTTCGACAGATATGACCTGCCCATTGCCACTTGAGTGTGCCTATTCGTTGGGTAGCATCCACTACTTGAGTTCTTCTGCGTATTTCCTCGTTTCGGATTCTATCTTTAGCGACACTCCGAGCATGGATCTCCATAGCACGCTGGGTGACTTTTATTTTATAAGACTTGCTGTCAGATTCCACGTCTCTGCGCCATAAGTTAATACAGGGAGGACGCATTGGTTAAACGCCTTAGTTTTAAGGCATTGCGGAATTTTCGCTTTAAAAATGTACTTTAGTTTTCCAAATGCTGCCCATCCCAGTTGTATGCGCCTGTCGATTTCTTTTGAGAAGTTATTTCGCCCTAGTTACAACCTCTATTTCTGTTCCTCCAATGGAAATAGGATCAAAGGTCTGTGAAATATGACTATTAATCATGGCTTTTGTTTTATCCATGTTCATTTTCAGACCAATTTTGTTCGACGCTTCATTGAGGTCGTAGAGCATGTCTTGGAGCTTGTTAGGTGATTCGGCTATTAGCACTATGTCATCTGCAAATCGGAGGTGAGAAATGTACTCTCCGTTAATATTTATTCCACATTTTGTCCAGGATAGCAGTTTAAAAATATCTTCTAGGGCGTTTGTGAAGAGTTTTGGAGATATAACATCTCCTTGTCTAACACCTTTGTTTATAGAAATATTGTTAGTGCTATCATGGAGCTGGACCATCATTGTTGCAGATTTGTAAAGAGATTTTACTATCTCTATATACCGATAGTCTATTTTGCAGCGTTGTAGTGAATCTGTATTGTACTTCAGTAATACATTGAATTTGTAAAATGTGTAAATGTAGGAAAAAATAAATCAATTGAAACAAAAATAAATTGAAACTATGAATTCAATCAGTTTTGATATCCATTGACTTATATATTTAAAAAGTATATAATTCTTTATTGGTTGATTAAGCAATAAGAATATCTTAAAATAAATTTAAATTTATTTAGGATTAGGTTTATAATCTGATATCACCTTGATAGAACTGCTTTAGGATAAATTCCGAAAAGCCTTCATAAACGATCTTTTGTCTCTTATTTATGTTCGCTCGCATGACATACACATCTAATAATGTTAGTCTTATTTTTTTATAAAAATACACGGCGTTTGCATACGCCATTTTTTTGTATTGACAGTTGCTCCAAATCATGTTGATTCAACTGACAACTTTAGTTTATTATTTAGCCGCGATGATCTTTGCGGCGCTGACTGTTACTGTGCCAGTCTGTCAGCCCGTCGACGATACAACATGTTACGGTCGGGCGGGGAAACCGTAGTCTTATATATTGGAAATAAACGCGAATTGTGCTTCTAAACAAGTTGTTTGCTTTGCGACCTGCTCTTGCATTCTTCCTCCACGCGTCCCGATGACGAACTCGCGACTTATTGTCGCCTTCTTAAAGACGGGGGACGTCAAATCATACAAATAAATAAATGTTAATATGAGTACTTTTTTTCAATAAGTAGTGTTGTTTCATCGTGGCTGTTGAGGTATTTAATTAAGTTATTTTTTTTAAAAGGCATTAAAAAAAATTAAACTGAATTCGGAATCACTGCCTCAAATTGACATGTCAATAATTCTTAAGTAAAATTTCCGACTGAAAATACTAGGAAATTTGATATAAACGTACTTCGTTAGACAGTGTAGTTGACGTTATGCTACCGGGTTGATGTATAGGATCCTATTTGTTTTGAACGTTAGTTTGCATCACTTGCAAATATATTAAAAAAAAAAAACATTTTATTATTTGCGTGATAAATGTACAATTGACGTCCTGATTTTTTTATGGAAACACATATAGGAGAATACCGACGGATGGTGTTAGTGATTCTGATGTTTCATCTGTGGATTCTATGACGCTTACGATTCTATAGATCAGCGGTCGGGGAACTTTTTTAACCATTACCCCAAAATATTTTTGCGTAAGTCGATATTACCCCTTCCCCCCATTTTGAAAAGAAGACAAGCAATGTATATTTAAACAAACATTATTTATTGAATTAATTTACACGGAAAATAACAAAAAAAGTTACATGAAAATAGTAAGTTTTATGAAATTGCAAACTAGAAAAATTTCCTATTACCCCAGAAAACATATTTTTACCCCATTTGGGGTAATTTACCCCAGTTCCCCGACCGCTGCTATAGATGGATAAGCACTGCATGTGGAGTATTGATTCGCCAACGTCATAGAATACAGCTCGACATTCACGCATCATTCTTATTATTACAGGAAATAACTATGAATGGGTGGTCTTCACAGGACTAATTTTGTCTACCACCAATTTTGATTAATAGGTTATGACTCTCATAAGACACTTAACGGCACTGCACCGGATTTATTTGACAGAAGCCTTCGGAGATAAGCGCGCGTGGAGAGACACTCAGATTAGCCAGAGCAAATAGAAGCACTCTGCGGCTGACGGGAGGTAGTCCTAGCACGGTATTTGGCAATTGTGCTGTCAGCTACGCGGCACCAATGGCCTGGAACTCGCTGCTGGAAAGCATAAGATAACTTAAAGCGGAGGCATCCTTCAGAAGCAGACTCAAGACCCACCTTTTTACTCAGAGAGGCAAAGAAGCGCTTTTGGAATAACCATTCGGTCATAAAAAACGCTGTACAAATACTGATATAATAATGACTGTCATTGTACAATATAGAGTTCTTATTACATATTTGAATATAATTTTTAATCTCCGTCGGGGATCGAACCCACGATCTTCGGTTTGATTGATGTAATGTATGTTTTCTCGATTTGAAATTGCAAACTATTGTTGAAATCGGCATCGACTTTTGTGGAATTTTTCCTCAATTAATTTTACGGGCGCCATTTACATATTTACTTGCGTAATAAATAAAATATCTAATAGTATGTACTGATATCCTCCTCTTCTATTTAGGACATCGATTAACTGGATGAAGGATGCAGGATCAGGTTCACATTATAAACAATTTATTTCTGTTTCACGATACACGTTTATTTGTCAATAACGTCGCCCGTTAAAGGGCCTCCCTTAGGGGCGGTCCTATAACGATGACGGGCGAGTTGCGACTGCCTGCCCGCTCTCCCATTTCGGTGGTACCAACCGCCAAGATGACAGTTGTACCAACTGACAATAGGCCAACTGTCATAACAATTATTTTTGGCATATGCAAACACCGTTTAACATTATATAATTAGACGAACAGCTTTACGGCATCGGCCTTAAAGGAGCTATATCAAGCTGATATCAGTACATTTGTTATGAAAACAACAATAATATCTAAAATACATGGAAGGTGAATTAAATAATACTTCAATCCTAGAATGCAGACATCAACTTCCAATTACGTATTATTGTATTGGAGTACCGAGAATTTCTAATACGGAAAAGTATAACAATTGAAATATTGACTTGAGCATGAGCATGGAGGTCTCAAATCAAATAACACATACAGGAGAATACCGAGAAAACCACACCTTAAAATTTTCATGTCCAAACCAACATACATTTTGAATTTGAACCGAATCGGAGCATAAATGTGGTGCCCTATAACGGCTTCGTTTTATACATCAAAAAATTTCACCTGGTAGAATCTTAGTAAAGAAAAATAATTCTGAAGTATGTACGGAGCCTATCGTATAAACTTGGTTTTAAAAGCTTTTGTGGTTTCAGAAATTTGCGATTTTTAACAAACACACATTTTTTTACATATCTACGAGTACAAAACTAGGCTTATTATATAGATCACGTCGGTATTTCAACTATAAACAACTTCTTTTTCTATATAAAGGACAAATCCGACCTATCCTTGAATACGGCAGTCACCTTTGGATTGGAGCCTTAAAATACCTTCTAAACTTAATTGACTCAGTTCAAAGAAGAGCAATTCGTTTGATAAACTATGTCACTCTTACGTCTAACCTGCAATCAATGGAACACAGGCGTAAGATTGGTTCACTTAGTCTTTTCTACCGTTATAACCACGGTCACTGCTCTTCGGAACTTACAGGACTTATTCCTCTTGCACCCACCCACAACCGACAAACTCGTCTTACACTTGCCGATGTATGGATATACACGGTTAATGTGTGTCGAACAAGAACTGGCAGTTTCCAAAGTTCCTTCCTTGATGTCACTGGTAAACTTTGGAATGCTTTTCCAGCGTCTGTGTTTCCTCCTTCCTACAATCTGGATCTCTTTAAGAAACAGATAAATATACACTTGCAATCTCCCCAACCCACACACAAATACGAACACAACACACGTTTCCCGCATGCAGCGTCCAGCCTCCCTGGCTGAGCGTCATAGAGTGCACTGGTCTTGACCGAGTGTGCTTTCCTGCATGCGTTTACATAAAAAAAACGTAATTGGATGAGCAGTAAAAGCATATACAAAAAACATATTACGCGACATTGTGGAGGGGATGGTTGAGGGTAGAAACTGTAGAGGGCGCCCTAGACGGGAGTATTTGCAGCAAGTGTTCGAGGACATTTGGTGGAAGAATTCTCGGAATTTCCAGGAGAGACCACGTCACGAACAATGAGGTTCTCAGCATAATCAAGGAAGATAGGCACCTAGTAAGAACTATCTCAGAGGCGAGCCCGATGGATTGGTCAAATCATTGGCCACGACGGTCTTCTTCACGATATTGTAGAAGAGATTGTTAAGGGTGACATACACCGGAGTATTTGCAGCAAGTGTTCGAGGACATGAGTTGCAGCTCTTATGCTGTTCTGAAGAGGGTTGCGGAGGACCGAGAGGAATGGAGATCGAGATGCAAGATTTGTTGCTGCAAACCAATCCACCGGATTGATACTACGAAAAAGATACAAACATATTCTTCTCTTCTTCGTAGTATCAATCTGGTGGATTGGTTTGCAGCAACAGAATCTTGCATCTCGATCTCCATTCCTCTCGGTCCTCCGCAACCCTTTTCAGCTCAGCATAAGCACTACAATTCATGTCCTCGAATACTTGCTGCAAATACTCCCGTCTAGGGCGCCCTCTACAGTTTCTACCCTCAACCATCCCCTCCACAATATCGTGAAGAAGACCATCGTGGCGCATGATGTGATTAATCCATCGGGCTCGCCTCTCTGAGATGGTTCTTATTAGTTGCCTATCTTCCTTGATTATTCTGAGAACCTCATTGTTTGTGACGTGGTTTCTCCAGGAAATTCCGAGAATTCTTCTGTACGACCACATCTCAAAGGCCTCTAGTCTAAGCAAACATATAGAGTCACTATATGTTTGTGCAATCATTAAATTTATAAATAAACTTATTTTTTACAATTCTTGGGTGTTATTGGGTTGCGCTAATCCGTATGAAGTGGACTCTCGGAAGCCGTCGACGATGTGTCCTCTCGCCGGCCCCTTCAGACACACAGACAGTTGTACTATCGTCGCGACCACCTAATGCTGAGTAATGGCAGTCTGATTCGCTTTAATGTGACGATGACGTCACTCCAGTCACTGCTGAAGCAGTAGTGGTCACTCACACGCGCGCGTACCAAGAGTACGTACGATACACTTTAGGGCCTAAAGTTTAGGCATTGAAAAACAATGCATTCTCACCATTTTTACATAAACACATACAGGAGAATACCGACAGATGGTGATAGTGATGCAGAAATCTCATCTGTGGATTATACAGTGGTATCCTCCTCTTAAAGTTTGATATCGAAGACTGGATGAAGGATGCAGGATCAGGTTCACAATACAAACACTTGTTTCGGTTTCACATATTACTCGTTTATTCGTCAATAACGTCGCCCGTTATAGGGACGCCTTTCGGCGTTCCTATCACGGTGGCGAGCGCGTGTTGACTGGCTGCCCGCTCTGACATTTCGGCAGTACCAACCGCCAAGATGACAGTTGTACCAACTGTCATAACAATTATTTTGGCGTATGCAAACACCGTTTAACATTATATAATTAAACTAACATTCAATGTCAGGCAAGCGAACAAAAATAAGAGACAAAAGATCGTTTGTTGAGGCTTTACGGCATCGGCCTTAACCAGCTATATCAAGCTGATATCAACAGGTATGTGGCTGCGGCGTGGAGCAGACCCTGTCACACCTTCTGTGCGCTGTGTCCGAGTAGCCACACCCAGGAAGACCTGATGATGGTCAGGAGTAACGCCACCGACGTCGCCCACTTCTGGGCAGACAGGATCTGACCCTGTTATTTCCGACACATTATATATATATATATGTGGCTTACCATTTTAGATATGGCTATACTATCTTGTTGTTATCTTGATCCGCTAATGTCATATACTACAGCCTGACATTTACGCATCATTCATGTATTACAGGAATTCTCTATGAATGAATCCCTTCTGCACCTACTATGCTTCCCGTACTACAGTCGATCAAGCTGAAGAAGCTGCTTCCGCTCAATATCTGGCAACATCGATAGCCCGTGTGCTGCCTAGCATTAGGTCTTGGGATGTGCAGCTAATCAGCGACACAAGTCAGAATTTTAGAGCATAGAAAGAACCTCTACGCGGCGCCCCCTGAAAACGGAACCTCGCATCTCCGGCCAATCTTTTTCACCCTTTCGTTACAGCTCGGTGAAATATAAACTAAACTGTCAATACGGCGTGAATTTTTTAAACCATTTTTTTTTGCTTAAAACTAGTATTTGAAGCACAAATGTACTTATCTAACCTATTTTCTTATATCACATTGGTTCTTGTATCCTTTAGCTATCAGATGATGCATAAAAAACTATTATATTTAACAAACGCTCATTTTGTAACTCCATACATGTGGTAGCATTGACACATGTGATTTACAAAAAATCGCTCCTGTGACGAAACCTAACGATACTTATTTACATGCTTTACAAACTCCTGTAATTAATACATGTAGGTTGATAAAGTAGATGTCACAATGAGAACTGAAAGTAGCAAAACGACATATCACGGCTGCCGATGACAACGGCAGGGGAATCGTAGACGGCATATATCGACAACCGATGCGAAATGGTTAAACCACCGACCAAGAAAAAAATATGTTGAGCATTATGAAATTCATAGAGGACCGAATCCTCCTGCCTCTACTGACTGTGCTTACATAAAAATATATCGTGTCTCCTCCTTCTGTTACCTAGCTGTTTAATTTTATCTTGATCATCATAATAAATGAAATATTATACTCATAACTATCATTATTGTCGTCTTTTTAAACAGTTCGCATCGGTACCCGATATATGCCGTGTAAGATTCCCCTACCGTGTTGACATTCGTAGCCGTGATATATCGTTTTGCTACTTTCTTAGAATAGTTTTTTATGCATCATCTGATAGCTAATGGATACAAGAACCAATGTGATATATGAAACCAGACAAGTACATTTATGCTTCAAATACTAGTCTTATAATTGATAGTATAATTTGTATTCCACCGAGCGATTAATGAAAGCGTTAAACAGCATTATTTTTTAATAATTATTTTTTCGCTATCATCACACCGATATATTATTTCGCTTATCTACGATAATTAATCGCGTTATCATCGATAATTAACTAATAAATAATTACAATCTCTAATTAAGGTAAAACAGTTTTTTTTAAATTAATTTAGATCAAGTTTACAACACGGAGATGATTCGGTGTTCTATGAGTTCACAGATACGCTGTTATTACTTATATTTAATAATATTTATTTTTATACGCGTGCAAACTGATACTTTTTAAATACATCTACTCTGATATCTTACCTTATTATTTATAAAAAAAATATGTATTAGGTATTATGAAATATATCGTGTTACTTTACGGATCGACAGGCGTATACAACTGGGATGGGCAGCGTTTGCAAAACTAAAGTACATTTTTAAAGCGAAAATTCCGCAATGTCTTAAAACTAAGGCGCTTAACCAATGCATCCTCCCTGTATTAACTTATGGCGCAGAGACGTGCAATCTGACAGCAAGTGTTACCCATAAAATAAAGGTCACCCAGCGTGCTATGGAGAGATCCATGCTCGGAGTGTCGCTAAAAGATAGTATCCGAAACGAGGAAATATGCAGAAGACCTCAAGTAGTGGACGCTACGCAATGAATAGGCACACGCAAGTGGCAATGGGCAGGAGATATCTGCCGAAGAGACTACGGTCGATGGGGACGAAAAGTATGGAAGTGGCGCTTAAGAACTGGCAAACGAAGCATTGGCCAACCCCCCGCAAGATGGATTGACAATAAGAACAATAGCGGAAGTGACCTGGATGCGAAAGGCGATGGATGCTCGAAGAGGATGGAGACTCATGCGGGAGGCTTACGTTCAACAGTGGACGGATACAGGCTGATGATGAATGTAAAATAGATTGATTGAATTAAAAAAAAAAACCTTTTTGACAGTTAAGCATTCGACAATTTCTGACATCGTGAGGTAATCGTTAGTTAATGTATATATTTTTTGAATGATAAGAAAAATTCTGTATGTTTTTTTGTAACGTACTTAAATTGAAGGAACACGGCTTCTTGGCGATGGAAACAGCTCCAGCTGATAAAGACTGATACGATTTTGACGGGTCTGGAAGATTAGGCGATATGCGCGATACTGTGTGAAGCAAGCCGGAACGCACCGAGCTCGTTACTTATTACACCAGCCGGGGCGATCATAAATAATGGTGATTTGACAAGTCTTATCAATTGGATGGGTGACCCGGATGACGGAACCCAACGACTGAGAAAGCTGAAATGCGATTAAATACAACAACAAAAAAATGTTAAGAAAATTACGACGAGAAAAGAAAATGTTTTCGTCAACGAACGTGAAGAGTATTTTTTTAAATATAAATTTCATGTCTTGGTTTGAGGCAGCCTGTGACGACTCTACATGCATCATTTAAGGCAGTATCTACTTGATTACAATGGGTTGAACAGCATACTGGAAATATAAGATAATAAAATGGCAATTTTTTGTCATTTTTTACGATATATTTATAAAGCTTTCTTGTGTAAGTAATAGTCAACCCACAAAGTACGCTTTTTTTATTTACAGCTGAAAATTTTTCATTTTTTTATGTAAACACATAGAGGAGAATACCACCAGATGGTGATTGCGATTCTAAAGTTTTCATCCGTGGATTCTGTGACGTTTACCATTTCTACATATTAGCTTAAGCGCTGCATGTGGAGTTTTTGATCGGCCAACGTCATAGACCGACTTACACGCATCATCCTTATTATTGCAGGAATTCACTATGAATGGGTGGTCTTCACGGGAAGAATTTTTGATTAATAGGCTATGACTGACATTGTACGGGTGAGGGATCAAATTCACACCAACCGGGGTATTTTAGAGGTCAGAAATCAATTAAAAATCCTTTTTTTTAATCTCTGTCGGGGATCAAACCCACGACATTTGGCTTGCTAAACAAACGCTTTAACCACTAAGTTATACCCTTAACACTTTCGGCATCGTCCATCTTCATCGTAGTATCAATCCGGTGGATTGGTTTGCAGCAACAAAAATCTTGCATCTCGATCTCCACTCTTTTCGATCTCCACTCTTCTCAATCTTCCGCAACCCTCTTTAGCTGCAAGTCATGTTCTCGAACACTTGCTCCAAATACTCTGCAGTTTCTCCCCTCAACCATCAATTCCACAATGTCGTGAAGAAGACAATCGTGGCGCATGATGTGACCGATCTCATTTCTGAGATGGTTCTTAGTAGGTGCTTATCTTTCTTGATTATACTAAGAACCTCATTGTTTGTGACGTGGTCTCTCTAGGAAATTTTGTCCATAAGGTATTATTATTATTGATAAAAAATAAATAAATTACGATTTATTTTGTAGTTGATGCTTTGGAGAAGTTTTCCAATTGCACATGTCACTCACCCCTTCACTGTAATAAGTCATGTCCTCGAAAGCTCATTTTATAGCTGAATGTTGTGTCTATCTGTTCGGTCTCTGATACATGATTGCTGGTATGGGCCGGTTTATGGGAATAGTCTGGTACGCTTAGTATACTTCAAACAAATCTTGAACTTCGACCTCTTCGATGATATGGAAGCCGAAGTGAGATAACAATGCCAGTACTTTAGCCATACATGTAGAAACTATGTCTTTACTCTATCGTTTTTACCATTGCGAATCGTTTGTGTACTCCAAAACACCCTTTATTATACTCAATCACGTTTAAGCCGGCGGGTATAGCTAAATGGTCAAAGCGTTCGCTTTGCAAGCCAAAGGTCGTGTGGGTTCGATGCCCGACAGAGATTTAAAAAAATGGATTTTTAATAAATTTCTGAGCTATAAAATATATAATGCCCGAGATTCACGCATCATCCTTATTATTACAGGAATTTACTATGAATGGGTGGTCTTCACGGGACGACTTTCGTCTACCACAATTTTAATAAATAGGCTATGACTGACATTTTACGGGTGATGGATCAAATTCACACCAACCGGGGGTATTTTAGAGCTCAGATTATAAATCCTTTTTTTTTAATTCTCCGTCGGGGATCTAACCCTCGACCTTTGGCTTGCAAAGCAAACTTTTTGACCATTGAGTTATACCCGCCGGCAGTATCTTGATATGAAAAAAATCTTGGGCATGTATTTTCATACTAAAGAGTAATCCCTCTCATTCGCGATTGACTCATCTTTTAATGTGCTACAATAAATTTATTTATAATTACTATCTGTTTCGTTTCAATAAAGCCGTAAATTAATTATCCCATTAGTGGGTTTCTCAATTTGGGTCATTGTATATTGTTTTGTCTTAACATTGCTATATTTTAATAATACAAATATAATAAATGGAATTGCTCGTCGTTGCTTAGGAGCTTTTTTAAAATTAACCATTTTCGTTTTTTTCCTTTTATGAAAAAAAGGGCCGGAAAAGTTACGTTTATATATGGGAATGATTTCCTATTACGAGGGTTATCCGTAATATAAGATTCTCAGTGATTTTTCGCAGTGTAAAACATGTTTAATTCCATGAATGCGTACATTTTTGGAAAGTTCAGACTTTTACCTATTTTTCTACATAGTCGCAAATGAGGTCAATGCATTTTTGCATGCGGTATACGAGCTTTTGAATGCCCGAGTAAAAAAATCTGCCGCCAAGCCACGCAGATACCTGAGAACCGCTTCTTCCAGCTCTTCCCTGTCGCCGAAATGCGTTCCACCCAGGTGCTTCTTCATGTCAGGGAAGAGATTTGTAAGCTCAAGTTGTCTATGGCTTGTCCCAGAACACCTGTATACCCGGAGGCCCACAAAGCCATATAGATGGTTCCCAGGAGCCTCCAAGGCAAGAGCCCGCGAGATTGCATATACCGAGTACCATAGAAATATTTGTGTGTTCAATAATCAGTTTTTTTTTTACGGAAATCGCCTGGACAATTTTTGTTTTGTCCATAAAGGATTTTTATTATTTGCCGGAGCATGTATTTTTACAAATTCTACAATAACACAATTACACACAAGGTTAGACTAGCCTCGTTAACTGCGTGCATTATCCGACGATATCTTTAATGTAGTTCAACAGCAAGGGGTCGTCAGAACCGAGCAGCAGCTTAAAAAGGTCTTCTGAAATGAAGTTTGAGGCAGCATTGCCATATCATTGATTCGTGAATGTGGGCTTAGAGTGGCGCCGATACTATTCGTGTCGTCATAAAAGCGAAATTCAAAAAATCTTGGCAGTGTCATGAATAGATTTTAATTCGGGAGCGCCGATTTAAAAATAACACAACACAGCTGATCGCTCCACGGCGGACACAAGCACTTGCCACGACTATAGAACAGACTATAATTTCATTATGTCATACTAAAATTCGATAACCTTTTAAAGTTTTAACCATTATTATATTATTAGTATTTGTATACCGCTCTTTTATGACCGAATGATCATTCCAAAAGCGCTTCTTTGCCTCTCTGAGTAAAAAGGTGGGTCTTGAGTCTGCTTCTGAAGGATGCCTCCGCTTTAAGCTCTCTTATGCTTTCCGGTAGCGAGTTCCAGGCCATTGGTGCCACGTAGCTGAAAGCCCGATTTCACACAGCCTAATGCACTATGATGAGCGTCATATAATTCCACAGATGAGACTTCAGAATTACTATCTGTCGGTATTCTCCTGTATGTGTTTACATAAAAAAAAGCATATTATATGTTTGATTATGAATCGTTTAAAAACATTACCTTCAAGAAGATACTACATGTGTTCGTTCACCCCACAGTGCGAGTTACACATATAAATATTATATCACATCTGTTGAGTAGAAAATAGATTTTGAATCAAACGGTTTTCACGTTGTACGGAAATACGACTAGTTTTCCGACTACCGTATTCACGTAAGATACATTAAGTGCTACGGTGAATATTTCGGTTTTATTATAAGTGCTAAAGTACTGCTACAAGATTGATGTAATTGAAGTTCTAGTCATAGATTATTTATAAAAACGTTCAGAAACGGCATTGTAACTCGACGATTCTAAAAGGCAACTAATTTTTGGCAGTAATTATTTCATTCATCATCAGCCTGTGTCCGTCCACTGTTGAACGTAGGCCTCCCGCATGAGTCTCCATCCTCTTCGATCCTCCGCCTTCCGCATCCAGGTCACTCCCGCTATTCTTCTTATATCGTCGGTCCATCTTGTAGGGGGTCGGCCAATGCTTCGTTTGCCAGTTCTTGGGCGCCATTCCAATACTTTTCTTCCCCACCGACCGTCGTCTCTTCGACAGATATGTCCTGCCCATTGCCACTTGAGTGTGCCTATTCGTTGGGTAGCATCCACTACTTGAGTTCTTCTGCGTATTTCCTCGTTTCGGATTCTATCTTTTAGCGACACTCCGAGCATGGATCTCTCCATAGCACGCTGGGTGACTTTTATTTTATGGGTAAGACTTGCTGTCAGATTCCACGTCTCTGCGCCATAAGTTAATACAGGGAGGACGCATTGGTTAAACGTCTTAGTTTTAAGGCATTGCGGAATTTTCGCTTTAAAAATGTACTTTAGTTTTCCAAATGCTGCCCATCCCAGTTGTATGCGCCTGTCGATTTATTTTGAGAAGTTATTTCGCCCTAGTTGTATTACTTGTCCCAGATAGGTATAGTCGTTTACAACCTCTATTTCTGTTCCTCCAATGGAAATAGGATCGAAGGTCTGTGAAATATGACTATTAATCATGGCTTTTGTTTTATCCATGTTCATTTTCAGACCAATTTTGTTCGACGCTTCATTGAGGTCGTAGAGCATGTCTTGGAGCTTGTCAGGTGATTCGGCTATTAGCACTATGTCATCTGCAAATCGGAGGTGAGAAATGTACTCTCCGTTAATATTTATTCCACATTTTGTCCAGGAAAGCAGTTTATTATATTATATTATAGTAATTATTTAGCAAACGGTTAACAATAAATACGTAAAAATATAAGTAAAAAATCATTATTTGTTATCTATATAATCTGCAGTAGAAAAAAAAGAAATTGGCAGGAAATACTTAATAATAGGTTAGGTTTCCATTTTATATGTTAATTATTCATTAATCTTATATTAATTTTTACCAATATTGAGTATATAACTGCCATTTAATTTTATAACTAACCACATTCATACTGACACAGTGTACACTGCTAATTTATTTAGTGTACTGCGGATTAATTTTATTCACTGGCAATTGGCTTAACTTACTGCCAAAATCTTGAATTAGGTACTGAGCTAAAATACAGGCCGTTCTAAAACTCAACTAATTTTTAGTTTTTACATTTATGAACATAGCAATTTTTAGATTAATGCATTTAATAAATTATGTAGTAAAACAACAAATAACAAGCAATATTATAGAAAGCTTAGATCGGATGTTAAACTCATATATTCTAGTACTTAATTTTATAGCTTTAGGCGGCCTCTAGACAAATAGTTGTATTGATCAATATATAGTAAATCATTATAATATTTCAATACAATTTATTTATTTCTTCCAGAAACATTACAAATACAAATATTTAATGCGATTCTGAAAAAGATATAATAGAAACAATTTATATAAATAGGTATTTATGATTAATAAAAATAATTTTAAAAAGTCCCGGAGCTCGCCAAACAGATGACTCCACGAAATTACTTTGATAAATAAATTCGTGGAGCTCATATCGAAACTGGGCTTCTATCAAGTGGAATATATCAATATTCGAGGCGATATGGTTTAACAGTCTGATCACTCTCCCAAGAGGCATAGTCTCTGGCAGGTTAGTATTACTTCTGGGACAAACAAACCGATTTCCAACAAAATATCTTTATTTCTGAGCTGAAAGAAATGCATACTCAAGCACACATCTCTTCTAGTTCTTAACTCATTGTATCCCAACATACCCCGTATAAAGTTAGATGGATATTACGAGTATATGCATGTCCGACGAGCGAACAAAAACAAGAGACGAAATATTGTATATCTAGGATTTTCGGCACCAGTCTGCAATTGCTATATCGAGCAGATATCACTTTATAAGAAGGAACATTGCATTATACATATTACATAACAATCAAGTAAGTGCAAGAATATAATAAACAAAAAAACTATTGTAGATTCAACGTCATAAAATGCATAATTGTTTTTTTTTCACATATCTTATTTTCAAATAAATTCCATTTTAAAATTTAATTATATCCCATTATATGGTTTTCCTTTACGTAAATACTAGAAATCTGTAGTAAGTATATAGTGTTGCTTATAAATATTCGATTCTGCGCAATTATTGTTTTCTAAAAAAAACCGTTGGCCCGAAGACGTCAAAAAAGGTTTTTTGCATAACGAATATCCCTCCCAGTAAATTACGAGTATTATTTCGTCATTTCGAATTTCATATTCATGAAAATATTTTATTTTTATTGTTTCCTTGATTTAACTCTATCGGAAAAATTTAATTCGTAATGCTATAAAGGACGCCGCGTGCACAATTGAACACGTGGTTCTCAAAACGTTAATTACGTCGTGTTCATAGTTGTTTAAGAATCTCTTGAATGTTTTAACTTTTTCGTTCCGGAAAGGTATACCCATGCTCGTAGCCACCCATTGTTTTCCATTACTATTAGTACTTGTGCAGCTTCGAGTATTCAATTTAGTTCAACTGCAGCTTTAGCACTTTGTTTCTCAGCCGGAGAATGTGCGGCACCAGTATGGGGTCGATCAGCCTATTGTAATCAAGTAGATACTGCCCTGAATGATGCATGTAGAGTCGTCACAGGCTGCCTCAAACCAACACCCATTTCAAAAATATACCCCTTGGCTGGTATCGCACTACCAAACATAAGACGCAAAGTCGTATGCGCCGAAGAAATACGTAAGGCAATCAACCAACCGTCTCACTGCTTGTATAATCAGATACCCCTAACACCAAGACTGAAGTGGCGAAGCAGCTTTCTGAGATCCACACAACCTCTCACATCCGGCCCTGAAAATGAGAGACTCTAGCTCTGACAACAAGTCGCATCAGAGGATTTCATTATTCCAAAGGAAGGCCTCCCTACTGGCAAGAACCTTGACTGGTGGACCAGGAAATCCCTGAACAGATTAAGAACAGGAGTTGGTAGAACAAAGGACAACAAACAACAACAAAGGAGAGTCACTATTCTGCGATTGTGGAGACCTGCAGACCGCCTCACACCTAAGATCCTGCTCCATGTCCCCAGCAAGCTGCACATCTCAAGACCTAATGCTAAAACCGTTCGCGAGAAGTGGGGGGGGGGTACTTACTATTGAAATGTTTGAGGATCTCTTCAATGTAAGCAATAATAAATAATTAATGCGCACATTTATCTAGCGCTTGTGTCAACAAAAAGACAAAAGATTACCGGAGTTTCGATGACTGTTATTAGCCAGACACCTGCTGGAGACGACCATTAGGCATACCTACCTACCTACCTACCTATTGACACTATTCATGCGCGCTGGCAACACTAGTGGAATAAAAAAAAAACTATTTGATTTAACATAACTTACCGCCTGTCGCCATATCCGGGGATTTTTTCCGCAATTATTTATTAAATACATAATTGCACATAAGCCGCGTAAAACAATGCCATATTTAGAAATTATTTGATATTTCAGATTTCAAAACAGTACATATGTAATCAAATATACGAGAGATAATCATTGTTATATACACGATGTCTATATACATATAATTTATTTAGGCAACGTTATATACTTAGGTATAAAAAAATTGGGACATTTGCAACACGTTTTTTTTTATGTAAACACATGCAGGAGAGCACAGCCTGTCAAGACCAGTGCACTCTATAACGCTCAACCAGGGAGGCTGGACGCTGCATGCGGGAAACGTGTGTTGTGTTCGTGTTTGTGTGTGTTAATTTGGGGAGATTGCAAGTGTATATTTATCTGTTTCTTGAAGAGATCCATTATTGTAGAAAGGAGGAAACTCAGACGCTGGGAGAGCATTCCAAAGCTTACCGGTGGCATTAAGAAATGATCTTTGGAAACTGTCAGTTCTTGGTCGTTTTAAAAATATACATTCTTCCCGCATGCGTTCCATATGTGGAACATATAATTATCACAAATTTACGGCACTCAGTTATGTTAGGTTACCTTCGTTGCTTTGCTCCAAGACATTTCTGCATCCGAAGTTCACCAGAACAGGCACCCGGATGTTTCGAGACATAATTTTGATGATTAGTTCATAAGATTTTTTAAAGAAGATCGAATAATTAGATCGACCCTCCCGAGGCGTAGACAACCACGACCCATCCTTTTTATGGTCCGCGACCAATGCTGCTTAACTTCGGTAATCTAACAAAAATCTCCCTTAAAATGTGCCATGGTCGTTGGTAAAAAAATAAGTTTTAAGTATTGACGGCGTTTTGTATTTTGAAGCTAGTTGTTACGAGTAAGAACATCGGTCTCACATCAACGTAGAATAATCAATTGGTATTAACGCATTGACGTCAGGTGAGATTCGCGCATCGCTGATAGGTTAATGCGGACGAAAAATCGATGTCATGTGTAAAAAATACGTAATTAAAAAAAATGGCATAACTTTTAAAATATACAACATACTTTTTTTTCAATATGACACTCATTGATCATAAAAAGTTGTAGAACTTCGTACACTTTTGCCGGCGGTCATAGCTCAATGGTCAAAGCGTTTGCTTTGCAAGCCAAAGGTCGTGGGTTCGATCCCCGACGGAGATTTAAAAAAAAGGATTCATAATCGATTTCTGAGCTCTAAAATACCCCCGGCTCATCCGTAAAATGTCAGTCATAGCCTATTAATTAAAATTGGTGGTAGACGAAAGTCGTCCCGTGAAGACCACCCATACATAGTAAATTCTTGTAATAATAGAGGATGATGCGTGAATCTCGGGCTGTAGTCTATATGACGTTGGCGGATCAACACTCCACATGCAGCGTTTAGCCATATGCACCATGGTAAGCGTCATGGAATTCCACAGATGAGACTTCAGAATTACTATCACCATCTGTCGGTTTTCTCCTGTATGTGCTTACATAAAATAAATAACTAATTTTACACAACTCGAAAATAACCATTAAAACATTTAAGGGTACGTTTTTTAGAGTTATAAATATATATATTTTTAAATGTAGAGTATGATATTCATGGTAACAGTAACGCCTATGAAGGGTATTATCACAAAAAAATACATTTACAAGAAGTGACAACTCATTCCCGGCCGGACGATTTCGCAAATAAAAATAACAACTTAACTGAAGTAAAAATTCATCTAGCTGCAGAAAGAAAAAAAAGTACAGTTCAAATTTCACGGATAAACATGTGATCCTACTTCTAGCAACAGACTACAAAACACTGTTTTTTTCGGGTCCCGAAATCCAGTAGCAGTTCTGCAAAACGGAAAAATCCGTGTCCCTACAACAATGTGTTAATGATGACATCGATCAATCAAGATAAGTCTTAGAGTGGCCATGTGTTATGTAAATTATAAAGCAACAAAGCAAGCAAAAGTGTCCCAGGAATGTCATCTCTGCTGCAACTCTTTTAATTGCTAACGAGCAATCAACGTAATTGCTCTAAGCAGCATGTTAATTAATTAATTCCTGAACTGGTTTGTAAGACTCTAAATGTCTTATTAGGTTTCAAATTGCCGCGCATTACCGAGCGTCCGGTTTTTATAAAAATATATATTTAAATAAAGTGCCGAATCACGTTTTTTTTATTATATAATTGACATTGTTTCGCAAATGTACTGACACAGTGAGATACATGAACGGTGCTCGCAGATTTGTTTTCAGCAAGATAACGTCAGGTAATTAGAGAAATATAAGCTAAATGGCACACAAAATGCCGAATGCGAGTGTCAATGTAATCAGGTTTGCAATTACACACGTTAAAGTATATACAGCGTGACCTAAATAAATGATATATTTTGTGAATTTGATAATGTTTGCTTCGTTTAAGTTAACAACTTCCACCTACCTTCTTCTTCGTAATATCAATTCGGTGGATTATTGGTTTGCAGCAACAGAATCTTGCATCTCGATCTCCATTTCTCTCGGTCCTCCGCAACCCTCTTCAGTTCAGCATTAGAGCTACAACTCATGTCCTCGAACACTTGCGGTATAGGGTTCCCTTTACAGTTTCTACCCTCAACCATCTCCTCTACAATGTCGTGAAGAAGACCATCATGGCGCATGATGTGACCGATCCATCGGCACCTACCTAGTTTAAGTAATTTAAAAGGTTCCGCCGCATTTCGTTCCCAGACAATTCGTTAAACAACTCATCGGTAACAACGTGGGCGCACTGAACGTCTAGTGTACGGGATATTTGGTACAAGAGACAACTGGTGCACTGGATGTCTCGCTAACCTAACCTAAGCCATTTCGTTAAAGAGACCTATGGATCTCTGCACTCTACGATCACTGGAAAAATCCTTAGGTTAGGTTAGGTTAGTGAGACACCTATGTGTCAAATGTTGCGCACCAAATGTCCCGTGTACCAGACGTCCAGTGCGCTTTATGTCGTTACCGATGAAACGTTGAACGAGTTGTCTGGGAACGATAGTTTATGACACCAATTTCAAGAATATAAACTGTAGTTCTAGTATTTTTTTTTAGTTAATTAGCCATGATTCCTGCCAAAAAAAAATCAAGTATTATTGAACTATGCGTTACTTGACCCAATGACAATTGCAAAGCGTAAGCACGGTTCTCGATAGATCACCGAAGTTAAGCATCAATAGCCGCCAACTAAAACATAGGCCTGTTAACCGCGTGTCGTTGGTTGCGTTGAACTTCTCATTAGGGCCAAATGTTCAAGTTCTCGAAAGCGTCGTGCGAATCATCCGATGCTCTTATAAAATCAAAATTAACAAATAACATAACATATGCCTAGCATACAACAGTTGCCCTCTAATCTAGTGTCTAGATCGTGTGTTGGATATCGTCAGGAACAATATATGTATGTTCTCAGGTGGGTGCAAATATGTCTTAAGACAAGTCATAGACAGTGGCAGTTGATACAACTTGTGATAAGGTGGCGGCAATTTTAGGTGACCATTCAATATGTACAAATTAAAAATAAATAAAAATAATCGGGCAAATCTTGTCTCATTTTCGTCCCTTTTGTAGCTATAGCCGGCGGGTATAGCTCAATGGTCAAAGCATTTGCTTTGCAAGTCGAGGGTTCGATCTCCGACGGAGATTTAATTATTTTTATTTTTAATCGATTTCTGAGATCTAAATTACCCCGAATTTGATCCGTCACCCGTAAAATGCCAGTCATATCCTGTTGATTAAAATTGGCGGTAGACGAAAGTCGTTCCGTGAAGACCATACCATTCATTGTAAATTCTTGTAATAATAAGGATGATGCGTGAATCTCGGGCTGTAGTCTATGACGTTGGCGGATCAACACTCCGCATGCAGCGCTTAGCCGTATGCACTATGGTGAACGTCATAAAACTCCACAGATGAGACTTCAGAATTACTATCACATATATGTCGGTATTCTCCTGTATGAGCTTACATTTAAAAAAAGCTAATTTATTTTATAATATTTTATATAATCATCTAATGTAAAATAGCGAATTGAAGATATTTCTTATTGCGATTTTTAACTAGTAGTCGTATTTCAGTGTAATTTGATACGTGTTTATACTTGCAGTCATCAAATCGTGATATTCTATGGAAAAGTCATTACACGTGTTTGTGACACTGTTGTGAAGTTCCAAATATGTCATATCAATACATAATCTATGTATACATAACAGTCATAGTTTATAAACAGCGTAAATATATACATTTACTAGTAAGTGTATGCATAATACTTTTTTACTTATAAGTTTTCACAATAATAATATAATAATATTTTTTTTTACTTATCCAACCACCAGAGTCATACAAAATAGAATTTCATACATTTAAAAAAAAAACTTGGCATATAAGATAAATAATTTCGGATGGTGGGGTAAATTTCAAGCTGCTGTGCTTGTAAAGCTTAATTTTTATTAGGTGGTTTATAAAACAACCCACCATGCATCATAAGTATCCTCCTCTCTTTCAAAGGTTGTTATTCAGTCGCGTGGCGGCAGGATAAGGAGCAGTTTAATAACACATACTTGTTCTGAAGCACATTGGCATATATTTACGATAAACTTTACAAACTTATGGCCCGGACCTAGTCACAGCATTCGGCCGGGCCAAAATACAATATTCTCTCGCCGACGGTCGACACACGACTCCCGCGCTCGTGATGGGCTGTCGCCCAACGCCACAAGCGGCGGTCTATATAACTAACGACACACCCGTGACCGGACTTGTCCAAAATGCCGATATGGCGACACATACATGTACGACAAGCGAACAGAAATATAAGTCGAAAGATTGTATATCGAGGTTTTCGGTACCAGTCAGCAAGGACTATATCATGCTGATGTCAGTATCAATAACAGTAGGACACATATAATACCACAATGCCCCAAAGATTTGACAGCATTCTATAATACATGTACTCCGCGAAGCTGCGGGAGGCAGAGGTAACATGGGATGAGGCGAAGATCGTGGCAGCTGACAGAGCACTGTGCCGGCAGCTTATGATCACACACTCCTTTTAAAGGTGCTCATATGAAGATGATGAAGATATGTAATATTAATTTAAATCGTGAACACAGATTTTTGTAATTTGACCAAGTTACTGAAAAACTCTACCTTTCAGTTTTTCCTGAAGTTGTCGCTGTTTAACGTCAGTCAATTTATTTCGAAACTGTCTGCGGTTATTTTAAACTCGCGCTTAAAACATTTTTAAAAACCGAAATCGAAAATAGAGTTAAAAGAAAAAATGGGCCAGAGACACAAAGCGTGCCGAAACAAAAAAAAAACATATAATTTATTTGTAAGAGTAACATTTCGTTTATACGAGTATGTAAAAATAAATTCACAGCTACTATTTACATATAATTAGTTGAATATATTAAGGTGGTTACATCATCATCATCATCATCACCACAATTCTCTATTTATTATGTTTCCTTCATTTGCATTTTTAATTTTCATCGACTGGAATGTTTATATCTCTCAAATGATTCTTGCTGATTTGTAAAAAAAACACTCATATTTGATAAAAATATTATCAATCATGGTCAGCTCTTTTTTTTTTCACCTGAAAATCTTCTTCAGAAGACCTCTTCCGGTAATTTCACCTTATAATGACCTCTACAATTGATATATATAATCCTGTGTAAAATTTAGCCGGGCGGCATAGTCCAGTTGTTAAAACGTTTGTCTGTAATTCAGACACAGTCGGCTGAAATCCCAACCAAGCTTGTTTTTTTTTAATTATTTAATTAAATCTGAGCTCTGTACATGCCCCCGGTAGGGTTGAGACACCTCTTAAAGGCAAAAAAAATGTACAGGCCTCGGGAGCGTCGGTCTTATCATCCGATCTCCTTAATGCTGATTATTAAACACCCATATATTTTTTGGTTCTAAGTTCGCGGGCTCTTGCCCAGGAACCATTTATATTCCTATTGGACCTCCGGGTATACATGTATTCTGGGACAAGGCATAGACAACCTGAGCTTACAGAACTGTGAAACGACATGTATGCTGGTTTTAAACCCCTTCGAGTGTTGTTTGATTTATTACTGACTCAAATTTATCTTTTATATTGGGAATACTCCTCTCGGTAAGATGCTTATGGCGACTGTAAAATGGTACAAAAAACCCATATTTAATTCAGAAATTTTATCATTTGCACGTATTATTGATCGCTATATCCGTTCACGGTGATTTGGCAATTTGATAGATGTCGCTTCAACAATTTGGCAGTTATCAACTGTCAATGTTAGGAAGTCCCTATTGGAAGCCTCTTTATAATATGTTTTATATATTTAAAATGAAAACGTTCATAAAAATATGAAAATGTGGAAAATAATCTTAGTTGTCAACGTGTATAAATGGTATGTTCACATAACTGGAGGGAAGGACAGAGGTCGCAATTTAATACATAGGTGCGAAAAATATTTTATTGCTTTTTCTCTCTGAAAACAATATTTATTTTAAGCCGGTCGGTCGGCCTCGAGATAACACACTTTATCCATAAACATCGTTTGTGCCCTTCCCAGATTCGCTGAAATAAAAAAAATTGGCGAAAATAGCCGAGCACTGTTGTTGAGATCACGAACCATTAGAATGTTGTACGAAATTCATAACGTGAAATTAATAATGACCGCGATTCGTCATCAACCTGTGTCCGTCCACTGTTGAATGTAGCCCTCCACGCTTCTCGATCCTCCGCCCTCCGCACCCAGGCTACTCCCGATATTTTTCTTATGTCGTCAGTCCATTTGCCGGCTGTTGAACGCCACTTCAACACTTTTCTTACTCATCGGCCATCGTCTCTTCGGCAGATATGTCACATTGCCTCTTGAATGTGCCTATTCTTTGATTAGCCTCTACTACTCGAGTTCTTCTACAGATGTCCTCGCTTCAAATTTTATCTTTTAGAGACACTCCTCTCATGGATCTATTCATGAGATGTTAGGTGACCAGTATTTATGGGTTAGATTACTGTTTGATTCCACGTCTCTGCGCCATAAGTTAATTCTTGGAAGGAATTATGCTTAAATCCCTTAGTTTATTAGAATTAAATTATTTATCCACAATCGACAAACTCGTCTTACACTCTCCAAACATCCAACACGTTTATATATGTCGATCAAGAAATGGCGGCTTAAAAAAAACCTTCCTAAATCCTATCGGTAAACTCCGGAATTTTCACAGTATCTGTGTTTCCTTCTTCATATAATCTGGATCTCTTAAAGAAATACATAAATATTCACTTCCAATATTACCGCATGCAGCGTCCATCCGTCTTGACTTAGCATCATAGAGTACACTGATTTCGATCAGCTGAGCTCTCCTACACGCGATTTCATAAATGCAAGTCGATAGCTTCTATGTTATAATAAGAAAGCGTTGCGCTTCTCTGTGGGCGCGCGTTTGCGGCAGTTCCAACGCCATGGTCGCTGTGTGGGCGGAAAGTTGGGACTCCCGGTTGGGGGGCACTGGATGCGCCTTCACGGTGATCCGGTGTTCCACTCACTGAGAGTCATCGCTTGCGTAATTTAAATTTTGATTAAGGTTGATGATTTGATGGTGGTTGAATATTAAAATTATATAATATTATTAATCAAATTAGATGTTTATCACATCGTGTACAATGACACGTTAGTACAACAAGGTAGTAATTTATTGCAATATTACATGCAATATATACAAAGTGGTGTCAGCAAGTTCAGCGGGGGATTGTTCACGGTCAATGTTGCCGCCATCTCTTTTGTGGAGCGTCAACTAATTGCAACGCTAATGGAAACTCATTAAGCAATTATTGCATTTACGTAGCGACAATTGCAATTACTTTTACTCCTTTTAATCGACACTTTACATCTTACAATTTAAGATGACTTGCTCAAAAAAATAACGCTTAGTTAACCCTTTCGCATCGGTTGTCGGCATATGCCGTCATAAGATTCCCCGACCGTTGACATCGGTTGACTTGATGTATCGTTTTGCTACTTTCTTAGAATAGTTTTTTATGCATCATCTGATAGCTAAAGGATACAAGAACCAATGTGATATATGAAAATAGACCAGATAAGTGCATTTATACTTCAAATACTAGTTTTATAATTGAAAGTATAATTTGTATTCAAACCGAGCCGTAATGAAAGGGTTAAGTATGATAAATCGTCCCCACGCAGTTCTGCCAGTTGTCATTGCACATGCCTTGTCCCTAGACATTTATGCACCCAGAGTTCCACCTGGGAACATATATGGCTCCTGATGACCTCCAAGGCTACAATTTGAATAGACAGTTAATTTTATTAATCATATTTATTAAGGATATCAGACGATTAGACTGAAAATCCCGAGATCTCAGGGGCGGATTAAAACAATACTACATTAGACTTTAGCACAGCATAGCGAAAATTCCGCAATATCTTAAAACTAAGGCGTTTAACCAATGCATCCTCCCTGTATTAACTTATGGCGCAGAGAGACGGAATATGACAGCAAGTCTTACCCGCTTGGTGTTAACCCTCCCTGCCCCGTCCTGTTTTTGGAGACCCAGATGGGCACCCGTTACTGGACGCACGCAAAAAGCTACTTGTTAGAGAGTGGCTGAAGGCCTTCCCGTGATTCTAGGTGCATCAGTTTGATGTCAAATAGACCTCAGTCTAAGGTTGCGAAGTTAGTATACTACAGCGAGTCTCGAATTGCCCTCTTTGGTAACACATTGCTAACCACGAAATACGTGGGAATGGATAAGGAAATGGTAAGGTTCGGAAATGGATCCTACAAAAAGCAGATATCAGTTAAGAATCATTACTTGCGTCGGCATTCTTGCAGACGGACGCGCAGAAGCGCTCAAAAGCAGCGCAATTTCGTTTGTTAGCAACGAAGTCCTGGTATCTTCTGGACCTGATGCTGGCCGGACCACTTCAAAGAGCGCACTCCGAGCAGAGTGGTGCAGCGGACAATTCCACAGAACGTGAGGTGCATCCTGCGGAGAGCTGCCGTCACATGGGCACTCTGCCTGGGGAAAAAAATAAAGGTCAACCAGCGTGCTATGGAGAGATCCATGCTCGGAGTGTTGCTAAAAGATAAAATCCGAAACGAGGAAATACGCAGAAGAACTCAAGTAGTGGATGCTATTCAACGAATAGGCACACTCAAGTGGCAATGGGCAGGACATATCTGTCGAAGAGACGACGGTCGATGGGGAAGAAAAGTATTGGAATGGTGCCCAAGAACTGGCAAACGAAGCATTGGCCGACCCCCTGCAAGATGGACTAACGACATAAGAAAAATAGCGGGAGTGACCTGGATGCGGAAGGCGGATGATCGAAGAGGATGGAAACTCATGCGGGAGGCTTACGTTCTACAGTGGACGGATACAGGCTGATGATGATGATGATGATGTTGACATTAGACTTTATTCAAATTTTCAGTTTTAATCCTAATATTGATTAATTTAATTGCAGCCGAGACAATTTGGAATGTACCACTTTCCCCTTTAAAAAAACAAGCTGCTTGAAACAATTCTCTGATATCACTGATGTCGTCATAAGTATTGACCGTCTGAAAAGTATTTTCTTGGATGTTTTTCCTTCTTTTTAAAGTTCATTGGTCTAATCATTAACTACATAATTAAACTGCGTTTATATTCCACGGACAAAACAAAAAAATATAATGACATTTAATTACTAACCCCGCTGTTGAATTGTTATACTAATTACCTCAATATAGACATTCTTCTTCGTAGTATCAATCCGATGGATTGGTTTGTAGCAACAAAATCTTGCATCTCGATCTCCACTCTTCTCGAACTTCTGCAACCCTCTTTAGATCAGCATAAGAGCTGCAACTCATGTCCTCGAACACTTGTTGCAAATACTCCCGTGTATGTCACCCTCAACTATCTCTTCTACAATATCGTGAAGAAGACCGTCTTGGCGCATGATGTGACCAATCCATCGGACTCGCCTTTCTGAGATGGTTCTTACTAGGTGACTATCTTCCTTGATTATGCTGAGAACCTCATTATTCGTAACGTGGTCCCTCCAGGAAATTCCGAGAATTCTTCCACCAAATAAGTCAAACAAAAAAAGGCTCTAAGAAAATTCGGTTTTCCGCCCGGGACACGTACAATGCTGTTTACCTCACAGCGTCCGGACGGAGACTGATGGCCGGTGGCAGTGAGAGTCACTGCACCTGAAAACTAAAACTAAAACTAAAACTATCCGTTAGTATGTAGTTAGTATAAACAGCAAAAACGCGCTCCAGGAAACGCTATTAACCATAAATGAAAGAAAACAATGCCCAAAAAGTGTTTTGCTTTATTTTTACATTTTTCGCGTAAAAACCAAGCGGGTCTATTTCAGTGCGACCTTGCCGCCATCTTATCAAACACCTGTTTCAATAAAACATTTGTTTTCCTTATTTGTCGTCAGATTAAATATTCGCTAATATGTGGCGATGCGTTCTTGCCAATCATAACAGCGTTCTGGAGCTTATGCAACTGATTAAGACCTCATAAATCATTTCGACAAATAAAATTAACGTTTTAAATTGATAGCCTTAAGTTTTTTTGTCATTATCATCATCATCGCAGTCGCACAATAATGACTCCCCCTGCCGAAGCATTCCCCACCGCTCGAGGTTGTCCTTTGTGCTACCAACTCCGGTTCTTAATCCGTTCAAGGATTTGTGTTAACAATCCAACACACACTGTTACTCCCCACTTTATATAATCTCATAGATGTCAGACACTTCTGCACTTGAGCATGGTTTCCCGACGACGCCGAAACATGTCGTGAATAAAAAAATGTGGAATTTAGCCAAAAAATACGAATCGAAAAAATTAAACTACCTTTTTTAGCGTTCAGTTTGACTCATGCCGGCAGGTATAGCTCAATGGTCAAAGCGTTTGCTTTGAAAGCCAAGGGTCGTGGGTTCGTTCCCCGAAGGAGATAAAAAAAAATGTTTTCTGAGCTCTAAAATACCCTCGGTTGGTGTGAATTTGATCCCTCACCTGTAAAATGGCAGTCATAACCTATTAATCAAAATTGGTGGCTGACAAAAGTCGTCCCGTGAAGACCACCCATTCATAGTAAATTCCTGTAATAATAAATGATGATGCATAAATATCGGGCTATAGTCTATGAGGTTGGCGGATCAACACTCCACATGCAGCGCTTAATAATATGTACTATTTTAAGCGTCATAGAATACCACAGATGAGACTTCAGAATCACTATTACCGTCTGTCTGTATTCTCATGTATGTGTTTACATAAAAAAAAAAATTGGTGGAGTCCCCTTGTGTGTGTGCAAACAAAATAAATTTAAAAAATATTGCGCAATGTCCACAAAAAATAGCGTGTCCAGTTCCAATTAGAGTACAAGCAATAGAGCACACAACTGAGAGATGTGGTCAGGTGTTTAGTTTACGTATTGTGAGCAAACATGTATCAAAGAACATCAATAGACCTATGAGTGACCTTTCAAATCAGGGACTACGTGATGTGTGGATGTGAAATGATGTGATTTTGAACATGCGAACACATACCGACGACAATATCACACTTGACCATTGAGCTATACCCGCTGGAAAACTGAGATGGAGACAAACATAACAAATATATAATTATTAATAATAATAGAAAAATCCTTAACAATCAATTACTTTCATCACATAGCCCGGTTCCTTAATACGTTTCCTATAAATTCGCTCCGTTCAACTGTTCCGTCTACAGATGTCTCTAACACTTCTCCTCTCCACTTATATTTGTAACCCTTAAACAGCTGTTCCCGTATATGGTTTAGTTTTTAGTAGCTCCTGACGATGGTGCCATGCCACCGAAACCGGTAAAGTGATTATTAATTCAAACTAAGTGGTTTCTTACAAAGTTTTACTTGTTTTTGTTCTTCAAATATAATTAAGGCGTGAGAGTACCCCTGATTTAGGTAATGAGATATGCTACATAGTCAATCATCCTATAACGTTTTTATATAATAGAATGATTTAACTCGATGGCCTGTACCAGTTCTAAGAGACGGTTAAACCTAAAACATCAACGTATAAGCGACTTTTATATGAAAAATCGCTGCATACTGCAAAATCAAAAAAGCATGCGTTACATGAGGGTTGTCTGTTTCTTCTTTAGATGTTTCTAGCGAGCCTGTTCCTGCGACAAATATGGCCCAGCTATCATGCCATCTTTTGTGTAGTCTAATTGCGAGTCATGCCCGAAGGTATCGTGTCACCTGCTATGCTCACCACTCTTTTAGAACATATATAGTATATGTTTCCCGACTACACCCAGGGCAGAAGCCCGAAGACTTAAATAAACGTTATCTATAGTATCTGACACACATTTCTGGGTTAATTGTTAATTTATTTTTTAAGGATACCGGATGATCAGCCCGTTGCATTCGATGCCTAGACAATTTGCTCTTAAGGAACGGTTCAACCTGATCAGCGACACGCTTTCACGCGTCCGTCTGCAAGAGTGCAGACGCAAGTAATGACTCCTAACTGATGTCTGGCATTTGCAGAATCCATTTTCCAACCTCACCATTTCTTTATCCATTTCCACGTATTTCGTGGTTAGCAACGTGTTACCAAAGAAGGCAATTCGAGACTCGCTGTAGTATACTAACTACGCAGCCTTAGACTGAGGTCTACTTGACATCAAACTGATGTACCTAGAATCACGGAAGGTCTTCAGCCACTCTCTAACAAGTAGCTTTTTGCGTGCGTCCAGTAACGGGTCTCCAAAAACAGGACGGGACAGGGAGGGTTTTCACCAAGCGAGGGCTCTAATGTTGTGCTATTTTCGCTAGACAAGTATTTGTAGAACGTTTTAATTTCATCTCCTTCTGGGATCGAACCCACGAACTTCGGTACGGCAAGCAAACTCTTTAGCACTACGATATACCCGCCGACAAACTGGACACGTTGTTTTTTGTGGACGTTTCCCAAGTGCGAGTGATGTATTGCCTGTATTGTGTGTTTAGTCTGAATGTCGCATCAGCTGTCAAGGCAAGACTAAGATGTCCTCTTCATACGGATCGAAGGTTTTTGTCGCTTGGCCCAAAGCCACGCGTCTCCGGACGTTTTAGAACAATTTGAAAATCAAAACCGCGACGCTTTTTTTTGTCGTTATTTAAATCGAGTCACATTTTTGACCGTCGATAATCGCACAACATTATGTTTATGTTTCCCATATACGTACTAAATCTAAAATATTCGGTCCCTACATATAGCTTGACAAAGCCGTCCCTGTACTTACGAGGGTTATCCGTAAAAAAAGGTTCCCAGTGATTTTTCACAGTGTAAAACATGTTTAATTCCATGAATGCGTACATTTTTGGAAAGTTCAGACTTTTACCTATCTTTCTACATAGTCGCCACTGCGGTCGATGCACTTTTGCATGCGGTATACGAGCTTTTGAATGCCCGAGTCAAAAAAATCTGCCGCCAAGCCACGCAGATACCTGAGAACCGCTTCTTCCATGCGTTTCACCCAGGTTTTTCTTCCTCATATTATAATTCTTATTAAAAAGAGATGAATGCTTAGCTATAGTCTATGACGTTGGTAGTTCAACATTACAGCGTTTAGGCATATGTAAAATGGTATTCCTCATAGAATCCACCGCCATCTGTCGGTATTTTCCTGTATGTGTTTACGTAAAAACGTGTTTCCGATACATTATTCGTTAGAGTATTAGACATTTTACACCAAAGGTAGAACAACCTTTCTGTTCTTCCCGACATTCATTTCAGACTCACTGCTAAATGCATAAATCCTGATCACTGGTCTACCCAGCTAATGACTGGGCATGGCGCTTTTAATGACAGATTATACACATTTAATTTAGTTTCGAACCCTAGTTGCCCCTGTGGCGCCCCCTTCCAGACCTCAGAGAACATTGTCTGGCACTGTCAGTTACAAGAGTTAGAAAGAAGGGTCCTTTTCGGTGCAATTCGAGGAAATTGGCATGCAAATTTTGTGGCCACTAAAAAAACCTACTCATTTACGATTTTCGCTCGTATTTTCCGTGAGAGAATCTATCGATTGGAATCTCTTTCGCGGGTTATTTCTCTTTATAACTTCTGTGCAGTGACAACGATTGTTCAGAGAGGACTCTCACTAGACTTCTCAGTTGCTAACTGATCATAATCTGAGTGAGCGCATCATCAAAGAGACTTACTTGTCCTCAATATTCTTGCCTTGCCTGAAATCATCAAGGCACCCATAACTTTAAGTAATTTACTGTGTATAGTTTCTGACGGCCCTGAGAAGAAAACCCGGAAGAATGACCAAAAGCCAGCTATAGTCTTCTTCGTAGTATCAATCCGGTGGATTGGTTTGCAGCAACAGAATCTTGCATCTCGATCTCCACTCCTCTTGGTCCTCCGCAACCCTCTTCAGCTCAGCATAAGAGCCACAACTCATGTCCTCGAACACCTGCTGCAAACACTCCCGTCTAGGGCGCCCTCTACAGTTTCTACCCTCAACCATCCCCTCCACAATGTCGTGAAGAAGACCATCGTGGCGCATGATGTGACCGATCCATCGGGCTCGCCTCTCTGAGATGGTTCTTACTAGGTGCCTATCTTCCTTGATTAGCTATAATAGGTAAGGCATATTTGGACATGTTTATCAAATAATGATCAGTTAGCCATTGATTATAATCTGAATGAGCGTGCCATCGAAGACACTTAATCGTCCCCCGCTGTGATGCTGGTGTGAGGCGGGTAAAGTCCAAATTATTCGTTCATTAGTGAGTGATTCAATGTTAGGTGATCTGTGGGCATGGTTGACCGTTGGTACAGCCGCTTGTTGTTTGGGTTCCATGACTGGCGTAAAATAATAATAATAAATAACTCTGCAGTGAGCAGTTATGGCTGATTTAATCCACTTTTTGGACTCTGTAACGGACACACCTCCAACGTGACGGACCGCGTCACTAGTGACGTCACACGATGATATTATTTTTGTCGTGTTCTCGATAGCGAACGAAATTATGTCGTTTCATATTGATAACGTCGACTGAACACAAAGAACTCGCTTCTACAAAATGCGATTGACAGAACAGAGTGGTCGCGTATAGGATGCGGGCGTTGTGTACAGAAATTTTATTTAATATTTATTTTTACGTTTTTTTATATACATTGTATGCGAATTCCGCAATGTCTTAAAACTAAGGCGTTTAACCAATGAATCCTCCCTGTATTAGCTTATGGCGCAGAGACGTGGAATCTAACAGCAAGTCTTACTCATAAAATAAAGGTCACCCAGCGTGCTATGGAGAGATACATCCTCGGAGTGTCGCTAAAAGATAGAATCCGAAACAAGGAAATACGCAGAAGAACTCAAGTAGTGGATGCTACCCAACGAATAGGCACACTCAAGTGGCAATGGGCAGGACATATCTGTCGAAGAGATGACGGTCGATGTGGAAGAAAAGTATTGGAATGGCACCCAAGAACTGGCAAACGAAGCATTGGCCCACCCCCTGCAAGATGTACTGACGACATAAGAAGAATAGCGGGAGTGACCTGGATGCGGAAGGCGGAGGATCGAGACTCATGCATGAGGCTTACGCTCAACAGTGGACGGATACAGGCCGATGATGGATTCGCCTTGATAATATTTTAAAACAAGAACATCGAGTTCAAAGATGACGCTAATATGTCATCTTTGAACTCGATGTGTCCGTCGACTGTTGAAAGCAGACCTCCCGCATGAGTCTCCATCCTTCTCGATCCTCCGCCCTCCGCATCCAGGCTACTCTTGCGATTCTTCTGATGTCATCACTTCATATTGCAGGAGATCCTTGAACGCTCTGTTAGCAAACAGTTCAACACTTTTCTTCCCCATCGATGTCGTCTCTTCAGCATATATGTCACATTGCCACTTGAGTGTGCCTATTCGTTGGGTAGCCTCCACTACATTAGTTCTTCTTCGGATGTCCTAGTTTCGGATGTTATCTTTTAAAAACACACCGAGCTAGGATATATCGATGGAACGTTGGGTTACTTATTTTATGGGAAAGACTGCTATTAGATTCCACTACTCTGCGCCTATAAGCCAAAAACTGGGAGGATGCGATACTTAAACTCCTGGGTGATCTTGGGTGGTGAGGGGCATCTATCGACTGCTATTAAAACTGCATTTTTAGCCTCTTACAACCAATTCCACTCCACCTGTACGTAGTGAGCCCTACATAGTCACGTCACATCAAGATAATAGTTATCATTCCCTGCGATGTGACTTGATGTACTGACAGAAGAAAAGAGGGCTGAGAGAGTTACCAAAATAGCTCTCTCAGCTTCAACTAGGTATGTTTTAAACCGGACATTAACTCGCTAAGCCGACTGGCAAGCGTGGCTTTTTAAGCCAACCACCTCACATGACAACACAACAAACTTATATAAATGATGTTTTATTTGTTGCAGCTGACACAGAGATGCAGTTGGTGGGCGGTGGTGGCGTAGGGGGCGGAGACTCAGGGGCAGGGGCAGCCGCCCAGCACTGTGCCATCTGTGGAGACCGCGCCACTGGCAAACACTACGGGGCGGCCTCCTGCGACGGCTGCAAGGGCTTCTTTAGGAGATCAGTCCGCAAGAACCACCTCTACACTTGCAGGTAAGCTTTAAAGCTATACTTCTTCTCGCGATGGGTACTCTCAACATCCACATGGCAAAAATGGTGTCACGTCCTATCGTTCACAGACAATTCGTTCAACGACTCATCGATAACGACGTGGGGCGTACTTGACGTCTGGTGCACGGGACATTTGGCGCACGACACAACTGGTGCTCTGGCTCTCTCGCTAACTTAACCTTACCTCATAGCCCGCGGAAATTCATAAGTCACCTTATTTTTTAAACAGCCTTCGTACAATCTGAATATCTTCTAAAAGCGGATAAATAAACACAAATCCTCCTGAAATACTTTCTTAAAATAACATAATTTACTAATTATTCCGTTTAAATAATTATTTATGCTAAATAATTGATTGATATCTAAAAAAATTAAAAATGATGGTAGACAGTACAACATAACCTAACCTGTTATGCAGATACTAGTAATTCGTTATAACTTTATGTTATAACTAATATTATAATCATTCTTAGCCGGCGGTCATAGCTCAATGGTCAAAGCGTTTGCTTTGCAAGCCAAAGGTCGTGGGCTCGATCCCCGACGGAAATTAAAAAAAATAAAAAATTAATTGATTTATGAGCTCTAAAATACCCCCCCGGTTGGTGTGAATGTGATTCATCACCCGTAAAATTCCAGTCATAGCCTATTAATTAAAATTGGTGGTAGACGAAAGTCATCCCGTGAATACCACTTATTCAAAGTGAATTCCTGTAATAATTGGAAGATGCGTGAATGTCGGGCTGTAGTCTATGACGCTGGCAGATCAACACTCGCTCACATTCTTAGCCGTCATAGAATTTCACAGATGAGACTTCAGAATCACTATCACCATCTGTCGGTATTCTCCTGTGTGTGCTTAGTATAAAAATAAAAAAATTATAAATCATGGTCACTTTTAAGTATGTATTGGCAAACTTGAGTCCCGTCTAGTATATATAATTGCAAATTCTAGTTTATTTCAAACGGAATTTTGCACAAATTGCCTTTTCTTGGAGCTGAATATCGATTAAATTGCTACCGACTGTGGTGGAGGGTCGATAGGTTAATGCTACCTCATATCTGACGACCTTGGCAGCTTATATTTTTTGTAGCTACATATCTAGGTCAGCGGTAGCCAAAGTGGTGGTCCGCGGTCCATCGGTTGTCCGCAAAAAAGAAAATTTCCCTGGAAATTGTATGCTTCATTTGTAAGGCGGAGGATCGAAGAGGATGGAGACTCATGCGGGAGGCCTACGTTCAACAGTGGACGGACACAGGCTGATGATGATGATGATTTGTATTTACTAAATCCTCAAAAATCTACCTGGAAAATTTGTGACTTGAAGATGCATTAAATCCAATCAATCTTATGAAACGTGAAGCTAAATGCATTGTGTTGGATATCCTTTTTTTTGACATTTATTTGTCAATTGATAAGCATCCGTATACAAAAGAGTAGATCATAGAAAAAGTATTCCTTCTATCCATAAAGGCGCGTATATTATTTTTAGTTTCGTCAAAGTCTGCATGCCCAATAAGTGTACTTGCTGAACTGCACTGGATGCTACCCGTCTCACACCCGCATCACATCGGAGGACAGCTAAGTCTCCTTGATGATGCGCTCATTCAAATTATGATCACTTAGAAATTGATAAGTCCAGTGGACAATTATGGCCACTGCACAGAAGTGCCAAAAGAAAGAACCCGTGAAAAAGATTATAATCGTATTCACAGGTTGTAAAAGAGATGGAGATGCAAGATACGAATAGATTCTCTCACCGAAAATACGATCGAAAATGTTAAATGCGTGTTTTTTTTTAGTGATGACAAAGTCTGCATGCCCAATAGGGCCGAGGAAATTTCCCCGAGCTGCATCTAAACCCCCTCTTTCTAACAAAAGGAACCAACAGTCCAAGAGAATGTGCTTTGTGGTCTGGAAGGGAGCAACTAGTGTTCAAAACTAAATAAAATGAGTATAATCTTTCATTAAAAGCGTCGTGCCTAGTTATTTGGCTAGACCAGTGATCAGGGATTATCCACTTAGCAGGAGAGCATAAACTATAGCACACCTTAGTTTCTTGGTGCCCTGGAACTATGCATACAATGTACTTGATGAAAGTCTGCAGAACTGACGCGGGATGAGGCGCCGACCATTGCTGCTGATAACTGTATAGATAAATGTGCCAGCATATGCTCCAGCTATGAAGCTCATATGATGTTGTTCTTGGTCGCTGGTTTGGGGAGTATTTCGGTAGAGACAGTCATAATATAATTTTATAAGATTAAAATAAGATAGTATTGACATCCTCCTCTCTCTCAAAAAGATGTTACTCCGTCGCGTGAGGGCATGATGAGGAGCAGGGCACGCTGTCAAACCCTTTCCGCCTCCGCTCTGTACATGTGTTTCTGATGGAAACACTTCACAGAGCACTACAAAAAGCTTAAATATTTAGCAAGTGGCTGAGGGCCTTCCCGATTCTTTGACGCAGCATACGGCTTGTCAACAAAACCTCAGACTAGAAGTTTCGACGTTAGTATGCTACATGCGTGTCTCGGGTTGCCTTCCTTGGTGATTTGTTGCCAGTCCGCTTAATTGCGTGTGTTTGGAAAAGTGGTAGTTATGTCAAGTCTTGTTTGGGGTGTGTCTGTACAAAATAGTTTCAAGAGGAGTATTGAACTCTTTGTGTCATGTCTGGTCAGGTGGTGGTTTCGAAATGTCGGCAAACTGTGGCGCAGAAGCGCTTGAAGGCTGTATAGTTTTTTCTACTGGCAACAAAGTCCGTGTATCTGACCGGCCCTGATACCGGGCGAACAACCTCAAGGAGCGCAACCCGAGCAGAGTGGTGCAGCGGGCAGTCCCAGAGGACGTGAGGTGCATCCTGGGGGATACCGCCGCCGCATGGACACTCTGCCGAGGGTATATTTGGGCAGCTTAGCCTGAAAAGGTGCGCCCTGAAAAATCCGTGACCGGTTAGAAACTGGCTGGTGTAGTAGTCCGGTACGAGCCACTTGGCGGTCAAGCGCTCGTTTGTGGAGGGGAAGTAGCGGCAAAGTATGTCGGTAGGGACAGTCAAGATTTCATAATATAATTTTACAAGATTAAAATAAGATAGTATTAACATCCTCCTCTCTCTCAAAAAGATGTTACTCCGTCGCGTGAGGGCATGATGAGGAGCAGGGCAGCAAACCAAAGACTTTTCAGAAGCACATTCACATATATTTACGTTAAAACTTTACAAGCTTCCGGCCAGACGGAATGACATGCCGCCGGCCGTAAGGCGACCTTCTCGCCCGTCAGGACACATCTGATCTCTCGTCGGCGCTTAGGCCGTCGCCCAGCGCTCAAGCGGCCATGTCTATAACTAACACCCGTGAGCGGACAAGCGAACATAAAATAAGAGATGAAAGATTGTATATTGAGGTTTTCGGTACCAGTCGGCAAGGGCTACATCGTGCTGATGTCAATATATTGTAAAGCTTGGCGTCATAACTGATTTAGGTTATGCTTATTTTCAAGGCGCTAGATTTGATTACTTGAAGGGGATAATAGATCAATGAAATATGTTGTTTTTTGCGCACCTGTAACGTCGTTAAAGTGTCTTGCGCGTGTTTGTCCTGGACCCGTGTGTCAAGGCTCTCGAGACTGCAGCCGGCCTGTGTCAGCTGTTCGCAATTAACCTGCAGTTCCAAGAAAATGCAATTATTCCAAGTAATTAGTGTTCTTGTGTTGTCGTCGGTTTTGTCCAGATTCTGAAGCATTCAACAGCTTATTTGTCATGACGTTAATGACGATGTTAAGCGTGGATTACACCAGGCTGCCTGGCATACGCTGCTTGTGTTGCTACGATACAGTAACACCATCCGCTGCTTTCCAGTGTAACACAGTCAGCGTTTACGAGCAGCCTGATGCAGTACCGGCTTTAAACTCTGCGGCGCCCTACGGAATTTTTTTCTTGGCGTCCCATTAGGTTAGGTTAGGGCCCTTTCCCACAGACGTCCAGTTTTGCAGGATCACGTTTAGTAGTATACGTGCTACTGTGGTAACATTCACATGAGCATTCGGTTTGCAGAATACCTCAAAAATTTGATCCGGACGAATGGATCCAATAAAAAACGGTATCCAGTTTAGTTACGTACATATAGTTTAATGGAAGTGTTTCAATTATCATCCTATTTACCATCCATGAGATTACGAAATGTGACTAATCTCGAATGTAGTTTTAGTTTCGGGTGAACCCAAAATCTTTTTTTTTGCATTGCTTTCGGCGGCGAAAGTACCAGTATAATATCAGAAATGTACTCACGTCCATTGCGTCTGAATTTTATTCTCCGACTGCCAATGCTATCCCGTAAAAAACGGGATGCAAACTTCTGTGTGTGAACACAGGTATGATTTTTCGGTATCCAATAAAAAACTGATCCTGAAAAACTGGACGTCCGTGGGAAAGGGCCCTTAGGTGGTAAATGTCCCGTGCACCAGACGTCCAGTGCGCCCCACGTCGTAACCGATGAGTCGTCGAACGAATTGTCTGGGGACGATAGGTCGTGACACCAACATATACAAGCTATACACGTACAGCTTAACAAATTACGACAATAGTTGCGAGCAACATTATCATCATCACGCAATTTGTATCGCAGTTTTAAGAATAAAACTGTTTATGTTTTTTCTTGACAGTGGGTATGCAAATACGCACTAATTACATGTTATATTATTGATCTGTTTCAATAATTATTTAATTTAATCCCGCAATGGAGGAATGGAATGTGTTCTTGCGAAAAAATTACTATAAATAATTGGCCGCATTTAAATAGGTAAATAATTATTGTTTTCTAAATATGTTCTTATAATGCATTGCTCAGAGTTGCCTTTAAAAGCATATTTTCTGGGACAACTAAATTGCCCCATTTAGTGTTTACGGGAATTCGGATTTTTCAACGCGAATTTGTTCAAAAATTTTGAAAAATTCCAACGAAAATTTTTACGAAAAAAAATCACAAATTTTAGACAGACGAATGGGTTTTTTTAATAATCTTTAATCTGGTAAATGTCTCGTTTTTTGTCAAATAAAAATCTGCTTCGTTGTTGCTGCTAATATTTTTATATGATGTTTTATCATTAAACATTACACCCGTGACCGGACATGTCCGAAATACCAATATGGCGACACATACATGTACGACAAGCAAACAGAAACAAGAGACGAAAGATTGTGTGTCGAGGTTTTCGGTACCAGTCAGCAAGGTCTATATCATGCTGATGTCAGTATGTATCATTACATCTACGCCAGCTTTCGTCAAACAGTCTATACCCGAGTAAGTTTTTACTATTTTATTAATGATAATAATTATTTATTTTGCAGATTCAGCCGCAACTGTGTGGTCGACAAAGATAAGAGAAACCAATGCCGGTATTGTCGCCTCAAGAAAATGCTTCAAGGCCGGGATGAAGAAAGAAGGTTAGTCCAAACACTCGTAAACTATTGGTTTTCATAAAACTAATAAATAAGTTTCACAATGAACTCTTCGTCACTACAATATCTTATTTCTCCGTGTCGTCATTCTCTCCTTCGTCATCTTATCAATAGATTTATCCCTATTATTGTCACTTGAGTGTGTCGATTTCTTGATAGTGTACGAATCTGTGCTTTTGAAATAAAAGTAAATTATTCTATAACGTTTTTTATAAGATTGGATTCATACCTAAGTGGTGGTACATGCTCCTAAGGCCTGAATCTTTTATTCCTAAAAGGTGGTTCATCGAATTACTGGGTGGCAGGAAGGATGCTGGAGCAGTTTACCAAGCAACAGAACTTGTTTTTGGTTCACAATTCGCATTTATTTTTATTATAGACTTTCTTTTCGTCCGACCAGTATGGCGTTCGCCATACCAGTCGAAAAGTTAACTGACAACTGCCGGATGCTCTATACATGCCCCCAGTAAAGTTGAGCCTAATCCTTAAGGACAATAAAAATGACCGGTCATCGGGAGCGTCATGCTCATAATCCGATCTTCTTAAAAATTATAGTGAATGCTTATTTGCAGCCGTCCAAATTGAGCGGGACAGGATCAGCTGTAGAAGACCGAGTTATGAGGAACCGGCGCAAGGGAACGGGCTGTCTGTCGTGTCTCTGCTCAACGCAGAGATGCTCTCAAGGAAAGCTGTGGACGCTCTTGAGGTAAACAAACTCTTCATATTACATCATCATCAACATTGCTATGCCTGCTCCTCTAACTTGAGCATTCACGAACTGCCGCCACAACAGTCTTCACCTCGTTCCATGTCTGTTCTGCTTCCCTAAGTGCATCCTATACATAGTTGCCAATGGACATCCAGGACGGTGCGAGCTCGGGGGCTTGAACGAAAGGCAGCTGTAGCTTATTCTCTTCTGCGACAAACTCAGTACATGTCCCAACCAGGTCCACCTTCGCCTCTTGACCGACTGTAATATGATCCGCTCTAGTATAGATGAATAAATCAAAGAACTAGGTAACTTGACATTCTCTGTCTATGATAATAAATAATGTTTGAAGTTTCCAGTTAATTTTGTCACACCTTTTTTTTACATAAGCACATACAGGAGAATACCGGCAGATGGTGATAGAGATGGTTAAATGTCATCTGTGGACTCTATGACGCTTACAATGTTACCAACGTCATATGCAGCACGACTTAATTTTTTACAGGAATTCACTATGAATACGTACAATTTGGGAATTAAATACAATACTTGATAATTAACAAATCATATTTGCTATTTTCATAATAAATAATTATATATTAATGAGGCATTCACAACAGGCAAGTATTCACAAGTTTTTAATTGTTATGAAATCAATTCTGCACTAAAAAATGTTGTGGAGACCCAATTTTTTTACATACATCACCAAATTAAGTCTAAACTCAAACCAGTTTCGTCTACATACAAGAACATTTAATTTACTTTCTACCGAATAAAAATATTAGTTTCTTTGCTTTAGTAATCATTAAATTTACGCACAAATGCTTACACCTACTGCCATCTATATTGTAAACTATTTAACATAAATTATGTAATTTAAAAAAAAATCTCTACTAACATATCTATATGTGTAGATTCTTTTGTAATGCATTTCTTTTAGGTATTTAAAAAAAATGATTTACATAGTTTTTAAAGAGATGGGGTGATTTATGATATCCAACTTTAGTTGCCATATTTGATTGTTGCTTTAACAGTTGAAATAATTAAATATTTTTATTGAATTAGCATATTTCTATATTGAATAGGTCGGTCCCGGACGGACGACCTAAGTTTGTCAATCTTTCATCTTGTGTGCTTCTCGAAATGTTCTTTAATTTGGAGACCTGCTTCTAATCCCTCTACCAAGCGTCCCGATAACGATCCTGACGAAGCGGAGTCGCTATGATAACAGTGACATCAACTATTTATACTTAATATTATGTTGAGTATTTTTATATGTATTTTCATTCCTCTTGCATAAAAGGTTCGATGTCAACGTTACACACAAGTCTGGTATCAGTACATTTAAAGGCTGTTACTATTAACATTTATCTATATAAAGCCTTGGAGGAGAGTTTCTTCATGGTATTGTTTGCCTCGTCTTTCTAATCGCTTGGTTTGCGCTTATCAGACGTCGCAGACCTTCCCCTACAACTGCACGGGTTTGCCGGTCCCGCAAGTGCGCCCGGCTGCAGACTGCGACCTGAGCGGCAAGCAGCTTGCTGACATCAACGACGTGTGCGAGTCCATGAAGCAGCAGCTGCTCATACTGGTGGAGTGGGCCAAGTTCATACCGGCCTTCACAGAACTGGAACTAGACGATCAGGTGAAAAAAAAATATTTATTCTATGGGATGTGAAGTAAACCCTTTTAGTTGTATGGTAAAAGCGTTGGATATCTTCCATCAACGATAGAGCAACATTCGTGGTTTTACTTGACATTAATTTTAGACTCACTGTTAAATGGATAAGCCCTGATCACCGGCCTATGCAGTTTACAACACAGTAGAGCTTGATTTGGGTATAGATATTATGTTTTTTAACATAAAAAAAATGTGATCAGGTGAATTAATCATTTAAACTATGGGACGTGAAATGAACCTTGCATCACTCCCCTTTTGGCCTTATGTCAAAAGGGTTGGGTATCTTCCATCAATGATAAAGAAACGTTCTTGTTTTTAGTTTGTATAAATTTTAGACTTACTGCTAAACGGATAATCCCTGATCACTGGTCTACCCAGCTGATAACTCAGTACAAGTTGTTTCGGGTTTTTTTTAAAGAAAAAAAATGGTTGTACATGGCACCCTGCAAATTGCGCACAAGGTTAGATCATACAAAGAGAAACAATTAAAAACATGGAGAAGTCTATTCCACGCTCTCGTTAAATACGCGCGTTATTTTAATGATATCCTTGATGTAGTTTAACAGCAAAGGACTGTAAAAACTAAGCAGAAGTTCAGGAAGTTGGTGCATTTAAAGCTAAATTTAGCATCTATTTAGCATATATTTAGCCTCTATTTTTGATATATATAATACTTACAAATATACATAATAAACATATTAAACAAAATAATCTTAAAATAGGACAATTAAAAACATATAAATTGTATTGAATTATTCAGGAATCGTCGGAAGTTACAGCCACAAGTTCATTTACAGTAAAATTGAGGAAAAAATATTGATTATTTGTATCTTATAAAAATAGGTGCTAAATACATGCTAAAAAGTTGCTAAAATCAAGCTTTAAATGCTCCAAAATGCTAAAATCCACAGTTTTACATGCTCTAAAACGTTAAAAATGAACAAATAGATGCCAAAAATACGAGTCTCTAATTATTAACACGTTCATCGCCGACACCGTTTTTGGTCTAGTGACGGAAAGTGTTTTTGTTATTTTGGTTGTTAGGGCCGCGTCGGACATTCTGAACAGCAGTTTGTATGGAGCGCTTGGCCGACAGCGCAAAATGAAAAGCCAAATTTATGTTTGGCCACTGGTGGCCGACGCGGCGTGATTGTGATGACTCAGTGTCGCCCACCGGTGGCTGACATGGCGATGAACGTGTTATTTACCAATTGTTTTATTTTTTTGATGCCGAATGTTACAGGTTGCATTACTGCGGGCGCACGCGGGAGAACACCTCCTGTTGGGATTGGCTCGCAGATCCATGCATCTGCAGGACGTGCTGCTCCTGGGCAACAACTGCATCATCACCAAGCACGCCGCCGGTAACTACCAAACCAAAGCCAAAAAATCGCAAACGAGTGTTGCCACTAACTCCGCAATATTTTATTTTCGACTAACTGGCGATATTGTTCTATTGTGTGGCTTGACTGAGCAATGATATTTGGATTGGATGCTTTTTTTTTCTTTTATGTAAGAACATACAAGAGAATACTGACAGATGGTGGTAGTGATGCTGAAGCCTCAACTGTGGATTCTATAACGCCTATCATGCTACATATGGTTAAGCGCTGTATGCGAAGTGTTGATCCGTCTACGTCATATGATGCCCGACATTCACGCATCATCCTTATTATTACAGGAATTTACTATGAACGGGTGGTCTTCGCGGGACGACTTTCGTCCACCACCAATTTTGATTAATATGCTATGACTGGCATTTTACGGGTGAGAGATCAGATTCCCACCAACCGGGTTATTTTACAGTTCAGAAATCTGATTAAAAATCTTTTTATTTTTTATCTCCTTCGGGGATTGAACCCACGACCTTTGGCTCGTCAAGCAAACGCTTCGACCATTAAGCTACACCCACCGGTAATATTTATAACAAAAATAATCAAGGACATTAATTCAAATAAATGAGTATTTTAGCTTCCATGCGTCTTAAAAAAGCCATAAGGTTTGCCATTACATTTGCGATTACACTAAAAAATTTGACATTTATTTATTTTTTTACTCCGATATTGTTTTATTGTGTGGCTTGACTGAGCAATGACATTCGGATTGGATGCTTGAAATAATTATAATTAAAATAATCAAGGATATAAGTTTCCATGCGTCTCACGAAAGCCAAAAAGTTTGCCATTTTAAGGGCCCTTTCCCATGGACGTCCAGTTTGCAGGATCACGTTTAGTAGTAAATATCCTCCTCTCTCAAAAAGGGGCGTTATTACGTCGCGGAGGGCAGGATGAGGAGCAGGTCAGTACACAAACACTTTCTTTTAGAAGCACAGATTATATTTACTTAAAAAACATTACAAGTTTGTGACCACGCGGGTTGACATGCCGCGTGGTCGCAATGCCACCTTGCCAAGACAAAGGGTGGGGACCGACTCACGTGTGGGCCCGCTGGAGCGAAGGATCTCTAAGGATGTTTATCACTAACACACCCGTGAGAGCGGACCTGTTCAAAAATGACAATATGACGGCACACCTAAATGCACGACAAGCGACCCGAAATAAGAGACGAAAGATCGTATATCGAGGTTTTTGATAACAGTAAGCGTGGACTACATAATGCTGATGTCATAGTATACATGCTACTATGTTAACACATTCACATGAGCATCATGTTATCATCATACTGCTAAACGTGATCCTGCAAAACTGGACGTCTGTGGGAAAGGGCCCTAAGGTGATTGTACTAGAAAATTCGCATTTATTCCATTCTTACTTCCAGCATTCATCTGCCAAACTTGTCCACCCCTTTCGATTACTTACTAACCTCACTTTTTTCTGCGCACAAATTGGTGTGTGTTTGTTTGTTTTTAAAATATCACTTATGACATTATAATATTTTAGTAATAACAATTCAATATAGTGGACTTTGGGTTTAGCCGTGTGTGGCGAATTTCTTCAATCCAATATTTCGACCGCCATTGCAGGGGTCTTCTTCAGGATTGATGACTGTTGGCCCTGAAGGATAGACGAAATATTGGATAGAGGAAATTCGCCACACACGACGGCTAAACCCAAAAGCCACAATATCGATGTTTCTTTTTTGTTAATTTAAGTCTACGATTTTTTTATACATATACAGTGGTACCTTGACATACGAGCGATTTTTTGCTTTGAAATACGAGCAAAATTTGAGATTCGAGCAATCGGCTTAGCAAGAAACACCCAGAAAAAGTTGCAACTGGTCGTGCATCGGAGCATTTAATGACCCTTTGAGATACAAGTAATTTGAGGTTGCGGAAAGAATTAAACTCGTATGTCTAGGTACCACTGTATTAGTTTATAAGGTGTTTTTTTGCATGCATATATATCTAACTGGGAAGATATCAATAATCATTTATATCAATATCATGTTTTTTTATTGAAACAATACAACTATTGTACACAGAAGTGTAAAGAATCCATAGGCACTTGTGAAATTCTTAGTAATATTAAATATACACAAAAAACACACATACATATTTCAATTCTTAGAACAAACAATAGGGAAAACATAACTTTTTTTATTTTTATGTAAACACATACACAGGAGAATACTGACAGATGGTGATAGTGATTCTGAAGTCTCATCTGTGGTATTCTATGACGCTTGCCGTAGTGCATATAGCTAAGCGCTGCATGTGGAGTGTTGATCCGCCAACATCATAGACTACAGCCCGAGATTTACACATTATCCTTATTATTACAGGAATGTACTATTAATGGGTGGTCTTCATGGGACGACTTTTGTCTACCACCAATTTTAATTAATAGTATATGATTGGCATTTTAGGGGTGAGGGATCAAATTCACACCAACCGAGGGTGTTTTAGAGCTCAGAAGTCAATTAAAAATACTTTTTTTTGTTTTTTAATCTCCGTCAGTGATCGAACCCACGACCTTTGGCTTGCAAAGCAAACGCTTTGACCATTGACCTATACCCGTCGGCTATATTATGCCCCGAATATTTGTAGGTGTTCAATGATGTAATAAAATAATTATAAATAAATAATATTTTAATAATAAACATTTATTTATTTACTTTGTTTTTACATGGATCACTTAAGATATGGTCTCTGTTTAGGAGACTACAGTTTCGACTATCTCGTAGCCTTCCTCAATCCATCACTTGTCAAGAGACAACTAAGCTTCATAGCACTTCATAAGTATTCAAACACATTTTATGTAGGTGAGGGGGTAGGGGTGTGTCTATCAGGGAGTGATTAGAGAGGGAGACAGATAGCGTTGCAAGGATGAAGAAAAAAATGATTTACGTAATTTAAATCAAGTTTGTTGAATGCCAATCTTTAAGTTATTAAGTCTACCTTAACCAATCTTTGTCATGCCATATTGGCGCTATCATTTGCATATTTCATCTGTTGTATGCGTACGTCTCTGCATTGAGTTATTGGTCGCCATTCCATAACTTTTCTTCCCTAAAATTGTGTAGAGATAGTACTTGGATGCGTGACAGCCTAAGAACAATGTGTCTTTGGTTAGGTTAAGTCACCTCTTAGGAACAAATAGTTAAGGACTCCTCAGTGGTGGGCTAATCACCTGATATTCTTATTAAAGCTGATTTATAAATACTTGAATATGCCTCGGATAATTTGGTTTTAATGCCAATTTCAAATACTTCAAAAGGGTACGTACCCAAAAAAGTCACGAAATCATTCATTTCGATCATCTTTATCATCATTGGAGAAATGGAATATTTTAATTTAAAAATTCACATTTTTATTTATTTATTTTTGTCGCCTTTTACAAGTTCTTGGCACTAAAACAACCGGTGTGTTGCTGTGAACATTTTTTTTAAAACCTATTCTATTCACTTACAGTTTGTCACCACAGAGGGAACACAATGAAATTGAGACAAGTTTAATATATAATATTGGAAATATAAAAAGGTCTTAAATGCCATTAGAATTTTACTGGGGTACTACAAGCAAAAAAAAACAGTTTTTTTGTATTAGCATTTATAACCTTTTTACTTCCGATATTTAATTTCTTATTTTAAAAATGGAATATTTGTTAATTGTTTTAAATGATAATAGTCTCCATTTGTTGTGTTGCCCTCTATCATTATCACATTTGCTTATGGTTCAGGTTAACAATTTGTGTAAAATAACGGATATTGGAATGTTTCTGCTTTGAATTGAGTACCTACTTTATAAATGAACAATTTGGTGGAAATAAACAATTCGTCAAATCTTTAGAAAATAAGAACACACAGGATGTGTTTTGGAGAATTTGAATGACAATGATTCAGGAGTGGTGTATTGTAAAATTGACAATAAATACAAAAGGAATAATTCATAAAATCAACTGTTTTTGTAACCTAAAATGTTTCACTTTTAACTTGCTATATACTTATGCAGATTCTTAAAATTAGGACTGTGTTGCTTTGTTATTCTTTAGTTAGTTTAGTTAGTTAGTTTAGTTAGTATATTTGACACTCAGATCAGCTAGAGCAAATAGAAGCACCCTGCAGGTGACGGGAGGTGGTCCTAGCACGGTCTTTGGCAATCGTGCTTTCAGCTACGCGACACCAATGGCCTGGAACTCGCTACCGGAAAGCATAAGAGAGCTTAAAGCGGAGGCATCCTTCAGAAGCAGACTCAAGTCCCACCTTTTTACTTGGAGAGGCAAAGAAGCGCTTTTGGAATGATCATTCGGTCATAAAAGAGCGCTGTACAAATACTAATATAATCATAATAATAATATTAAAAACCGTAATATTTCGAATGTATGTACTAAAGCACAAAGCAGAATATTTCCAAAATCCTTTTATGATTAAGTATTGTTTACAAAATAAAATATTTAAAAAAAAAAAAACATGATTTTTAAAAACATAAAAAGTAAGGTTAAGTTGTCCCAGTGTGGCGTTGTGTTGTAACGTGTGTGGACACGCAGTGGCCATGTGTGTTCCAGCGGATGCGCGCGTGGCCCCCGACCTGGACATCAGCCTGGTGGGCATCCGCATCATGGACGAGCTCGTCAAACCCATGACCGAGGTGCAGATCGACGACACCGAGTTTGCCTGCCTGAAGGCCATCGTGTTCTTTGACCCAAGTGAGAATGATTTCCTTTTATTTTTTACCATATCCGCATATTTGAAGCACATTGACACCGCAATTTCACCGTTTTTACAATTCTGTAAACTCAGATTGACTATGCTTTGTCCCAGAATATATGTATACCCGGAGATCCACATGGGAAATGATATCAGCTTGATATAGCTCCTTTAGGATGATGCCGTAAAGCCTAGAAAAATGATCTTTTATCTCTTATTTATGATCGCTCGCCTGTCATGCATATCTAATAATGTTAGTTTTAGTTATATAATAATACATGGTGTTTGCATACGCCATTTTATTTGTTATGACAGTTGCTCCATTTCATGTTGGGCCACTGTCATGTTTAATTCACTTTTTCTGCCGCGACAGTTGGCAACGCTAGATGTCAGCGCGCTAGTCAGTTAACAGCTCGCTCGCGACCGTGATCACGACGAAAAAGCAAGTGCTTGAGAAATAAACGCGAAATGTGAAACGAAAACAAGTTCTTTGTATTATCAACCTGCTCCTGCATCTTGTCACACAGTAATTCGATAACCAACTTTGAGAGGAGGATATCAGAACATAGATGGTTTCAGGGCAAAAGCTTGCGAACTTGCATAGACTACAACTGTAATACCAAAGAAATATTTGGATGTTCAAATGGATGACATAACTGCGATAAAATGCGGTAAAACACAAAAATAAGCGGAAAAAAACATAAACATAAGGAAAGCAAAGAAAAAAAAATGAATAACACTTATTAACCCTTTCGTTACAGCTCGGTGGAATACAAATTATACTGTCAATACGGCGTGAATTTTTCAAACCATTTTTTTTGCTTAAACTAGTATTTGAAGCATAAATGTACTTATCTGATCTATTTTCATGTGTCATATTGGTTCTTGTATCCTTAAGCTATCAGATGATGCATAAAAAACTATTATATTTAACAAACGTTCATTACGTAACTCCATACATGTGGTGACATTGATACATGTGGTTTACAGAAAAATCACTCCCCTGACGAAACCTAACGACATTTAAAGAATACATGTAGGTTGATAAAGGGAATGACTGCACTTCCAATTTCCTACCGTAGATGTCACAATGAAGACTTAAAGTAGCAAAACGATATATTCACCGATGTTCAGCATGTGCTGAAAAGAGTTAAAGTTCATTCAGATTCAGCAAAACAATGCCATCAGCACAACATCCATTTGATGAACAGTTTGTCTGGCTGCGATCGGTTTTTAAGCGAAACGAATAGAATTTCGGACACTATTGCTGATGTTATTATCCTCTTGATTTCAGATGCTAAAGGCTTGTCTCAGCCGCAGCGCATCAAGCAGCTGCGCCACCAGATCCAGATCAACCTGGAGGACTACATCAGCGACCGGCAGTACGACCAGCGCGGGCGCTTCGGGGACATCTTGCTAACACTCCCAGCGCTGCAGAGCATCACCTGGCAGATGATCGAGCAGATACAGTTCGCCAAGCTGTTCGGGGTGGCTCACATCGACAGCCTGCTGCAGGAGATGCTCCTAGGAGGTTCGCCACTTTTGAGTAATACCACTTTTGAATTTTCCCTAGTTTTTAATTAGTATTAACTAAACTTAAAACAATATAATACATAAGAGTATTGATATTGTGGCTTTTGGGTTAAGCCGTGTTTGGAACTTCCTTCAACCAATATTTCGACCGCCATTGCAGGGGTCTTCTTCAGGATTGATAATTTATTTAGTTTTGAGTTTGTTTATTCAGATTATATATTGACATCTACTCGATGTGGCTCCTTCAAGCTCATACCAAAAGACCGCGACAAATGATCTGTTGTCTATGCTTCGCTCACTGGATACCTAAGTGAACGGCTATTTTTGGGGCTGGCCACACAGAATCGCACCCCCACCACAATGCCAGGCAGTCAGGGGGAGGAATCGAAGCGCTCGGTCACTTCCGTCCCGGCCTTCAAGAGATACGCTCGTTCCCGCTGACCGTACCACCGCCGCACAGCATCGCCATCTTGGAATCATGGGTAACACGTGGCGGGAACCCTGGCAAGCTTACTGATCCATCCTCCACAGTTTGACCCTCTAGATACGGTCCGTATTTAGAGCCGTGTCATATTTATATTTATTTATTTTATGAACCAACTCAAAACTACATAAATTATCAATCCTGAAGAAGACCCCCGCAACGGCGTTCGAAATATTGGTTGAAAGAAGTTCACACACGGCTAAACCCAAAAGCCACAATTTCAAATCTGGCCGTGAAAACCTAAGAAGTTATTTAATAGTATTGATGTGTAATATTTCTGTCAATTTATCGCCGCAATTGTCGATGAGGGCAAAGTTGAGTTTGTGGGGCAAAGGAGATATCTACTCACGTTTTGCTAGTCCTTTTTACTAAGACATAAACGACTTCACCTCGCCGGGATCGTTATTAGGACGCTTGGTGGACGTATGACAGTATGTACAGACTTTAATACAAGAACATTGAGATATATTCAAGTTAAAAATTGTCAAACTGTGGTATTCGGATCAGGCCACAGACAATCAACAATACAAAACATTCCAATTTGAGCTACGCTGACAGAAAAAGAGATTCACAGATGTTTGTATAGTGGCAAATTTTCAATAGTTAAGTTATCATGTGATTCATATCATGACATGCTATGATCCTCATTCTTTACCGCCTTACACCTTGATAAATAGATTGATGAAGACCATTCCTTTTGTGAATTGCTCATGACTGAGAATCGTGGTACACGAGTAGCAACTGAAGTTTGTTTTAATATTGAACCTGCCTGATCCTGTGCATGGTTTGTTTACTTGGTTAAAAAATCAGGACACATTAATTTAGTTTATCTTTTTTTATTTAAACACATACAGGAAAATACCGACAGATGGTGATAGTGATTCTGATGTCTTTTCACAAGAATTTACTATGTTACTATGAATGGTTGGTCTTTACGGGATGACTTTCGTCTACCACCAAACTGAAGAAAGTCATCCAGTGAAGACCACCCATTTATAGTGAATTCCTGTTATTATAAGAATGATGCGTGAATCTCGGGCTGTAGTCTATGACATTGGTGGATCAACACTCCACATGCAGCCCTTAGCCATATGCACCGTGGTAAGCGTCATAGAATTCCACAGATGAGACTTCAGAATTACTGTCACCAACTGTCAAGATTCTTCTGTATGCGTTTACACAAAAGAAAAAAAAAACTTATGCTCGTTTTGTCTTTATGGTTTTATCAATTTCATTGTAGTACAGTGAGCGGCAAAAAAAACTGACGGTTTTAAATCAAAACAACGACAAAAAACCGTCAACTTTTTTGCCGCTCCCTTTATCAATCATTTAATGTGGAATTTTCTACGAAGTTTATTTTTTAGGTATTTATTATTTTTGGATTTGTATTACAATGGCATGGGATGTTTCAGGTGCAACGTCCGAAGTCAACACGTCCGGGAACACCGGAGACTCGACAACCTCTCCCGGCGCTACAGTCATGGGTAACGGTACCGTCAACCACAACAACAACAACACCATGGGGGACGCGTCGTCTCCCATGGACGCCTACCCGACCCACCCTTCCCCCGCCTCGGGATCGCTGTCTTCCCCGGCGTACATGCCGCCCTCCCCGCCCGGCATGCAGATGAACATGTCCCCGGGAGCGTACAGCATGATGTTCAAACAAGAACCGGAAACCATCATCTAAATTCACTACAGCGATTTTTTACAATTAGACTTTAATAAGTAAATCTAAATGGTCACTGCAACGTGCAGTCACACAGTTCTGTTATCTGTTATTATCCTTGCCTCATCACTATGTATGCTCTCCTAACTGGAGCTTATGGACAACACAAGCCACCGCCAAAAAGCTCTGTCAGTCTCTTTGGTTCTCACCTAATCCAATATCAGCTCTGACTCTGGCGAGTACATTTTATGTATAGAACGGTGAGAGCCTGGGAGCTTGATGAAAAGACAGCTGTATTTAATGTTTTTCTGCAGCATCTTCAGTACATGCCCCAGTCAGATCCACATTCGCTTTTCCGCTCTCTCACTTCGTCATTCCTCACAAAGTCAAAATATTGTACTCCCAATATTCTACGCAGACATTGTTTTAGAAACCCATTATACAGCTGCATTGGCTCTTGGTGAGATGCCAAGTGTCACAGCCTTTAAGGAAAATGGGAACACTGGCTGAGAGGAAGTGGCTGTAATATCCGGAGCCATTTTTTGGTATTATTTAATCACCATTTGCGAGGCTTGAACTGTTTGACTAGAATTAACTAAGAGAACTTATAAGTGGCATGCAACACAAAAGAACAGACATTTTGTCCCTTTTTTGTGTGATGCCGTTGTGAAGTGATAAAAGTCAAGTCCTGCTTATTTTTACAATTATTTCCTGTATTATATATTCAACTAATTGTATCATTCTCCATCTTGTTTTATTTTTTATTTTCGTGTGAAAAATAATTAAGGCGACGTGTTGGAATTGAATCCACAGCTCTAAATGTCCCAAGGAATTATTTCTTACGAACTAAAGCTAAAAATCTTCGAATAAGCTATTATTGATACACTACCTGATGTTTGATTGAGCTTAAATTTATCATAAGTTAGCATGTGTTTTTAAAATGTTTAATTTATGATTAATGTATCTTCCTAAAATGGAACAAATCGATTTATTGATTTATTTTCTTTCTGGGATTGGCCATTCATTTAGTTACAAATGTAAAATTATAACGTTGAGTCTGCATAATGGAATATTTAAGTGATATATTATTATGTTTGGGTCATTAAAAGAGTTTTTTTAAACTTACATATTGTAATCATTAGTTGGATATAAATCTGACATTGTAAATAAAAAATGTGTATAATAATCTTGACTGTGTCAAAAAATAAAATGACCAAATCTATATCCAAATTATAATGTTATTCTGCATAAATAATATTTTTATAGACAACTATTTAATCTTTACAATATTATTAACCTGTTCGCATCGGTACCCGATATATGCTGTGTAATTTGTGTGTATATTCCACCGAGCCGTAATGAAAAGGTTAAAATGTAATGACTTGCCTATACAGTGGTACCTTGACATACGAGTGCCCCAACATACGAGTTTTTTTGAGATACGAGCGATTTTTTGCTTTGAAATACAAGCAAAATTTGAGACACGAGCAATCGGCTTAGCGGGTAGGCCGGTTGCACACGAACCGGGCGTCGGCGTGAATCCCGGCCGGGTCAGAGAATCAGTTATCAGTGCGCTCACTCTTCAAGTTTAGCCTCGTTGATAGTCCAGACTGCCCATGCGTACGCCCTTTGAACACGTTCTGTGGCATTGTCCAATATTAGATTTAGCGAGGCAAAGGCTCCTTAGCGTAATCCAACAGAAGTCTGGACCCGGTTGGATATATCGATCTCATATCGGAGCCCAACTACCATGCATTTTCTGTATTCGCGGCGACCTTCGGCGAAGAAGTCTAAAAGTCCAAATTTTAACGTCTCAACTACTAACTTTTACACCCATGTGTGGTGTTGCTCACCAAAACCAGTTACTTGTATAACGAGAATGTACTCTGAAAACAATGCCTTGGTAAGTGCTCCCAAGGAGCGCAGGTACAAGGCGACCGGCCCGGGGGCCTAAGGCCCCAAAAAAAAGTGTGCGCTCGCTGTCAAAGTATCTTTGATAAGTTGTGCTCGCGTTTTGTGACTTTTGTACAATTTGCTTTGAAATACGAGCAAGGTTGCGGAGCGAATTAAACTCGTATGTCGAGGTACCACTGTGTTATATTTGTTTTAGGCGAAATGAAAAAAAGACCATAGATATTTACATTTCATTTATTTTATGAAATTCCACCAAGAATTAGCCATCGATAAAATATAAAAAAGATATTTAAATTATTTATAGAAATTATATTCATGGTGTACATTTGATTTTATTTTTTACTAGCGTGTACCCGGCATGCGTTGCAATGCCACTTAAAAAAAAGAAACCGCGAGTTTTTATGGAAGCGCCTCGTCGGGAGCCTCTCGTCTTCCGATTGGATATGTTGGACTTGAGGCGTGACCGGAGCCAATTAGAAACAATCAACTTAGGTTATGTTGTTCTTACCTAAATTTGACAGTGGCGCCCGTATGTGTTTTTATTTATTGGAGTGCTTTTGGATACACAATGTTTTTTTTGTTTTTCAGCCATCATTTACAGCTGCATCGTGTAAATGAATAAACCCTTCGGAACGCAACTTGGTTTGATTTAATCAAATGTAGAGGAGTCTTTCAGTTTCTATTTTCGCGTACATGTATTGATGGAACAAATGTCGACCTTTTAGGATATGATTTTCAGCGTTTTCACGAATCATCAATCGATATGAATAGTAATTCATGGCACTGACTTTCTTAGTCGTTTCCTCATCTGTTTGCGGATTTCTCAACGGGATGTTGAAATGGTATCCGTCTTCTCCTTGCCAAAATAAAATCGGATATTGCAATCCATCGTACGATCGATGCGTTTCTGAGACTTGCTGAACATGACCATTTGTACGATGAAGAATGATTTACGTTCGGCAGTGGTAGTGAGAAGAATTGTACTTTCGTATGTTTGTCAAGAAATGTTTTGATTCACTTGTATCACCCGATGCCAACGTTAATAAAGGTTCGAATGGTGAATGTTATTCTGGCAATTTCAATTTTCCACTCGCGCAACACATTCCTAGTGTTTCATTTTTAAATTTAAAGGCACTACAATACAAGCATAATTTATCAATTTTTCCAATAACAATACTTGGGTGCAGACTGTAATCATAATTAGGATCGTAATGGAAAGCACTATGATTTAAATCAGCATGCAGAGTACGTCTGGTATGATCTACGCGTACTCGATCTGTTTCCAATCTTGCTTCCCGCTGCTCATCTGTTTCAGATGAACGGGTTTGAGCAGTGTGTATTCGATCTGTTTCCAATCTTGCTCTCCTTTGCTCAACTGCTTCTGAAGCTCGAGATGCCCTTTTTATTCGTGCTTGAGTTGTACTCTTGACCTATTGCTTTTCGTTTGGGTGGCATAATTGATATCACAGTGAATGTTACGTTTTGAAATTCACTTTTGAAAAATAAAAATAAATTGATTGATATAATACTAACATTAAGGTTATCAACTGAAAATATTTGGTGAAATAATTATAATTTTAAAATTAATTTTAATTAAAAAAATATAATACCTAGTATTTCATAATATCTTTTTAAATTGAAAGCAAAAAAATTATTATTGTATAATGAGTTATAAACATTAAAACTAATCACATACCAATTAATTATTGAAATAACCTTTTTCAATTGTTGTACCCGCACACATATACAACCTATAAATATGTGTGTACTAATATAGGATCTTGTCCATACCTATATAACTAAAATCTTCAGGAAGGCCGAAACATGTAAACATTAAAATAAATTGTGAATCAAAACTAAATATTATTAATTTATTAATTTTTTACTCAAAATTAATTATAAAATTATGATATAATACTATCCGAAGCGGACCAGCAATTGGAATTCCAAAATTAACTCTTTCTACTGTATATCACACACAATTAATACGTAATATTTATTTTAATTCGATAAACAAAAAAGTCGTCAAAAATTCAAATATTGAAATAGTTTATTCGAAAATCGATTTTTGTTTCAAAATATTCAGTACCTTACGTTAGTACCTACTTAAAATACCTACTTAAAATAACTTCAGGTCAGTGAATTTTTGTTTACGGCGTTGCTAAGGAAACACAATGTTCTAAATTGGCCGTTCTGTATTACAATAGTCTTGTATGAAAACATGTTTTACGTAAATATTCAATTAATTTTTGTAATTAAATCAAATTTTGAGTATCCTATCTTTTTCTTCTACTATCAGCAATAATTCTGACAAAGTATTATCGCAATCGGGTCAATGGTAACGGAATGCATCAACGACACACATACAGACAGACAGACAGACAGACATTGATTTTTATATATATACATTTATTTATTAGATTTCTTTTATTGTACAAAATATTTTGATGGTTACCAATTTATATATTCAATGAAATATTTATGTGAAATTTTGTTTTTTTTGAAATGTGGAAATTTTTCTAATGTTACCATGATGAAAAATTTTTTTTTTAATTTTCTCTTTTAAATAAAATACCTTCATTTCGTCTTTTAAAATATGTATATATATATATGAAATGATTTAATAATTAATAAAAATGCCTTTTGATATTAAATAATATTGTTGATAGCCTTATAAGTGCTGTGTTAAAATATTTATATTGTTCATGTAATTTTAAAACAATCTCAAGACTATTTGAATAATAAATGTATAAAAATAATGATGCATTAATTAAATGGTTTTGTATTTTAAAAAAAAACTGAAAAGGTGCTCATTTAATTTTGTAAGCATTGTTGAAAATTCCATTTCTAGCACAAATAAAGTAGGTAAATTTGAGAAAATTGATTATAAATATTATATTCTTCATTATTTTATCACTTTTTTTTTTAAATTGCAATATTGCTGAATGGAAAGAATGAAACTTAATTAATAATAAATAGTGTCAACAGATGGAGATATGGAGATATCATATAAATATATGAAAAGCAAATTTGTTTGATATAAAATTAAGGTATGTATTTCTTTGTTCAGTAACTAATTCAAGGTTTTGGCAGTAAGTTAAATCAATTGGCAGTGAATAAAATTGATCAGCAGTGGACTAATATATTGGCAGCATCCACTGTGTCAGTGTGAATGTGGTCAGTTATAAAATTAAATGTTAGTAATATTTTCAATTTGGTAAAATATAATGTATGTAAAATGTAATAAATTAAACTCGTATGTCGTGGTACCACTGTACTCATTTTATGGGTCAACATTTTTTTGTATGAAGCAATATACCAATGTAATATATTTACGATAATAATAGCAATAACTTGTCTTCCATTTACTGAAACAAAAATCACGCCTGTTATGTAATTGCAGTGCCTTTTACAATAATTTTTTAAATAAACTTAAAAATTATATTTAAAAAATATTGAAAAAAAATTTGATAGTAGTGATTTGTAAATATTTTGATAAACTATAAAATGTAAGTATTTTTCTACAATTTATTGCTCAATCATGTTTAGACTACAGTCCTATAACGCTCCTATAACATAGCCTTGACCATTTAATTCTAAGAGGCGATTCAACGCAAAATAACAGCACAGAAGCTACGATTCAGTAAAAAATATAGGCCGTATACAATAAATACGATTTTTTTTCGCTACAAATAAAAAAAAAAGTGCGTTATAGACGTTGACTTTACTAGTACTGAACACAGAACTGCTAAAATGCTCGTTGAGGCAGGATAAATGAGTGAAGAAAATTAAATTTGTGTTTGACTATACTGCGTATCTGAATTATATAGTATAAAATGTCTTGCAACAAAATAATAATGCTGTGTGTCATGTTGGCTGAATTTGTCTAGAAATACTAGCTTGATAATGTAAGATATTTTAATATTGATAATATCTGGCAGTGCCATTATGTTATTTCTTTGAATTTATTCTTAGCGTTATAGAATATTTTTATATTACGTAAACCCCACATGGATATTTTTAATATTAATCTTTTAATGGAGAGTATATATGTAAACTGTTATTTATTCTACGTAAATAATATACAAATTTGATATTCAATGTATAATGATATGAATCAATTCTTATGTTAATGTATTTAAGAACAATGTTTGACTTTTATATTGTTATATGTAATTAATATTATAAGACCTTTTTAAATATAATTGTAAAGTGATTTAAATATTGTCTATGGTTAATTAAAAAGAGTCTATTTCTATCTTTATCGTTATAGAACATTGTGGTTTATGTAAACACATACAAGAGAATACCACCAGATATTGATATAGAATCTGTTCTTGTGGAATATGATGCTTGCGTTTATGTTATTTGACTTACATTATGAATGCCATAATGTAGTCAAATAACAAGTAGTATCAAGTCAAATCAATAAATAATCAAGCGTTATCCATTTTTGTGCAGTGAATTGATTGTTTTCACATGATGACTTTCATCTCCCAATACATATTTTCTGTAGATAATATTCTTTGATTTTAAACCTTAGAATCACATTTTTATAGCAAAATAATAAAATATATCATTGAAGCATTTTGTGCCTTCATTTTGCCAGTTATAATCTATCGATTTAAGGTTAGTTTTATTGAATTTAAGTGTCTTACATTACAATGAAATATTTGGATGATTTTGTTATGTTATGTTAACTAATTATTTTGCTACAATTTATGTTATATTAATTATAATAATTATTGATTTCTTTGGATATTTGCATCAAAAATGGCTGGTAGGTGCAATAAACTATAAATGTTTTTATTATATAAAATTTATGTATTGTTACCAATCATGTAATTTAAGTGTTCCTTAATAACTAAAGCTAGTTGCATAATTTTTTCATTATTATTTTTAAAGGTATCCATTCTATAATTCATTAGTAATTTGTACATCGTTGTTATAGCAAGTTTTATATTTTTTAACTATTCCTAAATGACGGTCTATACAAGCAATACTGTGAGAAATCTAGGGAGCAATTTTAAAGAGAGAGAAATAAACGTTAATGTGTCTAACTTATGTCTGTATATGTGGGTTCCGCCGCATTTCGTTCTCAGACAATTCGTTCAACGACTCATCGGTAACGACGTGGAGTGCACGGACGTCTGGTGCACGAAACAGTTGGTGCATGGGACAACTGGTGCACTGGATGTCTCGCTAACCTAACCTAACCTATTTCTTTAATGGTTTCAGCATTCACTTTGAGATCCATTATAAATATTTATTTATTTACCTTGTTTTTACATGGATCACGTAAGATATGGTCCCTGTTTAGGTGACTACAGTTTCGTCATCACTCAAGAAACAATTGTTTGTCTCTTGACAGTGATGGATTGAGGAAGGCTACGAATAAGTAGAATCTGCAGTCTCCTAAACAGAGACAATATCGACGTTTATAAATAAATATTTACTAAGCTATTTCGTTAACGAGACCTATGGACTATCCTTTGATTAGGTTAGGTTAGTTTAGCGAGATGTCCAGTGCACCAGTTATTCCATGCACCAACTGTCCCGTGTACCAGACGTCCAGTGCGCCCCATGTTGTTACCGATTTATCGTCAAACGAATTTTCTGAGAACGGTAGGTCGTGACACCGTCTAGATATATCGCTTTCATTCCACCTAGGGACTTCACACCCATATTGTTGCTATATATTGTCAATAATATTGGTAATTAAAATGCAATTGCATGCAATATAGGAGTTTATATATACAGGTAGTAGCAAAAAGATCTGACGGTTATTAAATCAAAACATCAACGAAAACCGCCAGACCTCTTTGCCGCACTCCGTATTTTCCTACAGCAATATTTTAAAAAATGATATTCGGTTTTATTTAAATAAATATTTTTTTAAATCTTTAAGAATAAGGAAAGCTGTATTTCATTTAATATATGTTATTTTAATTTTAATCTTTATTTATTTTTAAAGAATAAATTACTCGAAACAATTGTCACGTCTGTGGTGTGTTTTGATGATATTTGAAATGTATAAGTTTGTACCATTTATAATAGGTATTGTGCGGCAATTTTTGCCGCTCCTGTGTTGATAGATATCGCCACATAAGCAACCTCTCAAACCATACTCTTGTGACCGATATATGCTCCTATTATAAAGAGTATATAAGTCAAAGCCATTTTTATTTCGAACTATCGATTACGATAACTGTAATTTTATATATTTTTTTGGTTATTTGAGACTAAACAAAGAATGTGGCAGCTTATATGAGTTGTTTGGCATCGCTTTGTGTTGGCCATACTCTCCGATTTGTAATATGAAGTAGTATTTCGTGTGTGTGTATACAGTTTAGAAAGTGGTGTCGAATTGTGCGACTGAACATAGAAATATGCTAAACTGTCTTCATTCCAAATAATTAGTTTTACTAATTTAAGGGTTATCGTTTCTTTGATTATAATTGTTTTTTTTTTGTACGCCAGCCACATATTTTAATATTATAGTACCTAATGTATCATTGCTCAAACTGTACGTGTCCAATACATGAATAAAATTACTTTATCAAAATATTTTTATTTTATTTTTAAATTAATAGTTTCGGAATGTGCAGGTGTAGTTTATGTGTTGTGATCTGTGGATTGCCGAGAATGAATCGTTATGCGTTCTAGGAAGAGATCACTGGAAATACTCCCAAACATTCCGAACGAGAAAGAAAAAAAATAATAACACGGTATAACGGAGAATTAAGCTTAATATTTTAACAGTTAAGATACTGCCTACCATACCTACCTATTATACTTACTGGCATTGCACAAAAAAAAAACTGCATTTCAATTGTATATAGCATGTAAGATTTTGCAGCCATTTAAATGATTTTCAAACATTTTTGAAAATAAAAAAAATATTAATAAAAATAAAATGACAGCTATCAAAATCGTTATTTATAGAGCTGTCTCTTTTTAAAGCACCAATCGTGAGATTGCTACTGCTTGTAAGTAACCCTTCTTTAAGATAACAAAAATATTACATAATTATTTTTAAGTAAATAAAATAATATGTTTTATTTTATAAATTTATTTGTTTACAATTATTACAATTTTAATGATACATATTATGCAGAATAGACGATCTAAAACTACTGGTTTTATATAGCTGCTTCCTGCACTCTAAATTACGGTAGAAGAAAATTACTTCAAATTATAAGTAATATTGAAATCAATCAGTCTTTATACTCGTAATTTCAAATCACTTAAATATCCTACAATTACAACTATTCATATAATATTCTAAGCAAATGATTATTTGATTTATAAAGCCATTAGCATTCTATATCAATTATTTAGAAAAAAATAACATTCAGTTTGTCAAAAATACTACAAAATAACTAAATTGTACACTTCATAACCTTTCAGCCAATTTCCATTGAAACTTATTTAAAAGATACGTTAAACACAATTTATCAATACTTTGTTCTTTCACATAGTTACTAAACAAATCACTTAAAGTTTTAAGAAGTTTTCTTAAGATTCGTTTTCATTTTCGACTTTTTCATTCTCGGCTTCTGGTTTAGCTGCTATAGCCTTGTTGGGAGCAGTAACAGTGAGGACTCCATCCGTAGAAAAATTAGACACCACATCTTCAGGAAGGTGTCCTTCAGGCAGTCTGTAAGTCCTCAAGAAATGCCTCGAAACGAATCCTTTCCCGTTGTCGTTAACCTCTTCTTCGTGCATTCCCTCAATGATGACGTTGCTATCGACAGTCTTCACGGTTATTTCCTCAGGACGAAAGTGTTTCAGATTCAATTTCAGAGCGAACGGTTCATTTTTGATTTTCCTCTCCACGACATTGTTATTGACGTCGTTCTCGAACCAAGGGTCGCTCCAAAGTATGGGACGAGGAAACGAAGACATTATTGCGTCCATTTGCTGCATCATCTTGAACTGCTGCTCGATTATGTTGCGAGAAGGACGTAGAGAACGCAACACCAACGGTATCAAAGACATGACGAAATTATGTCGAACTCGTAACGAGTAAATACTTTTTTCGATGCGATACTGACACACGTATATTTACGAATGAGTTTAAACTCGCGCTACTCGGCTTTTATAGGAAAACTGCTAGTGGCATCTGCGGGATTCTAGATAAGCTTCTGTACGCTTCTGGAAAACAAACCCTTCCCGAACTTCGAGAGCACATTCGAGAAATTTCTATTTTAAAGAATGTTTATAAAATATTTTATGTCGTATTATGATGTCGTTAATTTAATGTAAATATTAACTATTTGAGTGTGATTTAGATTAATATATATTTAAATAAATACATTTAAAGCGGATTGGAAAAAACTCTTACATCTCCATCGTAATTCGACGTTATTGTTACATATTTACTAAATTGTATTATAAGAAACGTTTTTAAGTATTTTTCTATTAATTATTAATTTAAATTAAAATAATTTATATTGATACCAGACATCAAGTGTGTGACGTTGCTTTCGAACTTATTATCAGTCGAATTTTGTTTTTCGTTTTTTTTGTGTTTTTTTTAGTTGTGTTCAATTGTTTTCCCAATGTTCTTCAGATTTTAAAAAAATACATAAATCTCAATATTATACATAAAATACGATACTATATTATTTCAAATGTTTTTGACGTAAAAATAATAAGTTTTAAAAAATATGAAGCTGATTTCATAAAATAATGCGATATTTAACCAAAAATAAAGATATTATGCGCATGTATAATATTTAAAAAATACGTTAACTAATAATATATTATTAATAACATTTGATCCTCAGTTAATCAGATTTTTATATATGATCGGGTAAATAGGCGTGGCTCAAACTCAAAAACTATAGCTGCCTTTGAAAAAACTTCAAGCCCCCGGCTTCTCAAACTCATAGAACCAGCAGAAAGTAATGTCCATTCATCGCCCTTTATGACGCTCAACATTGTTGACTGGACGCTATGTGTAAGAATGATGTGTACACCCAGTTTTTTAAGCGATTTTTTGGACGGCACTATAACTCTCTTTACGCGATAGTTTTATTTTTGGAACCGATTCATTGAAGTATATGAACATTGGTTTTTCGTAACGCGCCACTTTCGGGAGCCAATTGTCGCGTATAAATGGACGGGGTGTAACTGTGTAAGTGGTGGGACTTTACAAGTGTTTATCACAAAATAGTGGCTGAATTATTACATATTATACTCGAAATAGCGGTTCCAAAATAAAAATAATAGCTATCGATATTAAAACATGTTAAATAATACACCGCTTTATGCCTCTGTGCTCTCGTTGTGGCTGTCGGAAACAATGCATAACATGTACTCCCGGATGTACCGATTTAAGAAGAAGCAAAAATGATAAAATCTGATTTTACTTAATAATAACGAATAATATTAGCGATCATATGCTTCGGCTATAATGTTAATATGTAAGTTTAAAAATTACCTATATATAGATTATTGAAGATGGTCTTCAGGAAGGCCGAAACATGTAATCATTAAAATAAATTGTGAATCAAAACTAAATATTTTTAATTTATAAATTTTTTAATTAAAATTAATTCTAATATACATATATATATACAACAGTGGATCAAATAGAGAAGAAGAGGAATCTAGAAATTTCTAGTCGTACTAAACTATCGAAAGTTTATTATTTATATATATATATATATTTTATGGTTTCTCAAATTTTGAAAAAAAAATTAAATCAATTTAATTTAATATAAATCGTCCGACTAAAGATTTTTTAAATTGTTTTTATTTTTTTTCATTTTTTTAAATAAGTTTCAAAATTTATCGTTTTAAATAAAGGACGATTCATTAAGCAAAGGATCAGTAAAATTAGTATTTTTTAAAAATAAAACAATTTTGCATTAATTTTAAATAATTTATTAAAAAAAACTTAAATTACGATAATACAATTAAGATTATTGTGTGAATAACAACAAAACTTAGCAATAACACAGATTTCAATTATGTAAATTAATAATACATTTCGTAACATTTTGGAACGAAAGACTATTATTACAATGATGCGAAATCATTTGTAAATAACATTTTGTGTAAAAATAATAATTTAACCACATAACGATCTGGAATGTTTTTTTATGCATTTAAAAATAAATAATGTTTAATAAATCACACGAAGCAAAGACTACACTGATAATAAATTTCATAACTGCTTTATGGTTTCGCTGGTACATCTTTGACGGTCTTGTGCACTGGTCCAGTCATCTCTATAGAGATCGTCCTCTCCCCCGCCTCCAAAAGCTTCTTCTTGGGCGCCACGATGCTCAGCACTCCATCAGAAGAGAGGCTGGATTTAACGTCCTCGGCCTCGTGGCCTTCAGGCAGAGTGTACTTCCTTACAAAGTGCCGAGAGACTACGCCGTGCTCGTCTCGCTTCTCCTCGTGCTGACCCTCGACTACAATCTGACTCCCGACAGTCTTGATGGAGATCTCCGAGGGAGCGAAGTGCTGCACGTCCAGGGTCACGCTCCAGCTGTCTGCACCAACAGAAGGCTTCACGTCTGCATTGTTGTGGCGGTGGTGAAGACTCCTTCTGCAGCCGTTGTGAGGAGCAGCGAACATTTGGAAGACTGGCATCAAAATGTCATCCAAATCAACACCGAACTGTTGGTTGTGTGGCTTAACCATGAACATCTCCATTATTCTTTTTTTTAATTTCAATTGAAAATTTGTACGTTTTTGATTAGGAATTAAATCCCTTCAAATGCAATGTATGTCGGCTTAATTATTTGTCGCACAATTCAACACGATTTAATTCAGCTGTCGCAACTTTGACTTTTCAATTAAATATTATCAATATTTTGATATTCGATTGTTTGTTTGTACTTCACTCTCCTGAGCTTGAAATGACAGTGACCGCTGGAGGCGAGCGCGGGCTCTTATACATTACTGACATCTGTGGGGCGAGAGCGACACTTCCAGTATTAACGAGAAGTTTCCAGAACATCCCAGACGCAAACCTTATGCGTCAGCTGTTTATGGAATTTTTTTGTTTTGAAATATTGTGGGCAGCAGGTAAATATCCGATCTCGAATGTTTTTAAAGAATAGCTGAAATATTCACAGACTACTTATGGAATGTTCGAGATATTATTTTTTATCGTCATCATATTATATCAGGCCTCCTTAAACTATGGGTCGCGACCCCAAATGAAGTCGCGTAGCAAAATTCTGGGGTCGCGTGAAATTTTAATGTCAAATATTAAAATACATTTATCTCTCTTTTATATTTATATGGGGTCGCCAGGAAACTGGCAATCATAAATGGGGTCGTGAATGAAAAAAACTTTAAGAAGCCTGTATTATATCAATGGTAACAAAACAATTATTGTATCATATAACGCAATAACAAATGCGAGAGTTTCCAGAACAACCCAGACGCGAACCTTATATGCCTCATCTTGAATGTTTTTAAAGAATACCTAAAAATTCATAGTCTTTTATTAGAAAGACCACTTGTTGAATGTTCGGGATATTATTTTTAAGGCCGTCGATATATCAACGATAATGAAACAACTTTTGCATCACAATAATAATTATGATGCATTTATTATTTTGTTAACCCTTTATCTTACTGTTATCTGCGTATATTTTCTTTAAATATTATAAATATTTATCTCAATCAGATAGAAAAGTTTTTTTTATCTTAAAATATGTATTTGTAATATTGAACTTTTACTGGCTTTTAAAAAATATATATTATATACTTACCGGTCAAAAAATTATTCTTCGTTTATACGAAGTTTTGTTAGTAAAGGTTCGTATAATGAAACTGAGAAAATAAATTTGCATTTTGTCACGATATTTTTTATGAACATTGCAATAGAAGTTGCAACACAATGTTGGCATTAATTACAGTTAAAATTTATTTCTCTAGTTACTATATTATTAATAAAGATAATTTAAAAATATATTAATCCATAGCAATATTATGCATTTCTTATATATTCTTTCATATTCTTGTAAATGCGAGAATATTCCATATATCTCCGAATTATTTCATACATATTTGACAGACATTTCTATAATTCAAGTATTTGCAATATCATTTGTGCGCTATTTTCTACATCATAATTAAATATACATTTCGCTTAACATTATTTCATATTGATCATGAGAAATAAAATCATGTGAAATACACCTAAATAATTTTAATTTCTTCATTTTAACTGTAGTAAACTAATAATTATTATCACGCTGTCTCACCAAAAATTTCTATCGAATTTATATTAAATAATACATATAATAGTTTAATAATAAAAAAACTACAGATTACACGTAGTTACTACCGATTGGTGGTAGAACATTCTTGTATAAAAGAGAGCATAATATGTTCTGGAAGCTATATTGCGCGTAATTTTAACACCCAACCCCTTGTATTATAAAAAGGGAACGTAACGAATTCTCTGCCACTCGGACGCACCAGCGTTAGGAGAAGGTGCGTCCGAGGGCGATAAGTGAAGGAAAATACACTTGTATTCCCATTAAATTATTTCCGTCTGCCGATTATCATCGTTCAGTAGACTTAACTATTTTCCAATGTCCCTTATTTACGACGACATCAAGACGATTTGTTTATCTTAACCGACAATGTGGAATTCTGGAAATTGTTTCAACATTTGGTTCCGGAAAAAATAGGAACATTACTGAACAATCAATGTGGTTAATGTCTGAAGTGCTGTCTTCCATCGCGAACGGAGAGATGGAAGCCGAAATGTGCAGAAATCATATTTTTATATAACACTCGCAGATTTAAAAGTTACAATCTATGAAAGATCAAGGAGAATGGACAATTATCATCAACGTGTTTGTTTTGAACAAACAAGAATTGGCTGATGAAAATTCTGCTAAAAGGTCAGATATCAGAATAATATGTTTCTCGATAATATTTTATTTTCAGTCTGTTCGTGAAATAATAAATAAACCCTTCTTTTTTTCAGAATAACATTGTCCCAGACATACTTCGGCAGCAAATTATTGAATATTGACATCGCAGAACTGTCGGAAAATGAAAATAAAAAATAATCTAGTAATTCGAGAAGAGAAGAACGAAGAAAAGACTTTCTCAAGACATCGTAACTACATAATCGTATTTTATTTTAATAATTTTGAAATATTTAAATTTGACTTTTAAATTTAGGGATAATATTTTGTTTATTTTTAATTATTAATATTAATTATAATGTATAAGGCATTATTTTATAAGGGGCAATACATAATACGGATTTTATACACACATAGGTAAAGTTTTATTTTTAATAATAATCGATACGCCACTTGCTCATAAGAATTTTTCAATGTATACTTTAGGATCGGTACATAATTATGTGTTATTTTCTAAGTGTGTTCTCTGTTGATAGTGCTTATGTATTTTTTTAAATTAAGGTTTTAAGTGTCACTGCGTCTCCCAAATAAAGTTGAAAATCCAAGTAAATTGTTTTATTTCATTCGAACCTAAGTTTTATATAGAAATGATAAACCTAGCTTTTATAGTTTTTCAAACCACGAAACCTAGATCCGAGTGATAAATGTCGATGATCAGTGTAAGGCAGCGGTCGGGGAACTTTTTTAACCATTACCCCAAAATATTTTTGCGCAATCTGATATTGCCCCAAAATATTTCTGCGTAAGTCGATATTACCCCTTCCTCCCGTTTTGAAAAGAAGACCATGTATGTATATGAAAACAAACATTATTTATTGAATTAATTTACACGGAAAATAACAAAAAAGTTGCATGAAAATAGTAAGTTTTATGAAATGTCAAACTAGAAAAATTTCCTTATTACCCCAAAAAAAAATTTTTACCCCATTTGGGGTAATTACCCCGGTTCCCCGACCGCTGGTGTAAGGAGATTAGATATTTTTTATAGTCTAGGTCAGGCGTCTCCAAACTACGGCCCGAGGGCCATATCCGGCCCGCGGACAGATTTTGTCCGGCCCGCGGAGAGCTAGCATACTTGAAAACTCCTTTTAGAGAACATATCTTTTATAGCAAATTAAATTTAGTTTACTGAAGTATTGTAAATTTATGTTGAATAATTATTAATATGACATCTACTTTGATATGGTCATGGGCTAACTACTCGTAACATTGTTGTAGGCTTATTGTTATTGTTTTTGTGATAATTTGGATAAAGAAACGCAGAATTGTAATGAGTAAAGACATGTATAATATGGACAAAATTTAACTTATAATAACTAACAAATTATTGAAATGAATCCAACTAACATTTTATACATTTTAAATAAAAACATAACTTATAACAAGCATAATGACATATGAAATACTAATGAGATTTATGCAATTGAGATTTTCCACTTTTCCACGTTTTGGCCCTCGGAACTTGCTGGAGTGATCAGTATGGCCCCAAGTCTGGAAAGTTTGGAGACCCCTGGTCTAGGTTGGTGGACGTCGATATTTAACGGTGGAAAAGATTCATGCATTCAAATAGTTGAGGAAATTTATGTTTATAAGCTCGTCTTGTGCTTCTGCAATTAGTTTATTCAGAAGCTTTAATACAATTAATTATTTATAATTAAATACCTCTTAATTCTCCCGAAATTGTATTAGATGGTCATTATAGTGTGGTTTGAACTCGCTATTAACAAGTATTGTACAAGTACAATTAAACATGTTTTACGTAATATTGAAATAAAAAAAGTATGCAAAATCATTTAATAATTAAATAAAACGATCGTGGATGACTTTTATACTTTTTATTAGTTCAATCAATTAATTTTATATTAAACATAATTAACAAATACAAACACATATTACAAAACAATCGGTCTTCAAAATAATACTTTTCAACAATATTATTAAATCACTCTCTTCAGACAAACAAACACGAACGTTCAAAATCACAAGATATAAAAACATGTTTATGGTTTCGCTGGTATATCCTTGGTGGTCTTATGCGCTGGTCCAGTCATCTCAATGGAGATCGTCCTCTCCCCCGCCTCCAGAAGCTTCTTTTTGGGCGCCACGATGCTCAGCACTCCATCGGACGAGAGGCTGGACTTGACGTCCTCGGCCTCGTGGCCTTCAGGCAGCGAGTACTTCCTCACAAAGCGCCGAGAGACTACGCCGTGCTCGTCTTGCTTCTCCTCGTGCTGACCCTCGACTACAATCTGACTCCCGACAGTCTTGATGGAGATCTCCGAGGGAGCGAAGTGCTGCACGTCCAGGGTCACGCTCCAGCTGTCTGCACCAACAGAAGGCTTCACATCTGCGTTGTTGTGGCGGTGGTGACTCCTTCTGCAGCCGTTGTGAGGAGTAGCGAACATTTGGAAGAATGGCGTCCAAATTTCGTCCAAATCACCGAACTGTTGGTTGTGTGGCTTCACCATGAACATCTCCATTATTGTTGAATTTTTTATTTAAATTCAAAGTTTGTATATTCTTGATTAGGAATTAAATCGCTTAAAATGCAATAGAAATGGAATAGATTATTCGTTGCACAATTCAAAACAATTTAATTCAGTTGTCACAACGTTCACTATTCAAATAAATATTATAAATATTTTGGTATTCGATTGTTCTTACTTCAATCTTCCGAGTTTGAAAAAACAGTGACCGCTTGAGGCGAGCGCGGGCATACATTACTGACATCTGTGGGGCGAGAGCGAAACTTCCAGTAGATACGAGAAGTTTCCAGAACATCCCAGACGCAAACCTTTATCAGTCGCGAACTTATGTGTCAGCTATTTATGGAAATTTCTAGGTTTAAAAAATTGTCGGCGAGCAGGTAAAATATCTGATCTCGAACGTTTTTAAAGAATAACTGATTTATTCATAGACCAAGAAAGACTACTTATTGAATGTTCAAGATATAAAAAAATATCGCCATATTATATCAACGGTAAAAACACAACAATTATTGCATCATTTAACGCAATAACAAATATGATGCAATTATATATTTTTTTATAACCAGCTTACATTCCCATAATATTAAATAAAAAAAGTATTTTAGCTTTAAAAATATAGTTTTACTATTATTTGTAGTGGCTGTTCTGGTTTGTATTTTTTGTTAGATAAACAACAATAAAAAATTTGCTTTCACTCGAAGTCTTTGTTGTCCAGGTTCGAATAATGAAAATAAATAAATTAGGAAATATTTTTAGGGTATTGTTTTATGAATTTTATTGTACAATCAACGCCATATTGGCTTCATCACAAGGAAACTGTTTTTTTTATATTTACTATATTAATAATCGAGGGAATGGTAAACGTGTTTATTATTTAATATCTTATTAGCCATTTCTTACATACTAAATATGAGTATTCTTACATTTTCAGTAAATGCGAGCACCGTCCCAAGAATCGCCGATACATTAAATTATAAATACACTTCTGGAAACTTCTGGAAACTTCTGGAAACTTCTAGAATACATTCACCATTATGGTATAATAAAATGGTGATGGAATCATTATTTTTCTTATTAAATAATTTTATTAAGAATTAAAAAAAATTTGGCGTTATAAAATGAAAAACACATCTGATTTTTTTTAAGTGAAGTAATGGGAACATAATTTATAAGAATATTCATTCTCTTTTTGGATAAATTATTATTTGTGTTTTAAGCCAATTACCTTAGTATAATGATTATTTAAAAGTATCAAAAATATATTGTTTCTCGAATATATATGCTTATATTTATATGCTTTAATTCTGTTAACATATATTAATGAAGATTACACTTACATTCAAATATATTTAATATTTTGAGGAAATATTACGACTGTATACAAATTGGATTATAATATTTAGTTAAATTTTAGGAAACTACCTAAAACATTTGTGCCAAATCATTACTTTTTTCTACGTCATATTTAAATATATATTTCAAATAATATTTATTTAATTATTTACTAAAAAAATGTGTTAGTAATTACACGTAACTCCTAACCATCAGTAGTAGAAATTTCTAGCATAAAAGAGAGCAAATTATATTCTAGAAGCTTCTGTATTGCGCGTCATTTAAGCCCCCAACCCCTCATATTATAAAAAGGGAACCCGGCACATTCACTGCCACTCGGACGCACCAGCACTAGAAGGTGCGTCCGAGGGCAAAAAGTAAGGAACACTTCCTTATATTCCCAATTAATAATTTTCGTTTGGGGCTCTTGGGTGGTGATGCGCACCTACCGACTGCTATTAAAAGAGCAGTTTATAGCCTCTCACAACCAACTCCACTCCCACCTGTACGTGGTGAGCCCTACATAGTCATGTCACATCAAGATTGCGGTAACCAATCCCTTTGGCGATATGACGTGATGAACTGACGGGAGAAAGGAGGGCTGAGAGAGTTATCAAAAGAACTCTCCCAGCTTCAACTAGGCACGGTGTAAACCGGCCACAAACTCGCCAAGCCGCCTGGCAAGCGTGGCGTTTTAAGCCAACAACCCCGAATGAAAAAACACAACAAAAGATCCGGCCCCTAGTTCCCAGCAGCTTCGCTATTCCTGGCCACGGCAGCGGCCATGGTAACGGCGGGGCGGGGGGTGCTAAGAATCACTGGGTTACTGCAGGCTGCCACAGACGACTATTTATTGCTACCTACAACACGAGAACATTGAGACTAGATGAGAAAATCGTAGAACTGGAAGAGGAACTAGATAGAATCAAATGGAGCATCGTTGGGCTGGCCGAAGTTAGACGAGAAGGAGAAGGTCTGATTAAACTCAACTCAGGACATCTCTTATACTATAGAGAAGGGGATCAAACCTCTCAAGGTGGAGTTGGCTTCCTTATCAACAAGGAAATTGCCAACAACGTCACCGAAGTTAATAGTATATCCCCCCGAGTATCATACCTGACGCTTAAGTTATCGAACCGATACTCCTTACGAGTGGTGCAAGTATATGCCCCAACGTCTAGCCATACCGATGAAGAAGTAGAAGCTCTATATGAAGACATCGAAAAAGCCCTACAATACAATAAGACACATTACTGCATAGTTATGGGAGACTTTAATGCTAAGATTGGAAAGTGCTGTGGAAACGAGAAATTTATAGGACAATATGGAACCGGACTCCGAAATAACAGAGGACAGATGATGGTAAACTTTCTACATGCTAACAAAATGTTTTGCATGAACACATTTTTCAAGAAAAAACCAAAACGCAAATGGACCTGGAGAAGCCCGGATGGTAACATAAAGAACGAAATTGATTTTATTATGGCTAATAAGAAGAATATAGTCACTGATGTCTCAGCGATGCAATGCTTTAGTACCGGAAGTGACCACCGTCTCGTTCGAAGTACTGTGCACCTAGACATCAAACTGGAAAGGAAAAAGCTAATAAAACAAAGAGTTATACGTCCGTTAAATGTTCAGAGCAAGCTTGAGGAAACTTTTCAGCTTGAACTACAAAATCGATTCGCAGCACTGGAAGATAGTGATGACACCGACAACGTCAACAAACTTAACGAAAGAATCATTAATAGCATTAAAGAAACTGCCAAAAAGTCATAAAGCAGTGCAAAAAGAAAAAAGGGTCAAAATTCTCAGACAAAACGATAGCTCTTATGGACGAACGTCGTAAAAGCAGAAGCATCCAAGATTACAATACCCTGAACAAAAAAGTGAAAAAATCCATGAGATTTGACATTCGTCGTTCAAACACCGAGTATATCATGGAGATTGTTGCACAAGGCCGAGGGTCAAATGCATTTAGCAGACACACCTCTATAGGACAGGCCCAACTTTCCAAATTAAAGACACACGATGGGAAGATAACAACAAATCTTAATGATATACTGAAGGAAATAGAACATTTCTACGGGTTATTGTATTCATCTACGATGCCAGGTCCTAATGACAGATCTGCGGACGACAAGAGGGCTACTCTCACAAAGCACTGGTCTGAAGACATCCCAGATATAAGTATATTCGAAATTAAATCGGCCCTAAAACAACTTAAGAACAACAAAGCCCCTGGAGAAGACGGAATTACATCTGAGCTTCTGAAAGTAGGAGGAACCCCTCTGTTGAAAGAGCTTAAAAAACTATTCAACAAGGTAATAGAACATGGAGAAACCCCGGCGACATGGAGTACGAGTATTGTGATATTGTTCCACAAAAAGGGGATAAATCACTGCTCAAAAACTACCGACCCATTTCCCTTCTTTCCCATGTGTATAAAGTATTCTCCAGAATTTTAACAAACAGGCTGACGGGTCGATTTGATGAATTTCAACCTCGAGAGCAAGCTGGGTTTAGGAAAGGCTTTAGTACAATTGATCATATCCACACGCTAAGACAAATCATTCAGAAAACCGAAGAATATAATCAGCCACTCTGCCTCGCCTTTGTAGACTATGAAAAGGCATTTGACTCAATCGAGACTTGGGCAGTGCTAGATTCACTACAACGCTGCAAAATAGACTATCGGTATATAGAGATAATAAAATCTCTTTACAAATCTGCAACAATGATGGTCCAGCTCCATGATAGCACTAACAATATTTCTATAAACAAAGGTGTTAGACAAGGAGATGTTATATCTCCAAAACTCTTCACAAACGCCCTAGAAGATATTTTTAAACTGCTATCCTGGACAAAATGTGGAATAAATATTAACGGAGAGTACATTTCTCACCTCCGATTTGCAGATGACATAGTGCTAATAGCCGAATCACCCAACAAGCTCCAAGACATGCTCTACGACCTCAATGAAGCGTCGAACAAAATTGGTCTGAAAATGAACATGGATAAAACAAAAGCCATGATTAATAGTCATATTTCACAGACCTTTGATCCTATTTCCATTGGAGGAACAGAAATAGAGGTTGTAAACGACTATACCTATCTGGGACAAGTAATACAACTAGGGCGAAATAACTTCTCAAAAGAAATCGACAGGCGCATACAACTGGGATGGGCAGCATTTGGAAAACTAAAGTACATTTTTAAAGCGAAAATTCCGCAATGCCTTAAAACTAAGGCGTTTAACCAATGCATCCTCCCTGTATTAACTTATGGCGCAGAGACGTGGAATCTGACAGCAAGTCTTACCCATAAAATAAAAGTCACCCAGCGTGCTATGGAGAGATCCATGCTCGGAGTGTCGCTAAAAGATAGAATCCGAAACGAGGAAATACGCAGAAGAACTCAAGTAGTGGATGCTACCCAACGAATAGGCACACTCAAGTGGCAATGGGCAGGTCATATCGGTCGAAGAGACGACGGTCGATGGGGAAGAAAAGTATTGGAATGGCGCCCAAGAACTGGCAAACGAAGCATTGGCCGACCCCCTACAAGATGGACTGACGATATAAGAAGAATAGCGGGAGTGACCTGGATGCGGAAGGCGGAGGATCGAAGAGGATGGAGACTCATGCGGGAGGCCTACGTTCAACAGTGGACGGACACAGGCTGATGATGATGATGATGAATTTTCGTTTTCTGATTATCATCGACTTTTACCATTTTCCAATGTGCCTTACTTTCGACGATATTAAGACGATTTTTCTCTCTCTTAACCGACAATGTGGAATCCTGGAAATTATTTAAACACTGCTCCCGAAAATGAGAAGAACATCAGTGAATAATAAATGTTCATAATATGTAAAGTGTATCACGCCCGAAGAGTTGGAAGTCCAGTAATTTTAATGAAAATCCTTACAAATTTATGGATGTGAAGAAATCCATTTTGTCCTGCGTTATTCTATAACATCTACACACTTGATTTACAAGTGAAAATCGATAAAGCATTAAGAAGCACAATGATCGTCAACGTGTTTGTCTTGAACAAACAAGAATTAGATGATGAAATTCTGCTAAAAGGTTAGGTTTCAAATTACCATTTTCCACGATAATATTCAGTTTCCAGTTGGTTCGTGAAATAATGAATATGTCCTTTCTTTTTCAGAATAACATTGTCGCAGACAACCTGAGGCAGCGAACTTTTCGAATATCGCATCGCGAAGCTGCAAATAAATGCTTTGAAATAAAAATTAATCGAGCGATTCAGGAAAAGAAGAAAAAGAGAAAGACTTGCTCAATAACATCTTCTGGGTCGTTTATGTCAAAAATTCTCGAGATATGAGTTTACAAAAACATCATTTTTATAAATTTGAAATATTTCGATTTTACTTTCAATTTTAGAGAAAAAATTTGGTGTTTATTTTTAGTTATTAATTACGATGTATTACTATTGAAAGGTTATTTCTCATCTTTGTAAACATTATGCTTTTTGTAGGCCTTTATTTGCATATTAAAAATGATTTTTACAACTGTTTTAGGTTTAGTTTTTCATAAGATTAACTATAAAATAAGGTTTTCCAAAAATATAATGCTAGAAAAATTTTACTTTCGATTTGACAGAGAATTTGGAACTTTACTTTACGTTTAATATAATTTAAATCGCATTTGAAATTGCAGATCTTAAAGAATGAAGATATGTAGTTTGAATGATGCGAGTATATTTTATAGTTATAAATAAAATTAAGATTGTTTTTTTAGCTTAAGATACATAAGAAAAATTGTTTTACAATTAATAAATGGTAAATAGTATTAGTTTATTTCTAAGTTTACATATATTCGAATAATTATTTTATAAGGGATATTACTTAATGTGGATTTTATACACACATAGGTTAAGTTTTTTTCATAGTAATCGATACGTCACCTACTTATAAAAATCTTTCGATTTGTATTGAGGGTGTATGTATATTTAAATGTGTAATTTTATTCATTGTGCTTTCTGTAATTGTGTCGATTTGTATACTCGAAAATTGATTTTTTGTCTATCACTGTGTCTCCCAAATAAAGTTTTATAAACCACGAAAACTGTTTTATTTTAAGCGAAACTAAGTTTTTCGTGAAATAAACATGAACTGCTTTTATTATTTTTCACCGGAAAACGTGAAACATTGACATTAAACTGAAATAAAATAATATTTAGAATTATTTCATATTTTTTGGCATTTATTTTACATTTTTATAACTTTACATGTTTTGGCTACGTTAAGTAACCATTATGAAGTGAATGAAGTGAACCCTGAATTGAATGTTCTGTAAAACTATGTCGATCAGAGTTAGAAGACGAGATTAAGGAACATGACTTATTCGAGAAAAATGAATTAGTTTTCATAATTTAAAGTCGAAAAGGACATGAAAATATAGTCGCGTATTTTCCGGTCAGATTTTTTTTTCAGAATATAAAATAAAATAATTATTATTTTGCATCAAAATGTCATCCAAATCAACACCAAACTGTTGGTTGTGTGGCCTAACCATGAACATCTCAATTATTCTTTTTTTCATTGAAATTTTGTATATTCTTGATTAGGAAACAAAACAAAAAGAGTCCTATACATCAAGCAAGGCTAGGTTTCAATAAAAAAGCAAAAATTCTCGAGTCAAAGAATATTACTTTAAGGCTCCGCAAGCAACTTGCCAAAACATTTGCTTGGAGCATCTTAATGTACGGCTGTGAGACATGGTGCTTATCTGAAAGTGATAAAAAAAGACTAGAGGCCTTTGAGATGTGGTCGTACAGAAAAATTCTCGGAATTTCCTGGAGAGACCACGTCACGAACAATGAGGCTCTCAGGATAATCGAGGAAGATAGGCACCTACCTTATAAGAACCATCTAAGAGAGGCGAGCCCGATCGATCGGTCACATCATGCGCCACGATGGTCTTCTTTACGACATTGTGGAGGGGATTGTGGAGGGTAGAAACTGTAGAGGGCGCCCTAGACGGGAGTATTTGCAGCAAGTATTCGAGGACATGAATTGTAGCGCTTGTGCTGAGCTGAAGAGGGTTGCCGAGGACCGAGAGGAATGGAGATCGAGATGCAAGATTCTGTTGCTTCAAACCAATCCACCAGATTGATACTACTACGAAGAAGATAAGGAAATAAATCCCTTAAAATGCAATGCATTTACATTGTTGTACATGTTCTATTTAGTTAAATTAACCCAATAAACCTAGCTTATTAAATTTAAAATATAAATTATTTATTATTGCAACAAATTTGACTTAAATTCTTATCAGAAATCGATTTAAACTGTAACAATTTATTTCGATGCTTAAATTATTGGACAACTTTTATGGATTCGAAAGGTTTCTCGAGGGAAGTTATGAGCTCGCATTTTGCATAAAGTTAATGCAAAAGTTCTTAATGAAGTTAATACGAGTATGTATTCATTATTTTATATGTCGATTCTCATCAAAATGCATTGCATTATTTCAATTACGAGATTTAAAATATATTTTAAGAAAGTATTGTACAAGTAGGATTTTACTCTACGAGAAAAAAATTACGTGTAAAATTATTCAATAAATAAATTAAACAATTGTAGATAAATTATAAGTTTTTTTATTTGTTCAAAAAATATTTTAATAAACATCAACATATTAATACAAGCACATAGTATAATAAAATCAGTCTTAAATAAAATAATACTTCTTAACAATATTTTTAAATCGCTCCATCTTCAGACAAACAAATATACACAACCGTTCAAAATCGCAAAACACGTAACATTTTTATGGTTTGGCTGGTACATCCTTGATGGTCTTGAGCACTGGTCCCGTCATCTCTATGGTGATCATCCTCTCCCCCGTCTCCAGAAGCTTCTTCTTAGGCGCCACGATGCTCAGCACTCCATCGGACGAGAGGCTGGACTTGACGTCCTCGGCCTCGTGGCCTTCAGGCAGCGAGTACTTCCTCACAAAGTGCCGAGAGACTACGCCGTGCTCGTCTTGCTTCTCCTCGTGCTGACCCTCGACTACAATCTGACTCCCGACAGTCTTGATCGAGATCTCCGAGGGAGCGAAGTGCTGCACGTCCAGGGTCACGCTCCAGCTGTCTGCACCAACAGAAGGCTTCACATCTGCGTTGTTGTGGCGGTGGTGAAGACTCCTTCTGCAGCCGTTGTGAGGAGTAGCCAACATTTGGAAGAATGGCGTCAAAATGGCATCCAAATCAACACCGAACTGTTGGTTGTGTGGCTTCACCATGAACATCTCCATTATTCTCGATTTTTTATTTCAATTCAAAATTTGTATATTCTTGATAAGGAATGAAATCCCTTAAAGGTAAAGTAAATCGACTCGATTATTTATCGCACAATTCAACACGATTTAACTCAGCTGTCGCAACTTTGACTTTTCAAATAAATATTCTCACTATTTTGATATTAGATTGTTTGTTTGTACTTCACTCCTCTCTGAGTCTGAAATGACAGTAACCGCTGGAGGCGAGCGCGGGCTTTTATACATTACTGACATCTGTGGGGCGAGAGCGACACTTCCAGTAAATACGAGAAGTTTCCAGAACATCCGAGACGCGAACCTTATGCGTCAGCTGCTTATAGAATTTTCTCGGTTGGAAATATTGTGGGCGAGTAGGTAAAATATCTGATCTCGAATGTTTTTAAAGAATAGCTGAAATATTCATAGCCTTTTATTAGACAAAATATTTATTGAATGTTCGACATATTATTTCTTTATCGCCATCATATTATATCTATAGTAACAAAACAATTATTGGATCATAATAACACAATTTTAAATATTATATGATGAATTTATCGTTTTGATATATTTTTTAATACAGCCTGTTCCATTTTCGTTTATAAGAATAATATTAAATAAAAAATGTATTTAGCTTTAAAAATATAGTTTTACTATTACATTTTTACTGGCTGTTCTGGTTTTTATTTTTTGTTACATATCCAACAATGAAAAAAAAACTGCTTTTATACGAAGTCTTGGATGTCCGAATGAAAATAAAGAAACTATGAAATATTTTTAGGATATTTCTTTATGAATTTTGTTATACGTTCAACGCAATATTGGTTTCATCACAATCAAACGTTATAGATCTATTTACTATTTTAATAATTGAGGTAATTGTAATCGTGTTTATTATTTCATATCGATATTGGCCATTTCTTAAAGTCTTACATTTTCAGTAAATGCGAGCACCGTCCCTAAAATCGCCGATATATTGAATTATAAAGACGCTTCTGGAAACTTCTGGAATACATTCACCATTATGGTATAATAATATGTGTTTTTTTTTATGTAAACGCATGCAGGAGAGCACACCCGGTCAAGACCAGTGCACTCTATGACGCTCAGCCAGGGAGGCTGGACGCTGCATGCGAGAAACGTGTGTTGTGTTCGTATTTGTGTGTGGGTTGGGGAGATTGCAAGTGTATATTTATCTGTTTCTTGAAGAGATCCAGATTGTAGGAAGGACGAAACACACGCTGGAAGAGCATTCCATAGCTTACCGGTGGCATTAAGGAAGGAATTTTGGAAGCTGCCAGTTCTTGGTCGACATATAATAACCGTGTATGGATGATCGGCAAGTGTAAGACGAGTTTGTCGGCTGTGAGTGGGTGCAGGAGGAATTAGTTCTTTAAGTTCCGAAGAGCAGCGACCGTGGTAATAACGGTAGAAAAGACTAAGAGAACCAACCTTACGTCTGTGTTCCATTGATTGTAGTGATGCAATCATTAGTAAGAATAAATTTATTAATGGCGTTATAAAATGAAAAGGACATCTGATTTTTTAAAGTGAAGTAATGGGGACATAATTTATAAGAATATTCATTCTGTTTTTGGATAAATTATTATTTATGCTTCAAACCAAATTGTCAATATTTTTCTTCATTGTCTAAATAGAATGATTATTTAAAAATATCTTAAATATATTGTTTCTCAAATAGATATGCTTATATTTATATGCTTGTATTCAGTTAACATATATCTATAAAGCTTATACATATTAAACATATTGTTTACGTTAAATATATTAAATATTTTGAGGAAATATTAAAACTGCATACATATTGGATTAAATAATTTAGTTAAATTTTAGGAAACTACCTCCAACATTTGTGCAAAACCATTACTTTTTTCTACGTCACATTTAAATATATATTTCAAACGATATTTATTTAATTATTTAATAATAAAAAAAATGTTTTAGTAATTACACGTAGCTCCTACCGATCAGTAGTAAAAATTTCTAGCATAAAAGAGAGCAAATTATATTCTAGAAGCTTCTGTATTGCACGTCATTTAAGCCCCCAACCCCTCATATTATAAAAAGGAAACACGGCACATTCACTGCCACTCGGACGCACCAGCACTAGAAGGTGCGTCCGAGGGCAAAAAGTGAAGGAAAAAATACTTATATTCCCAATTAATGATTCTCGTTTTCTGATTATCATCGACTTTTACCATTTTCCAATGTACCTTACTTTCGACGATATTAAGACGATTTTTCTCTCTCTTAACCGACAATGTGGAATCCTGGAAATTGTTTAAACACTGCTCCCAAAAATGAGAAGAACATCAGTGAATAATAAATGTTCATAATATGTAAAGTGTATCACGCCCGAAGAGTTGGAAGTAAAGTAATTTTAATGAAAGTCCTCACAAATTTATGGATGTGAAGAAATCCATTTTGTCCTGCGTTATTCTATAACATCTTCTACACACTTGAATTATAAGTGAAAATCGATAAAGCATTAAGCAGCACAATGATCTTCAACGTGTTTGTCTTGAACAAACAAGAATTAGGTGATGAAATTCTGCTAAAAGGTCAGGTTTTAAAATTTAAATTAATATTTTCCACGATAATATTCAGTTTCCAGTTGGTTCATGAAATAATGAATATATCCTTCCTTTTTCAGAATAACATTGTCGCAGACAACCTTCGGCAGCGAACTTTTCGAATATCGACATCACGAAGCTGCAAGTAAATGAAAATTAAAATAATCAAGTCGTTCAGGAAAAGAAGAACAAAGAGAAAAGGATAAGGTTAATTACATCTTCTACGTCGTTTATATCAAAAATCGTCGACATATTATGAGAATACAAAATCGTATTCGTTTCTATAAATTTGAAATATTTAGATTTTACTTTTAAATTTTAGAGAATGTTTTGGTGTTTATTTTTAGTTATTAATTACGATGCATTACTATTGCTAGGTTATTTCTCATCTTTGTAAACATTTATGGTTTTTGTGGGCGTATATAAATTGTTTTTTACAACTGTTTTAGGTTTAGTTTTTCATAAGATTAACTATAAAATAAGGTTTTCCAAAAATATAATGCCAGAAATTTCTTACTTTCGATTTGACAAGAGAATTTGGAACTTTTCTTTACTTTTAATATATATTTGAATCGCATTTGAAATTGCAGATCTTAAATAATTAAGATATGCAGTTGAAATGATGAGAGTATATTTTATAGTTGTAAATAAATTTAAGATTGGTTTTTTATTGGCGTTTTAGTTTAAGATACATGAGAAAAATTGTTTTACAATAAATTAATAAATGGTAAATAGTACTAGTTTATTTCTAAGTTTACATATATTTAAATAATTATGTATTAATAATTATTGTATAGGGGGTATTACTTAATGCGGATTTTATACACACATAGGTTAAGTTTTTTTTGTAGAAGCCACCTACTTGTAAAAATCTTTCGATTTGTATTGAGGATGTATGTATATTTAAACGTGTATTTTTATTCAGTGTGTTTTCTGTAGTTAATGTGTCTATTTACTTGTACTCGAAAATGTCATTTTTTCTATCACTGTGTCTCCCAAATAAAGTTTTATAAACCAAGAAAACTGTTTTATTTTAAGCGAAACAAGTTTTCGTGAAATAAACATGAACTGCTTTTATTTTTCACCGGAAAACGTGAAACATTGACATTAAACTGAAATAAAATAATATTTAGAATTATTTCATATTTTTTGACATTTATTTTACATTTTTATTACTTGACATATTTTGGCTACGTTAAGTAACCATTATGAAGTGAACCCTGAATTGAATGTTCTGTAAAACTATGTCGATCAGAGTTAGAAGACGAGATTAAGGAAAATGACTTATTCGAGAAAAATGAATTAGTTTTCATAATTTAAAGTCGAAAAGGACATGAAAATATAGTCGCGTATTTTCCGGTCAGATTTTTTTTTCAGAATATAAAATAAAATAATTATATTTTGCATCAAAATGTCATCCAAATCAACACCGAACTGTTGGTTGTGTGGCCTAACCATGAACATCTCCATTATTATTTTTTTCAATGAAGTTTTGTATATTCTTGATTAGGAAATAAATCCCTTAAAATGGAATGTAAATCGACATGTTATTTAAATTAACCCAACAATCCAAAACTAACCTCACCTAAACTAAGCTTAATGAGCCTATTAAATTTAAAATAATTATTTATTATTGCAAAAAAAAAAATTTAATTCTGATCAGAAATTGATTTAAACTGTAATAATTTATTTCGATGCTTAAATTATTGTAAAACTTCTATTCACTCGAGAAAGGTTTCTCAAAAGAAGTTATGACCTCGTATTTTGCATCCTTTATGCAAAAGTTCTTAATGAAATTAATACGAGTCAATATTATATTTCGATTCTCATCAAAATGCATCGCACGATTTTAATCATTTCGAGATTTAAATTTAATTTTAGGGAGGTATTGTACAAGTAGAACAAACAGGATCTTTTACTATGAGAAAAAATATACATTAACAGGTATGTAAACTAAGGTATGTGCAAAAGTATTCAATGAGTAAATTAAACAATTGTGGGTAAACTTTTTTATTTGCTCAAATTAACATTTTAATTAACATCGCTAACATACAATACAAACACATAGTATAATAAAATCAGTCTTAAATAAAATAATATTAATCGACAATATTATTAAATTGCTCCATCTTCAGACAAACAAACGAACATGCACGAACGTCCAAAATCACACAATATATAAAAACATTTTTAAATTTTCGGTGGTACATCTTCGATGGTCTTATGCGCTGGTCCAGTCATCTCAATCGGAGATCGTTCTCTCCCCCGCCTCCAGAAGCTTCTTTTTGGGCGCCACGATGCTCAGCACTCCATCAGACGAGAGGCTGGACTTGACGTCCTCTGCCTGGTGGCCTTCAGGCAGCGAGTACTTCCTCACAAAGTGCCGAGAGACTACGCCGTGCTCGTCTTGCTTCTCCTCGTGCTGACCCTCGACTACAATCTGACTCCCGACAGTCTTGATCGAGATCTCCGAAGGAGCGAAGTGCTGCACGTCCAGGGTCACGCTCCAGCTGTCTGCACCAACAGAAGACTTCACGTCTGCATTGTTGTGGCGGTGGTGATGGCTCCTTCTGCAGCCTTTGCGAGGAGCAGCGAACATTTGGAAGACTGGCATCAAAATGTCATCCAAATCGACACCAAATTGTTGGTCGTGTGGCTTAACCATGAACATCTCCATTATTCTTTTATTTTATTTTATTTCAATTGTAAATTTGTAGATATTAGAAATTAAATCCCTTAAAATGCAATGTAAATCGAATAGATAATTTGTCGCACAATTCAAAACAATTTAATTTAGTCGTCGCAACGTTCACTTTTCAAATAAGTATTATCAATATTTTGATATTCGATTATTTGTACTTCACTCTTTTGAGTTTGAAATGACAGTGACCGCTGGAGGCGGCGCGGGCTTTTATACATTACTGACATTAGTGGGGCGAGAGCGACACTTCCAGTAGATACGAGAAGTTATGCGTCAGCTGTTTATGGAATATTCTCGGTTTGAAATATTGTCGGCGAGTAGGTAAAATATCCGATCTCGAATGTTTTTAAAGAATATTCATCCTTTTATTAGACAGACTACTTGTTGAATGTTTGTGATATTATGAGTCATATTATATCCCATGCAGTATTCTATCCCATGCATCCAAAATACTGACCAACATAATCCTACATAGAATTGAACCAAAAATAGAAAAGACTCTCAGTAGCGATCAATTTGGATTCAGAAAAAGAATGGGAACCAGAGAAGCAATCTTATCCCTGCGTATGATCTTGGAGAAGAGGATAAAAGTGGACCAAGATACATATATTGCTTTCGTGGACATTGAAAAAGCATTTGACAAAGTAGATTGGGAGAGGCTCTTCGATATTATGAAAGAAATTGGAGTCAAATACAAGGAACGAAGACTCATATTTTCACTTTACAAAGAAGAAGCTGCCATAATATCACTTGGAAATGTCCAAAAGGAAGCAAAAATACGCCATGGGTGAGACAAGGGTGCTCTCTGTCGCCTATAATCTTTAAAGTATACATACAAAATGCAATTAATAACATCAGGGAAAAAATGGGCCATAGAGAGGGGGTTAAAATACATGGCCAAAAGATTGATATGATAAAGTTTGCTGACGACATTGCTCTGATTGCTGAAACTGAAGATGAACTCACGGAAGCGCTGACATCCATGGCAAACATATTTAATTCCACCTACAATATGAAGATAAACAGCACAAAAACCAAAGTCATGAGAGTAAGCCGCAATGAGCAGCAGAAAATTAACATATCAATGCTAGGAGTACCCCTAAAAGATGCAAAAGAATTTGTATACCTTGGAAGTACAATCACCTGGGATGGCAGAACAAAAAGAAAAGTCAACAGTCGAATACATCAAGCAAGGCTAGCTTTCAATAAAAAGCCAAAATTCTTGAGTCAAAGAATATTTCTTTAGGGCTCCGCAAGCAACTTGCCAAAACACTTGTTTGGAGCATCTTAATGTACGGCTGTGAGACATGGTGCTTATCTGAAAGTGATAAAAAAAGACTAGAGGCCTTTGAGATGTGGTCGTACAGAAGAATTCTCGGAATTTCCTGGAGAGACCACGTCACGAACAATGAGGTTCTCAGAATAATCAAGGAAGATAGGCAACTAATAAGAACCATCTCAGAGAGGCGAGCCAGATGGATTGGTCACATCATGCGCCACGATGGTCTCCTTCACGATATTGTGGAGGGGATGGTTAAGGGTAGAAACTGTAGAGGGCGCCCTAGACGGGAGTATTTGCAGCAAGTATTCGAGGACATGAATTGTAGCGCTTATGCTGAGCTGAAAAGGGTTGCGGAGGACCGAGAGGAATGGAGATCGAGATACAAGATTCTGTTGCTGCAAACCAATCCACCGGATTGATACTACGAAGAAGATTATATCAATGGTAACAAAACAATTATTGTTACGCAACAACAATCAGTCACGAGCATATAGAATTTTCTCGACAGTGAGATTAAGCACAGTGGGAAAAATTTTCATTTTGTAATATGCAAATAATTTGACAAATTACGTTACCTGTTTTAAATAAGTATTATTTTACATTTGTGATGTGAACAATTTTTAGATTTGAATCCCCTTTTTATTTTACATAAACACACTTTAAAAACTTCAAATTAAATTTTAATAATAAAAAAAACGAATGTTCACACAAGAAATGACTTATTTATATTATTTTTTTACATCATGTTGCATTATAATAATAAATAATCGTAATCTTCATGTCATCTATGTGATTAAATAAATATTTTATCATAAATCGATAAATATTTTTTATTTTATTTCGAGAAATTTATAGGTGTTGACGCTACATATGTAATCTGAAGTTTTCTAGAAACTAGTTCATTTTCTGGAACACCACAGATGTCAGTAAGTTACAAATAAAAGCTCACGAACGTTTCTAAATTCACTGTAACGCTTCAAATTTCTAACTGCTCAGTCGGCTTTCAACATTGTTATTGTGTCTATGTAAATTTAATTCTACCTTTACTTTTGACAAGCCGTTTTACAAAATTGTTGTGTAATCTATATGTACTAAGTGTTCTAAAAATTTAAACTGTAATACACAAAGGAGAGGTTTTTTATTTAAACTATTTAACTATTTTGAAAATGTTCCACATCGATCCCCATCATCGGCATTTCGGCTACGATAGTGGCAACGATATCATGATGCCCGACTTTCAATTCTTCGCTGCTCCTCACAACGGCTGCAAAAGGAAATACCACCACCGTCACAACACTGCAGATTTGAAGTCTTCTGTTGGTGAAGACAGCTGGAGCGCGACCCTGGACGTGCAGCACTTCGCTCCCTCCGAGATCTCCATCAAGACTGTCGGGAGTCAGATTGTCATCGAGGGTCAGCACGAGGAGAAGCAAGACGAGCACGGCGTAGTCTCTCGGCATTTTGTAAGGAAGTACACACTGCCTGAAGGCCACGAAGCTGAGGATGTGAAATCCAGCCTCTCTTCTGATGGAGTGCTGACTATCGCTGCTCCGAAGAAAAAGCTTCTAGAACCTGGAGAAAGGATGATCCCCATACAGTTGACAGGACCAGCGCATAAGACAATCAAGGATACTCCAGCGAAACCATAAAAAATACAGTTTTAGGTACATATTTATGTTTTTGTATAATTTGTACTTTTTAACCTCAAAAGTATTGGTGTATTTAATTTGTTAGCGGGGTAATATTAATCATTCCATATTTTTTTTGTTTAATTCATTGCTTTTAAGTATCTGCATAAAATAATGTATTTATATTTTAAATTATAAAAATGTATATCATTTGTTTTAAAGGCTGATTTATTTCTTAACTATTTAAGTTCCTTGTCAAAATATGTCATTTGAACAAATATCTACGAATAAAATATTGATATAATTAATCTAGCATAGTTTTATTTTATTACTTGGGTTTATAAATATACGAATATCAGTATGTACTTGGTATTGTTTTTGTGTGTAAATTTATATTAATGTTACTCTCATCATCGAGACATGGATCCAGCAAAGTATACACATCACAGGTAGGCTTTGGAATGACAACATAATTTCCGACCAAAACTTACCGAAAATATGTGAAATTTACAACAAGCTCGTAAATTAATTATTCCTCTATCAAAATAATTGAATATGTACAAGACATTATACAGGTCCTCAAACAGATAAAAATATTTAATTTTTACTTCGTGCGATTTCTAGTCACTTTGTAAAAATGGCTTGAAGAACAAGCGATTAGCTTATTTTCCTTTCAGACAATTTCCATAAACACATTAATTTATTCTTTAATTGCCTATATCTAGTTTACCTTTACATATTTCCAAAGTTACACCTTTTTAAAGCTAAATATTAAAAACAAATTAAAATATTTCAAAATAAAACGCATGCAATTGTTTTTAGATCTTATATTTGCGAGACACGATGATTTACATATGACATTATTACGACAGAAAACATTATTACACATTTAAACACGAAATCAATATATTTTTTAATTTCCTTACTCAATTCCTAACATACAGTAGATCATTCCCTTTTTATTATACTTACATATGTTTATTATTGGCGAATTGAAAATTACATAAATGCGTTTAATACAAAACATATTTTCGACATACCTACTTATTTTTTGACAAATTGAAAAACTGCACAATTGATTAGTGGTAATTATATAAACAGTTTTAGTGTAATCAAACACATTTCTTTATCGAATGACGATGTATTACGAATGATATTTTTTTAAATTTTTACAGATTATCAAAGCGAAAATAAAACTAATACATACCTACATGTAAAAAATACAAACCATAAAACTTAATGTTTATAAAATACTAGATAAAAAAAATCCTAAAATGCACGATACGATGGGCTAATAACATTTAGAGAATTGTGTTACATCAACGAGTTAAAATAATTATACCTACTTACACAATTATCTTATGAAAAGAATACATGACATATTATTCAAATTTAAAAAATTAAGTAAAAATATTCTAAATGGTAAGAAATACGTGTTAATTAAAAATACTTAAAACACCGATGAAAAACATTGAAACAGAAAAACATAAAAGATCAATTGAAATAGAAAAACCAATCGATGAATTTATATATTATCAAAGCATAGCTGAATTGGATCGACTTGAAAAAAATGCACTAAAATCACAAACTAGTTCTAGTCAATTTAGTAAAAGATAAAACATGTTAATTATGAACAATCATACACAAATAAAACTTGTTCAATTGCATTTAAACTTAATGTCTCGATTTCATGTGGACGAGATCTCGAGGAACTATATAGACCGGCTGATAAAAGAAAACTGACCACAACACGTTTTTTAATCACTCTTAAATAATATTTTTCTTCTTTTCTCCTATTATTTTATGTTAATTATGATGAAGTGCAAGTATGATGAAGTTTGGGTGTTCTCAATCATTAGGCTTACATCCAGCAGTGGACACGATTGATGAATTTTAGAAATTAGATTATTCTTCAGATCACTATCTCCTTGGAAGGTTTCAAATTTGGTGAAAGACAATTTTTCGTTGAATCATTGTTCACAGTATACACGATAGCTTGGATTATCGGGATACTGTTAACATTTTAAATCTCATTAGAATGCGATACGTTTAAAAACGCTCGCCTGTTTTTTTATTATTATTCAAAAATGGAATGTCTCGTGTTCAGTTGTTCGGGTCGGGGGCCGAGTAGCGAACCGATCCTGCGGGACTCGTCTTCAAAAGGCACATTTAAAACACGGTGAACGAATATAATTTGATGGTTTATAGCGTTAATGTCGATTGAATAATTTTCCAATATTTGTCTTTGGTGTTTTCCGACTGCCAAGATTGCGGACGCACTGGATGGTGTCGTGCGTCCGAATGGAAAAAATGCGTCCGACGCCCTTTTATATGCATCCTATAAGTTACGCGCAGTATAGCTTCTAGAACATTTTAAGCCACTTCTGCACGTAGACACCTTTTTTGGAAACATCTATGTTCTAAAAAGCTGCGCGTCAAACTAAAGAATAAGGGTAAGTTATGAAAACAATTTTAATGTTTTATTAAAACATTGCTCGTTGTAAACATATACATCATTAACTGTTTTGTTTTATTTTAACACATGCTGAAAAATACCGAAAGACAGAAAGGAGCTTTATCATCAGTAGAATTTATGACGCATACTATTGTAATAATATATAATAGCTGTGTAGAAATCCACCAACGATACTATAAATACAATAAAACCTACCGTGATTCCTGACAATTTAAGCAAATAAATTGAATTTTATAGAATCTGGTTTTACAAAATGTTAAAAAAAATGATAATACTAAAATCACTGAAAGTAGATAAAAAATATTAGTTATTTCGGGCATAAAAAATCTAATAAATTGTAAATGTTAATTGTTAAGTATATTTTTATGAGTATAGCTATTGGTGGATCAACACTTGAAGTCCAAAAGTATGTTTTTTGTAGATTAGGATTAAGATATTCATTGTAAATCTATATAATGTATTTAATGTATATATAATGTATTGTTACATAATCAATTGCAAATAATTGATACATTTATACATGTAATATTTGTTTTTTCAAAAATCTATTAAATTTATAATTTATAAGTTTTATTTTAATCTTATTTTATAAAGGGGTTTGAATCTGTGATTTGTCGAATGATATTCGACCTTTTTTAACCTTGGTCAAGCCCCTCAACAAGCTTTTAGGTGGTAGGTATTTGTACAAAAAAATCTACGCGTCCATGAAAGCGTCAGCAAATAATATTATTAGTAACATCGTTTTTCTCTGTTATTTTTCTTAAAGTGAAACGCATATAATAACATATTTAGGATTGCTGCGCAATTTAATAATTATCAATAATAATGTTATGCGTAGAAATTGTAATAACATTCCGAATGGAAAAAATCAATGAAAACGATAAAATCAGTTACCGTGATATGAAGTATTAAAAATAACTTGTATATTATTTACTAAGGACATTTGAAGAGTATCTGGATGTGGAAAGCCGAGGATCTAATCCTGAAGATATGGTTTTGGAGGCTTACGTCCAGTAGACGGACGTCAATAATCACCAGAAGAAAATTTCACCAAATAAGCAATTTCACAAATTTGATTTGACCATAAGCACCAAAAACAACCGATATTATTGAAAGCCTCATTTATATTGTGATAGTGATTATATATACATTTACATTATATAATTATACTACAATATGTACTTGGAAAAAATATTGGTTAGAAAATCAATTAATACATACAAACTACGATTTTCGTAGAAGTTTCTGGCAATGAATATTAAGTTTAGATTATTATTGTAAAAATATTATTAAGTAATTACTTACATATTTTACTTACCATGATACACGAAATCCATTGAATAACGTATGTACTGAGATAGTAAGGACTTGCATCTGCTTTAAATGTGATAATATTAATATTGTTGAATGTGAATAATTTGTCAAATATGAACAAATGGGTGGTTTCTTTAATTCAATCAAAATTCAAAAGTGTTCACTACTTTAATTTTATTTAAAAATATTAATGAAATCAAAATTAAGCGAAGGGAATTAAGAAAAAGAAACAATTGTTTTATTTTATTTATTAACATTAAAATGAGATAAAATACAGACTATTTTGTAGGCATTTCGTATTATGAAAACCTAGAAAACACACAAATGCTTATAATTTATACAATTCATTAAAAATTACTTGGAAATGCTTAACAGATCATAAAAATCGGACATTTCAGAGGTTTGTTGTTTTTGTACAACAATATTTTCTAGTGAGAATTAAACTTTTCTTAAATATGTATATAAAGAGAACTAACATTTATTTTTTCAACGACAAACACGGTTTTATTACTATTTTACGTAATATACTCGTAGATAACTAAATTATAGAGCTTCATGTTTAACTGTGCAACAATAAAGTACACTTACAAACAATAATATTTTAACACGAGGTTTTGAGATTCCGCTAATAAAGTGGATCATATTATTAATTATTGGGATTTAAAGATATTAGCATGACCGAAAAGGGTATTCTAATCACAAGTGACTTGATCTTTGAATAAAGATAAATAAACACACGAATGAGGTAGGTTAAAATGCAAATGTCACTTTTCAAAAACAATTATAAAAGATGCATGGTCACAGAACACACTTTACAATTTAAATAATTAAACGTATTTAATAGGCAGAGGAACGGCGTTTTCTTCTTTCTTGTCCTTGTGATGGTGGTGAAGATGGGGCTTCTCTTCGGCGATGTGTTCCACTTTATGCTCTCGGACTCCTGCGTTTGCTGGTCCAGTGTGAAGAATGGGGACAATCCTCTCGTTTTTATCGGGAAGAATGATCGGATCGTGGGGAGCGGTAACAGTCAAAACTCCATCAGACGACAGCGAAGAGACCACATCGTTAGGGTCGTGGCCTTGAGGAAGAGTGTACTTCCTGACGAACTGTCTGTAGACATACCCATGCTGATCCCTCTTCTCTTCATGTTTTGCTTCAACAACTATTTGCCTCCCGATGGTTTTGACGTTGATCTCGTGAGGAGCGAACTGGTGGACGTCCAAGCATATTTGAAATTTGCTCGTACCTTTTTCGTTCAGCGAGTGTAGTTTTCTGTAGTAGTCCGAGATGTGGATCGGCTCAGACATGGCTAGGTCTTGTACAGGTATGGTGAAGTATTCGAGAAATGATGGTTCGAATTGTGGGTAGAAGTATGGGTGCAGGGACATTGCAGCCAATGGCTATTGTTGCGTTGCAGGAAATATTGAAATTGGACAGCGAGCAGCTGTGTTGTTTACTTGGTGTGTTGTTATGTTATGTTTCGGGTGCGGAGCGCACTTAAAAGCTGACTGCCATGCGTGAGCGCTGGGCGAACACTGACGAAGATTCTGGACTTTTCGAGAGAAGGTGATGCCAACCAGTGCTAAGAGAGATTAACGAAATGGAAATAAAATTTAAAAAAAGAATATTTATCATTACGATACGGTGAGCTCAAGACGGGCTTACTAGTGCTTAATTCAACGATTTATTATATATTTTTATTATTATATGTCACTGACTTATTGTAAAAAATAGTTGGTGTCTTAGTAATATAATAGCATATATTTCTTAGGTAAATAAATTATATTATGATTAGAGTTTAGAGTTGTATGTTTGAATACCTATATGAATATCTGCTCTAAAATGTTACGGCCATCAGATTCAACAACAAATTATCGATTCATTAGTATTTTAGCTGTCAATAATAAAATTGTCTTTAATAAAAAATAATAATGCACAAAATCAACTGTTTTTATTTCCTAAAAATTTTCACTACCCACGCGCAAAAGTCTCATACAGAATATATGATAGGTATTTAATATTAAAAATATTTATTATTATTATAAAAGTATTTATAAAACTAACTAAGCATTTATTTTATTGGCAAACTCTAATACCTAGTTGTGTGCTGTTCAGAAAATGTGTTAAACCTCTGTCGTAGGGCGCATGCTCACGAATGTTTGAGTGTGTTGGTGAGCGCAACAGTCTATTCTTAGAACATCGATGCACTTCTGCAGAGGCGGTGCGATATATTCTAAAATATATTTAACTTATATATATCTACTAAACTGCTTACAAAGGGTCAATTATTTCAATAAACGGGGTATGTTGGGATACATGAGTTAAGAACTAGAAGAGATGTGTGCTTGAGTATGCATTTCTTTTGCCTAGTAGACATGCCTCTTGGTAGAGTAATCAGACTGTTCAACCATATCGCCTCGAATATTGATATATTCCACTTGAGAGAAGCCTCGTTTCGACATGAGCTCCACGAATTTATTTATCAAAGTAATTTCGTGGAGTCTTCTGTTTAGCGAGCTCCGGGACTTTTTAAAATTATTGTTATTAATCATAAATACCAATTTATATAAATTGTTTGTATTATATCTTATTTCAAAATCGCATTAAATATTTGTATTTGTAATGTTTCTGGAAGAAATAAATAAATTGAATTGAATTTAATAAATTCTCTACGTATAATTTTTCAATGAGGTTTGTTATTGTTACATACAAATAATTGAGAATTGGCCAAATCAAGAACGTAATTGTAACGTGTATTTAGGAACATTTATTGTAGAATATAGAGAACTGCGATAAGCAAAAATACACTTAGACAGTAGGAATCGTAGACATAAAAATTTCTAAACTTGAAAATAATGAAAAAAAAATGTATAGCTCTTATTTCAAAATACTAACGTTTGATAATAATATATTTTACGTGACGTTAAAATATGCACGTGTAAATTTTATTTGTAAGAATTAAGAAATTAAATGTTTTCTAAAGTGATGCACAATATAATAATAATAAAATGCACATTATACTTCGGAGACTTCATGTACAACTCATAATTCTATTTTTAGATATCTAGTGATTATTATGCCATGTTATCAATATGTTAATTATCTACGTTGTGGTTTGCATCAATAGACTATTATTAACGTGAATTACATTATTATGACTATTTATTTTCATAGATTCCAAACGTAACAAAGTCAACAATACGTTACATTTGTAAGTAAGAATAACAAGGTTGTTTTATTTTTATGTAAGCACATACAGGAGAATACCGAGAGATGGTGATAGTTAATCTGGTGTCTCATCTGCGGAATTCTATGACGCTTACCATGGTGCATACGTCGATCCGCCAACGTCATAGACTACAGCCCGAGATTCACGCATCATCCTTATTATTGCAGGAATTTACTATGAATGGGTGATCTTCAAGAGACGACTTTTGTCTACCACCAATTTTAACTAATAGGCTATGACTGGAATTTTACGGGTGAGGGATCAAATTCACACCAACCGGAGGTATTTTAGAGCTCAGAAATCGTTTTTTTTTATTTCCGTTGGGGATCGAACACACGACCCTTGGCTTGCAAAGCAAACGCTTTTACCATTGAGCTATGCCCGCCGGTTCAGTGTAGGTATGGCTTGTTGTGAAAAGTAAATGCGTCGATGACTCAGTAAACGAATTTATCTAAGTGCAGTAAACAAGAGCTATTTTTGGAGGCAACAGCATTTCCATTTTCAAAGATAGCGTAATTAAAAGAGTATTAAACTACCGAGATTACTTCAAAAACAATAACATATCGTGGAGCATTAAATATATACTGTTACAATAATATTTAAACATGATAAATTGTTATTGTTTTGAAAAAGATAACAATTTATCTCATTTCATTTACCTGAAGTAATTAATTTTGGTTTTGTAATTTTATCGGTTTTGAAAACATTCCAAAATTTGAATGTCAAACTAAATTATATGGAACATAAGTTAATATAACAATCTTCCTCGGGAAATAAAAGAGATCAGCGATATTAAAATATTGATTGAAAAGGTGAAACAGTACTTCAAAAGAATTACGAACAGAACCGACGTCACTGCATAACAAATTGAAATATCTTTAAGTGGTGTGGTAAGCGAATGTAAAAAAAAACAAACTACTTCATATGGTATTGAAAAGATCTTGATATGTGGATTGCCTTAATGGCAACTGATTATTTTTACAGTAAATTATTCAATTATTGGGTACTTGTTGTATTATTGGCAGTAAGAAAATTTAAATTGATAGTCGAAAAATAATAAATTTGAAGTAAATAATCAATTCATAGTAATTAATAGTAGGTTAGGTTAAGGTTTCCATTTTATGTGCTAATTTTTCATTCATTTTGCATAAATTACTGTCAGTTTTGAATATATGACTGCCATTTTAAATTTATAACTGACCATATTCATGCTGACGCAGTGGACATTGCCAATTTATTTAACCTACTACCGAATAATTTAATTTACTACCAATTGATTTTATTTACTGCACCTTGAATTAATTACTGATAAAAATACAGTCCTATATTAATGAACTTAGCATTTACATTTCATTATTTGCATGGCGACGTGTGGCTCAATTGTCAAAGCGTTTGCTTTGCAAGCCAAAGGTCGTGGGTTCGATCCCCAACGGAGATTAAAAAAAAAAAATTTAATCGATTTCTGAGCTCTAAAATTACCCTCGGCTGGTGTGAATTTGATCCCTCATCCGTAAAATGCCAGTCATAGCCTATTAATCAAAATTGTTGGCAGACGAAAGTCATCCCGTGAAGACCACACATTCATAGTAAATTCCTGTAATAATAAAGGATGATGCGTGTATCTCGGGCTGTAGTCTATGACGTTGGCGGATCAACACTCCACATGCAGAGCTTATCCATATGCACCATGGTAAGAGTCATAGAATTCCACAAATGAGACTTTAGAATTACTAATACTATCTGTCGGTATTCTCCTGTATGCGTTTAGATAAAAAAAAAACAAATATTGAAATTAAACAACTTGTAAAATCTTCATCTTTCGGAATAATATCAAATGCCTTGAAATTAAATATAAAATATTTATATGTGAACTGAATCGTGACACATAGTCTGGAATAACAACTCATTAATATGTATTTCATATGTAAACGTATAGTAATAACAGTCTGTTGCGTTGTGGAAACTTCTACGCCACTTGTAAGCAACATCCTAATTCCATGCCATCGACCTACACACACAAACCTACAACACTAGGCTGTATGTGTTGAAAATTCTATGGTGGCAATACTTTCAAATTTTTCTTGCGGTATCATGGTGTTTATTATATTTATACCTAGTAGGTATAAATGTATTTAAATAAATTCAGTTTTTCTTCAATATCCGTTGCCTAGATGAAGTTTACATGATGAATTATCCGCACCATTCAGCTCTGCACTATATATTATAGTCATTTTAACACTTTCGCATCGGTTGTCGGCATATACCGTCATAAGATTCCCCGACCATTAAAATCATGTGATATATCGTTTTGCTACTTTCTTAGAATAGTTTTTTATGCATCATCTGATAGCTAAAGGATACAGAACCAATGAGATATATGAAAAAAGGACCAGATAAGTACATTTATGCTTCAAATACTAGTTTTATATTAATTAAATAGACATATACTATACATAAAATTCTTTTTTCAACGCGTCAATTCAAGCACAAAAATAACGGCAGAAGCGGGATGCGAACCGCGGACCTTGGAAACCAACTATGCCCAGGTATTCATACCGCTCAGCCAACTGGGCTATTGCAATGCCTGGACCGACTCACGTTGAAACTAGTATTTATGTCATTGTTATCATCGTATGATAGATGTCGCTATGGTATATATTCTATAAGTTATATTATACTATACTAGTTTTATAATTGACAGTGTAATTTGTATTCAAACCGAGCCGTAATGAAATTTATGCTCTACTGCTGCATTCTGTGAATATGTGCCAGCCACACTCTCCTTCGTGGCCTGACCAAATGAAAGATCCCCTAACTTTTAATCCAAATCCTTAATCAAAAAAATATTTCAAATTATAAAAATTATAGTTATCATTTACAATGTTCTTCAAAAAAAATGTAACTTATTTACATTTTTAATCAATTTTCAAAATACCATTATAATTATCTTTTTTTATCGACTGCTCACTATTTTTTTATTTAAAGAAACAAGTTTCAAGTTAATACAATATATAAGGATACACTCTGCCGGCGGGTATAGCTCTCAATGGTCAAAGCGTTCGTTTTGCAAGCCAAAGATTATGGGTTCGATCCCCGACGGAGATCGAAAAAAAACGATTTTTAATCGATTTCTGAGCTCTAAAATACCCCCGGTTGGCGTGAATTTAATTCCTCGCCCGTAAAATGCCAGTCATTGCCTATTAATTAAAATAGGTGGTAGATGAAAGTCGTCCCGTCAAGACCACCCATTCATATTAAATTCATGTAATAATAAAGGATGATGCATGAATTTCGGGCGGTAGTCTATGACGTTGTCGGATCAATACTCCACATGCAGCGCTTAACCATATGCACCATGGCAAGCGTCTTAGAATTCCTCAGACGAGAGTTCAGAATTACTATCACCATCTGTCAGTATTCTCCTGTATGTGTATACATAAAAAAACTTAGACGTAAAAGTATCAGCATATAAAGTAGGATACGAAAATAAATGCTGCGTAATCAAATAACGAAAATATATATTTGTGATAAAATATTTAATATTTCTAATAATATCGCTGCTTTTGTTATGCTTCTAAAATAATAAAATTAATTACATCGCATTTTGTGCTACTTTTCATTATTTGAAATAATTATAATCAATGGACGTGTAGAACATTCCATGGTCCCGCTTGCCACTAAAGTATGGATCTCCCCCCATGTACCTTTGTTCAGACGCTACGTTGCAAGCTTGGGGTAGGTTATTGAAGTGACGCGATAAATGTCACGTAGGCATACCTTCTTTACTAGGAACCAATATGATATACCGCTACTCTTCTATTATTTACTTCTTCACATCTGCAACCCCTATATACAATATATCTCTCTATACAATATTTAACAATAATTGCGCATCTGACAATAGAATTCCATACACCTGTATACCTACCCATCTGCATTTACTTTAACAATATAATATGTAATATGCACTAGAAAATTCTTTTAAAATATTCATACACGGTATGTACCTAAAACATTATTATTATCAAAACATGCGAGTACCTACGTGACTTGTGTCATTCCATGCGCACAGTTAACAATGCGATGTAGGTAAACTAAAACTACCGCTAAAAACGTATATCCGTTTCCTGATCTACACTTCTAGATCTTTCTCCTTGTTCAAAGCAAGCTACGCACCCCAACGTTCAATCCAATACATCATGTATATCAGTACATAAAAAGGGTCTGCCATCCAACGTTTTATTTTTCAACTAGTGTTTATTTCGTGAATGGTAACATTTAGCTCATGTCTGATTTGACAGATAATTAGTTTTATCCTTCCAGTGAACTAATATGGTTGTGTATACGCTTGAGCAACGCTGGGAAATATTGCGACATTACTTTGAAAATCAGGCCATTTTTCTTCGAAAATGAGCAAGGAGTGGCCGTTACAGTCAATGGCGATCGTTATCGGGCCATTTTTGTTCACAAAAATTGAAGAGGAGGATATTGGCAACATTTGGTTTCAACAGGACGGCGCTACGTGCCACACAGCCGAAGCTACACTCGATGTTTTGTGCCCCATTTTCAAAAAAAAAAAAGTTATTTGGCGGACCCTTTATATTGTATGATTCAAAATGTGAATTAAATACTGGGGTACAGTTTGTTAATTCCTAATTACATAGTTATAACCACAGACCTTAATTATTATTTAATATCTGCGAGTATAGAATGATTTATCAGCCAAATAATATGCGGAAATCTGATACAGACTTATGGTGATAACAATTGACTACATTTTTTGCATTTCCTATAATTAAGCAATGTCACATTTTCAGGTAGGTAGATTTTTAAATATATCACTTAAACGGCTGTGAGACATGGTGCTTATCTGAAAGTGATAACAAATGACTAGAGGCCTTTGAGATGTGGTCGTACAGAAGAATTCTCGGAATTTCCTGGAGAAACCACGTCACGAACAATGAGGTTCTCAGGATAATCAAGGAAGATAGACACCTAATAAGAACCATGTCAGAGAGGCGAGCCCGATGGATTGGTCACATCATGCGCCACGATGGTCTTCTTCACGATATTGTGGAGGGGATGGTTGAGGGTAGAAACTGTAGAGGGCGCCCTAGACGGGAGTATTTACAGCAAGTATTCGAGGACATGAATTGTAGCGCTTATGCTGAGCTGAAAAGGGTTGCGGAGGACCGAGAGGAATGGAGATCGAGATGCAAGATTCTGTTGCTGCAAACCAATCCACCGGATTGATACTACGAAGAAGATCACTTAAATAAAAACATTATTTTATTTTATTACCAACCGTAAGTGTTTATTCTTTTAAATGTTTTATTTTATATTTATCTTGCATATTTTCATTATCCTATTATCATTAATGTTAAACATTTTGCCCTAAAACAATAATATGGCGATACAACAAATTCATATCACAACAATATTAACTACCGATACCAAATCATTGAACTACGCAATAATAAGTAAAAGTTAAAGGGGTTACACATTTTTTAAATTGCTTAACATTTATGCAGCGATAATATGGTTTTGTTAAGATAAATAATCATCCAATTACATTAGTTAACATAAAAGACGCAATTTAAAAAGTTCAAAATAAAATATGTACATTATTATTCCAACGATTTGATTGTTTATTTCTGCAGGTATACCTTGACAGATATTTAAATGAAATGCATGAACAACCTTATACTAACGACTGCTTTTTCATTAAAATCTAATTATTACTTAAATATACATATACTATACATAAAATTCTTTTTTTTTCAAAGCGTCAATCCAAGCAGTTGGAAAAAAAAGAATTTTATGTATAGTATATGTATATTTAAGTAATAATAATATTGTAATATAGTCAATGATCTATAAAAGTAGATTAGAATATTGAAATAATAAAATAATATTCTAATAAAAATTTAAAAATTCATAAAATCTAATTAGCTCTGTTGTACTTGTTGACAATTTCTCAACCGTTTACATACCCCCAATATTATAACAAATTCTGGATCTATCGAATGGTCCAAAGAAGTTAAATATTTGGGACTTATTCTCGATTCACGTCTTCGGTGGGGTTCACAGACAGAAATGGCCAAATGCAAAGGACTGGCCGCTCTGGGAGCCCTGACACCAATTTTCAATCGAAAATCTCTCCTTTCACGTCATAATAAAACAATAATTTACAACTCATTAATCAAACCCATAATTACATACTCTGCACCGACCTGGATCGATAACGCAAAATCTAACTTTACTAAACTACAGGTCATACAAAACAAAGCCATTAAAATCATTTTCAACACTCCTTTTAGAGCTAACCTCAAGCACCTCCATACCCAAAATAAAATCCCCACTATCCACCAACATTTTCAAAAACTAACACTGAAATTTCATTACAAGTCTAAAACACACACTAATCCCCTGATCAGAAGGTTAGGGGAATCAATGTCTTTGCGCAGCTCTCACCATCATCAGCGCTAAGCGGCACAACTTATGGTGTTCTTTTTTATTTTATCTTATATTTTTCACTGCTTCTTTTTTGTTTCTTATTTGTGTCTGAATTGTCTAGTGTTAAGTATGTTAACTAGGTTTAATTTTTGCTCAGGGAAAAAATAGAATCCTTTTCAAGGATTCTATAGAATCTCAGTGTATTAAAAAAAAAAATTCATGTAATATTAACTAAAAAAAAAAAAAAAAATGTAGCTTAAGTAAAAGATTAAAAAGTCTGTAAACTTAGTATAAATACCTAATTTGTAATTTTATGTGCATGTATCTCAAGATTGAATAAAGATTTTTAAAAAAAAAAAAAAAAAACCGTTTACATTTAGTATGATTCAAATGTGTAATGCAAATCTAGCTATGGTAAAAATATATTTTAAGATTCAATACAATAAATCATTACCCTATCGAGCTTCGTTTTATTTAGATTAGTTATTTATAATTACATTTAACATTTATAAATATGATCAAGATTTCACATAAAGTCGATACTGCATTGTTCTAGTATATATGATAATGAAGTGATCAATGCCATGTTAGAACTATATATTTCTATTTCATTCGCTTCACATCTCGACAATTTTGAAATATTAAAACATTTTTACTAAGCGTTACGTTATTGATATCATTCAATGACTAAAACGAATACCAAAAAATATTTCAACTAAGTGTATTTAAAATAAATAAATTTTATTAAAATAGAGAAATAGCTCATATTGATTCATTGTTCTTATTGGGAGCGTAATAGATTAATATACTAACGATAAAAAATCATTTCAGCATATGAAAATACAGTATTATGAATTAATCATGTTTAATTTTTAGTTACAAATAAAATTTCCTTAATACTCCAAAGAACGGTATTTTAAATTATTAGTGCTAATTTCAAAAGTCGGTCTACTCTAAAAATATGCTATAAAGCAATTTAATGTGTTTATTTATGTAAATCAGTAAGTTATTTCTTGGACCTACCAACAATTCAGACACTGATCCATAAAAAAAAAGAATTCCTGAATTTATCAAGTGTAGGTAGGATATTTTTTATATTTATTTTGTATAGGGCGTATATGTAGGTTTTTCTTGGACCTACCAATTCACACTAATTCATAAAAAAAAGAATTCCTAAATTTATTAAGTGTAGGTAGGATATTTTTTATATTTTGTGTGTAGGGTGTAGTGTAGATTTATTCGTTACCTTTTACAAATTTATCTATGGCTGAAAAATAAATCGTTAAATGAAACCAGGTTTACATTTTATTAATATTTATTTAAAATACGAATATAAAGAAATGACTAATTTGTTTATTGTAACAATTCACAACAGGAATGCAATAACATTTAACTACTTCATTAAATTAGTTACAATTGGAACTAGACATTAGTATCATAGCCAATAATTAATGTCTAAAATGTACATAGTAAATAAAAATGGCAAATACTATTTAAGCGTTTGTAACAATTAAAAGTTAATCGACACGTTACAATTATAAGACGACAGAGATGATTATTAAATTTAAAAGGATCATAATAATCACTACCTTTTACATACTGCCAGCGCGTTAGAAAATAATCAGTCTCAAACAAAAGAGAAATACATTTTGGCGACGTCTATTCTTGCATTTTTTGGTCTTCTTTGGGTGCGTCCTTTACAGCATTGTGAACAGGACCTGTGGGCGTAATGGGAACAACACGCTCTCCCTCAATAGCGGCCGGCTTAACACGAGGGGCTGTGATGCTCAGGACGCCATCAGACGACAGACTGGAGACGACATCTTCGACAATGTGTCCTTCCGGAAGCAAATACTTCCTGATGAAGTGTCGAGAAATGTACCCGTGCTCGTCCTTCTTCTCCTCGTGCTTACCCTCGATGATAACATGGTTGCCGACGGTTTTAACCGTTATTTCGTTCGGGGCGAACTGCTGCACGTCCAGGCAGACCTGGAACTTGTCCTTGTCGGCGATGATGGTGGAGCCAGAGTCCTGGCGGCTGGTGGACCTCGCAAGCGAGTTCCAGGGTCTGTAATAGTCCCTGGAGCGCGATGGAGCTCTGCGGCCATGGAAATCCCCCAAGGCGGGCAGCGTTGCGAAGGAGCTCAATAAATCTTCAGGAGTCAGTCCCAGACCGAAATGCTGGTCCAGCAGCCTGGAGGGGCGGTCGAATTCGTACCAGAACGGAAGAAGAGACATCTTTGAAAATTGATAACGGCTCCGACTTGATCAACAGAACGACACTCTTAACACTCTGAACTATTTCAGAATGACGCCGGCCGGTGCATTCAGCGCTTTTATACCTTCCCCGCCGGCTGCAGCTGTTTATAGAAGTGCGCAGAAAAAATAAAAGCTCTAAACATACTTATACTTCACAAGCATTACATGGTAAATTTTCTTACAAAACTGGTATTAAACTTGTTTGTGTGTACAGATCTTTAATTGATGTGTTGGCATTTGTCTGTACTAGAAGCTTCTGGGAGTTTCGCCATTTGTTGTTGGTGGCGCCGCTCTTGCAAGAATATTCGAAGCTAGCGCCACCAATAACAAATGGCGAATCTCCCAGAAGCTTCTGGTACCGGTAAATGCCAGAAAATCGATGTTTTCTTACAATATTGTTTGTGTGTCAATGGTTTAATTTTACTATATGTTAAATAACACTTTTACAGTTCATATACTATCATCAAAAATCATTTTCATACCGTATATACAGCGCTAGCTTCGACAATTTTCGCGAAAACGCCACCGCTAAAGAATACATATTCTATATCTTCCGCTATTGATTTTAATATTATAAATTATTTTTTATATAATTCTATATAAAGCATGCATTATTAATAATCCTTCAACAGTAAAATAACCCTTTATAAGACTAAAATATTTTTTATATGTACATATATAAGAAAAAACAATTTATTATTGACAATTACAATATAGGTAGGTATCAATTAAAAAAAAGTGATAAAATCGTGATTTTAATTATAATATTGAAAAAGACGACCTATATACAATATTTTCCAAATGGTTTTTTATTGTTTATAATTATCAAAAGATTGATGAACAAAAACTAATTTAAGGTAATTGAACTATGTAAATTAAATAAGTATTTTTTTATTATTTTTACCAATTTAATTTAACTACCATGCATGTACGTGAATTTAGAAACTGTTAAAAAATATATACTTTCAAATGTTGAATCACATGTGGGAATTTATCTTTTTTTAGTTTACTATGAAATATATTTTATAAAAAGGGCATAGTTGGTTTCCAAGGTCCGCGGTTCGCATCCCGCTTCTGCCGTTATTTTTGTGCTTGGATTGACGCGTTGAAAAAAAAGAATTTTATGTATAGTATATGTATATTTAAGTAATAATAAATATATTTTATTTCATTAGATAACTGTTTCACATATCCTTAAGTATTCTATAACTCTTGCTTTTTTAATTTGCTACATAGATTATTCTTATAGTGTTTGCTGCAAATTTTCATATAGCGGTCCTTCTATGTTGCTATTTTGGGTTGAACCGCCTCTTAAGATTAATTCGTTCAGACTTTGGGAGCATCGGACTAATAATTCGATCTAGTGAAAATATTATAGGAGGGTTGTCTGTATTACTCTTATAACATTGATGTCTTCTCTTATGCATCAATGTGAATAAAATTGGCATCAATTCATTCTATACAGTAATAATAATAAAACAACGCATTAATTAAAAATACTTTTAATTTAATTATTATTTACAAAATTACCAAACCATCAAGTTTATCATCAAATGTACATATATTTACAATATTATAAACAACGAAAATATCATTAAAGAATATAAATCATTATATCCTCAATAAAACATCGATTTCATAATCATAATATGAGAACTGGAAACAAAAAGAAACATCTTATCACATTGATTATTTTTGAGATTAGTTTTTAGCATTTTTGACACATAAATTAAACATTTCATGTATTTTTTTAGACCTTTTTCTTCTGAAGCTCATTATATTTAATTTGATGCTTATATGACCTCAACAGCATTAAATCTTTATATTTGAACCTCTTGTTTACGGGGCATTGATTTTATGATCGTTAAGTTTTTATATATTATTTTACCTTAGTTTTTAGTACAGTTTTTCTAATGCAATTAAATATATTTAACCACTTGACGGTCCAATTGATTTAAACAAATTTTCCAAGAAAAAATTAATGAAAATCAATAAAAATCAATGAATTTGATAAAAAATATATTATAACAAATTTGTGTGTATTTCAATTTCCAAATGTGTGCTTATGTGCAAAAATGTATATAATTATATTATTTCAAGAAACTACATAAGGTAGGATTTTAGGTAGAAAGATACTGGTGAATACAATTGACATTTTTATGGCTATTTATGACTACCTTTGATTTTAAAAGCAAGTGCATATGAATAGGTTTGACATTTTTATGGCTATTTATGACTAAGTGGCTGTTTCATGAAAGAACAGCAAATATTCTGATCATTTTTATTTACATGATATGTGATATATTTTTCAACAGCCACGATTGGTTAAGAGCGAAGAATATTATGCTCCAACACCAAACACATGTGAAACATTTATAAAATATTCATATTTAATAAAATAATTGATTGTTTTTATGTATGACGTTTGCCCGAGAGCTCGTGGTGTCCGATTTTGGCAACTTTCAATACCCGAGTTTACTCGAGTGTGCCCGGGAAGTGGTTAATTTATATTTTATTGAATTTTTTAATGCATCATAAAAAATAATATACTAGAGGTATACTAATATTATTACTAACACATTGTTTGTGGGTATCGTTTCATGCAAATTAGAGGCAACTTTTTTTTAAACATCTTTTTTAAATGCATAATAATTTAGTGAAATTTAAATTCAAAATCATCAGGTTTATTCTCATTGGAAGAAACGTATTGGGCGTTTAGAGATATAAAAATAATTATTTGAATTTAGTACTAAAACAACCGAACATGTGAACATTTAAATGAAGACTAAAATTTTGAACAAAAAAATCCTACCATTCATGCTTTAGTGAGGTAGGAAAAACTACATTGCCTATTGAATTAGGTCTGATTTTATTATGGATTTATAAAAAAAAAATGCATAAAAGGATTGTATATTTTGAAATAACCTCACAAAAACGTTTTTCGTAATCAAAATGTTTAGTAATAAAAGGTTTAAGAAAAATAAATTATAAGTATGTATAAGTTTCACACAAAAAAAAACTTTCAGCCAGCGGTTATAAATAAGGTGCAAAATAAGTCATAATTTAAATCAACATTGGTCAGTATAAAAAATAAATTATTATTTTTAATTTAACCCTTTAGGTGCGGCTATTGTTTTTATCATTGTTTCATAAGAAGTGTCGACAACCCAAGGAAAAATAAAATAATCATATTTTTGATTTGTATGATGGATTATTCTTTTATACACGTGTACACACATCTATTTTTTTAATTTTTAACCTTTTTAATTAATTTACATTCAATTAAAACATAATATACCCATTTTTTTAATAAAACTCTAAGGCTTTGCCAATATATCGGAGCACTGCACTCCAGTGTCATGTCGTGTTATGCCGATATATAGGCAGGCCGCATCCAGTGATTATCCGACAGGGACACGCATTCCCCATGTGTTTACCAAGTTTCGTGTCGTTACATAGCGCGAGCAGTTTTCTATGGCCTTGGCTATATATCGGCACGCAACACTCTAGCCACATGTGTCATGCCGATATATAGTCACGCTGCATCTAAAGGATTAAGACAGTTTTAACTCCTTGACTGCCATGAACTTCGTTCTTCGGCTACTCAAACGAAGAGCCACGAACCCCGTTCGGGGTTGTAGATTGCATACATTTTGTATCGAGTACGCCTGCGTCGGGTTGAATTTTTCATTGTCCGCGCCACAAACCCCTACTGGGGTTGAATTGTTTTTTTGTATTATAATCTTTAAAAAAATAAACATATTTTTTTAAAAATCTATGCGTTTTTATATAATGATTGTGACCCTGAAACACATTTTTTCCGTATTGGCTTATAGGTTGCAGATATGCGAAATATGATGGCAGTCAACGGGTTAATAAGGTGGGTTAGGTTGAGCTGCGTTAACATGACTATGTGGAACATGTTCAATAATGCAAATCAATAATAATTTTATTTGAATTTTCTGACCAAAAAAATATATATTCCGACCAGAAAAATACGAGCCAAAATTAATTTATTATGTAAATTTTTTTTACCATATCCGCTCTATATTTGGAGCACAAGGATACTGCAAATTGCTGCTTCGCAGTTATGTAAGCTCAGATTGTATATTATAATATATCTATATTTATAAAACAAAGTAATGTTAGTTAAACCATTCATAACTCAAGAACTGCTGGACAGATTTTAATGATCTTTAATTTGTTGGATTTGTCTTTCAATTTTTTAAGAATCTTAAAAAAAAGGATTTAATTTTTTCATACATTTTATATTGAGAATCTTTTAACGTTTATTGTGGTTCCAGTAAATAGCGTTGTATGTATTATTAGTTGCACACAATACAATCTCTGATCCAACCGTTTTGAGTGCTCGCTTTTTTTTAAACTTAATAAATAACTAAATTTAATTCAGCTATATTAAGTAGAGCATCTATTTAAAGAATAAAATGAGTAAAACCTTGGATGAAATCACCGAGTTGGTTACTGAGCTCAGTGGTTGCAAACAAAGTATTACTTGTTTTATTCTTTAAATATGACGAACCATAAAGTTACTGTGTTCTACGAGTATGTACAGCATTTATTGATTATGAAGTGATACGAAGTTCGCCAGGTCACCTAGTACAATTAGTAATTAAATATACACATACTATACATTAAATTACTTATACGCATCAATTCGATCAGAAAAATATATCGGCAGAAGCGGGATGCGAACCGCGAGCCTCGGAACCAACCGTTGCTCAAGTTTTGATATGGTCTTTACCTTCTTGATATTGTCTCAAGGCGACATTACTACATGGATTTAAATATTTATTAATATATTATTTTATTATTTTCAATATTCTAATCTTCTTTTATCCGCGCATCACTTCGGGCAGCAGATAGTCGAGTGGACTAGGGTAGTAAACATGAGCAATGGTTAGTTCCAAGCTCGCGGTTCGCATCCCGCTTCTGCCGATATTTTTTCTGAATGAATTGATGCGTATAAAGAATTTGATGTATAGTATATTTAATTACTAACAAAATTAATTTATTATGTATTTTTTTTTACAATATCCGCTCTATATTTGGAGCACTAGGATACTAGCAAATTGCTGTTTCTCAGTTCTGAAATCTCAGATTGCATATTACAATATTTATAACATAAATTAAGGATTTTTGATGTTCACTCTTGTAGCGCGGCTAGTTTCCGCTTGCGATGTGTGCGCACCATCTTAGCCGGCTTCAGCAGGGCGCGACTGGTGTGGCACCAGGCCCCTAAGTCGCGCGCCGCGGCCTGGCCTTCAGCGAGCAGTGAGCGCTCCAGCCTCTCCAGGCGGGCGGAGGCTAGAGGGTCGGGCTCAGAGTTCTGACTCAGGTCCATGATGTGGCGGAAACGGTTGCGGAATGTCTGAAAACAATAATGAATAACATCAATGAAATGTAATAATTCATCATCATCAGCCTATATCCGTCCACTGTTGAACGTAGGCCTCCCACATGAGTCTCCATCCTCTTCGATCCTCTGCCTTCCGCATCCAGGTCGAACTCCCGCTATTCTTCTTATATCGTCAGCCGATCTTGTAGGGGTTCGGCCAATGCTTCGTTTGCCAGTTCTTGGGCACTATTCCAATACTTTTCTTCCCCATCGACTGTCGTCTCTTTGACAGATATGTCCTGCCCATTGCCACTTGAGTGTGCCTATTCGTTGGGTATCATCCACTACTTGAGTTCTTCTGCGTATTTCCTCGTTTCGGATTCTGTGATCTGTAATAGTGATC